>OX456525.1:48592107-49017826 GCA_949748255.1 Eustalomyia histrio
TTATGAAAGTACTAGGTATATAACCCATATATAATATATAGTGTTATATACAATTTTATATGTACCATATCTTATCATAAAAATCAAATATAATTTTAAAAAGATCAATATATAACCAGATATGGTTATATATGACAAAATATAAAATAATTTTAAAAAAATTAATGTAATATATAATTATATGTGCTAATGCATACTGACATATGTATTTATATGTGATAATATATAATTAGATGAGGTCACATATAATTATTATGGAAGTTTCATGTTAGCATATTTCATGCTAGTCCAACTCTTAGGTCCCAAAAAATTGTGCGTACCACAAAAGTAAGACCCTTGTAAGAGTAAAAAAAAAATATAAATTGTTTTCAAATAAACCTTTTTCTTACCCATCATTAAATCGAAATTAAAATCCAATGAAATGGAGGTTGATTTATTTCATTTATAATTCTGATAAAATTTATTCTACATTCCTTCACTATTTTTTTTTCTTTAATTTTCAATAAAACCCTTAAAAGTATGCATATAAATTTCATTTCTTATTAACTTTTAACAACTTTTAAATGGTTTGACATGCTATTGTAAATTTGGAAAAAGAAAAAAAAAAGTTATTTGATACTAGAGACGCCACTTAAGGTGTCAACTTAAATGAAAAATATTTTCCCAACTAAATACTTGCCAAAGAAAATTTATTATGCTCCAATGAAACGATTTGTACAAATGGCTATAAAATACAAATAATAAAATTCAAATCGACATTTAGTCAATAAACTTTGCAAATTTTGTACTTAAACGAAAATGCTTAACAAATTTTTGGTTTAAGATAAAAAAAAAACAAAGTTCTAAAAACTTTATAACTGCCTCTATAACAGAAAATTTTCTTTGAAAGAAAAAAGGATTTTATTACAATATTTCTTACTTTAAGTAAAATCCAATAGGCTTAAAATTTGCAAAAAAAAGTTCAATAAAGAAATATTTAAACAGAAATCTTTACTTTCTTTAAGGCAAGTGAAAAAAAAAACAAGGCCGGAAGGAAACTTTTTACCAACTCAAAAGATTATAAGAAATCCTTGGTAATGCACAGTGAAACGGATTGTTTATGTAGCAGAATGACTATAAGACATAATTTTACATTAAACTTTTGTAGAGACAAGTTTCCAAAAGATACTTTTCATACATAACAATCCAGAACACTGTTCAAAAAAAAAAAAAAGGAAAAACTTTCAATAAAGTCATACACTAACATGCATGTAAATGTAACGCTATTTTAAGTTGGTTTTATATACTGTTGACTCAGCAGCAACGCCAAGATAACGCTACGAATGTTGATGTTAGATACGTACGTTTTCCCTGTTTTTCTTCATTTCCTGGGGATTAAGCCTTTATCACCCTAAGGGGGGGATATGATAGACAAACACTCTATCCCACATGTACAAATACATCTTCTTCATCTTGTATTCTCTATTTAACATGGTACCTAAGCCTTACAACAAAAAGCAATATCCTTAGGGATCTGTTTGACGTTTTTAAGTGTTGTTGTATTTCTTCTATTTTTCATTTACGCAAAAGAAATAGCAGCTATGGCAATCAGCAACATCCGTAAGAGTTAAGAAACAAAAATCCCAACATGTTTTTTTATTTGGCACACGCCTGAAAGTATGCTGAGTAGTAAAGACTAGCAGAAGAAACAAAACATACAACTGCAAAATATTTCAAGTATAACGGAATTTTTAAAAAATACCAGCTAGTTGCTGACGGTTTCTTCGTTTTGTTCTTTTTCTTTTCTTATTATTTTTTTTTTTTTTGAATGTCTACAAAAAACACTTGTGACATAGAGCCAATTTATACGATGCAATTGATTGCATGCAATTTTCTTAATTCCCTTTTCAAAGTTGCTTCCAATGTTATGTCTATTTATACGGTGACTTTAATTGCACGAAAACTAAATGTGAAGGAAGTAACATCAATGGAATACATATGAGTGTGAAAGAAAGATAACAGAAACATGCACGAAAAACGAAATCTGTACCTTTTTTGTTGCCTCGCTTGCTTTTCTACCCCGTTCGCAAACAAACAAAAATTGCACGCAATAATTGCATGCAACAAAGTCACCTTCTAAATTGGATCATAGTAAGAGCCAATTTACACAGTGACTTTGTTGCATGTAATTATTGCGTGCAATTCTTTTTTGGTGACGAACGCGATAGAGAAGCAAGCGGGGTAACAAAAAAGGCACGGTTTTCATTATTTGTGCATGTTTTTGTTATTTCTCTTTCGCACTCATATGCATTTTTATTTTGTTGCTTCATTCACATTTAGTTTTCGTGCAACAAATGTCACCGTTTAAATAGACATAACTTTGGAAGCAACTTTGAAAAGGGAATTAAGAAAATTGCACGCAACCAATTGCATGGTATAAATTAACCCTAAGGCACTTTTATGCAAATAGAAACACCTACAATTGCACAGTGGTTTGACTTATATTTATTTGCAATGTTAATTTGAACAACAACCAAGAAAATAGTTAGTAGAAAAGTTTGCCGTATATTAGAAAATTAATGTTTATTAATGAAAAATCCCTAAAAGCGAAATATTGGAAAAATTTTATGTATAATCATATGTGGCATTATCCAATAATAAATTATGCATAGCCATATGTAATTATATACTATAAGAGTTTTTTTAAATTATCTTATATGGCGCAATATATTATAGCATCTAGTTATATATTGATCCTTATAAAATTCGATATGCTTTACATAATATGATAAGATATGATATACATATATTATATCATATTACACAATAAAAAATTCTACATAGCTTTTAAGGAATCAAATATACTTATGAATTGTTGCTGGCTTATCGACGTACACCTTTACTTTCAAATAACCCCAAAGAAAGCAGTCCAACGGTGTCAAATCACATGATCTTGGCGGCCAATTGACATCGCCACCACGTGAGATAACACGGCCATTGAATTTGTCGTGCAAAAGAGCCATTGTTTCGTTAGCTGTGTGGCAATTGGCAGCGTCCTGTTGAAACCACATATCGTCCAGGGTCATATCCTTAATTCCTGGCCACAATAAGTTCGTTATCATCTCGCAATAGCGAACACCATTCACGGTAAATGCTTGGCCGACCTCATGACACACTATCGCGAACAACAGCAATTTTTTCCGCAGAACGAACTGGGCGAGCATGCACAGGTTTGCTGAAATTTGCCCACAATTCTCCGGATTGTGGACACATTTGGTCGATTATGCTGACCAAAAAAAAAAAATCACGAAGTTCACGAAATGCATTTTGATTTGATAAGCCTGAATAACTTTAACGCGTTGCTCGATTGTGTATCTTTCCATGGTTCAAATTGAGTTAGTCTGAAATTGAGAAATGTCAAATGAAATGCAGAAAAAACCTTGACGTTTAGGTTTGGTTCACATTCAACATCGGCCCTTAAAATTTAACCAACCCTTTTAATACTATATGGTGATTTATCACAAATATTTTTGAATATGGTATAATTAATTATAATTATATATAACTAATTATAATTATATATAATATATATGAAAATGTATTTTTAGTTTGACTCGAGATCATGGAAAAGTTTTTTTCAAATGAAAATTTTTTTCCTTATTTTTTAATTTTAGTAAACATGGAGAATACACAGAAAAAGTTATTAGACACCAGCCGAATGGAATGCATTTTCTGGTCAGCTACGACTTTCATCAACATTCTTTGTGCCGAAATCCCAATTGTAAATATCTCTATTTAACTCACAAATCAACGAAAAAAGCTATTTTATGCTAACATACAGTTAATTTTTTATTATTGAGTACAGATGAAATTTACTAACTATTTTTGTGTTATTTATATTCTCCTTTCTTTACCGTATGTCCAAATTAGCTATTAGCTAATACTAAAGACATGTGTTTTTTAAAATTGTTTTTACATATGTTCAAACAATTCTTTTAACCGTGCCAAGTTATATTTTAATATTGAAGTTTATATTTTATAGTTGATCTTTTCAATACTTATATGTATGAAAATGTATTTTTAGTTTGACTCGAGATCATAGGAAAAGTTTTTTTCAAATGAAAAATTTTTTTTTCCTTATTTTTTAATTTTAGTAAACATGGAGAATACACAGAAAAAGTTATTAGACACCAGCCGAATGGAATGCATTTTCTGGTCAGCTACGACTTTCATCAGCATTCTTTGTGCCGAAATCCCAATTGTAAATATCTCTATTTAACTCACAAATCAACGAAAAAAGCTATTTTATGCTAACATACAGTTAATTTTTTATTATTGAGTACAGATGAAATTTACTAACTATTTTTGTGTTATTTATATTCTCCTTTCTTTACCGTATGTCCAAATTAGCTATTAGCTAATACTAAAGACATGTGTTTTTTAAAATTGTTTTTACATATGTTTAAACAATTCTTTTAACCGTGCCAAGTTATATTTTAATATTGAAGTTTATATTTTATAGTTGATCTTTTCAATACTTATATGTATGAAAATGTATTTTTAGTTTGACTCGAGATCATAGGAAAAGTTTTTTTCAAATGAAAAATTTTTTTTTCCTTATGTTTTAATTTTAGTAAACATGGAGAATACACAGAAAAAGTTATTAGACACCAGCCGAATGGAATGCATTTTCTGGTCAGCTACGACTTTCATCAACATTCTTTGTGCCGAAATCCCAATTGTAAATATCTTTATTTAACTCACAAATCAACGGAAAAAGCTATTTTATGCTAACATACAGTTAATTTTTTATTATTGAGTACAGATGATTGATGATGATGAGTATTGAAAAGATCAACTATAAAATATAAACTTCAATATTAAAATATAACTTGACACGGTTAAAAGAATTGTTTGAACATATGTAAAAACAATTTTAAAAAACACATGTCTTTAGTATTAGCTAATAGCTAATTTGGACATACGGTAAAGAAAGGAGAATATAAATAACACAAAAATAGTTAGTAAATTTCATCTGTACTCAATAATAAAAAATTAACTGTATGTTAGCATAAAATAGCTTTTTTCGTTGATTTGTGAGTTAAATAGAGATATTTACAATTGGTATTTCGGCACAAAGAATGTTGATGAAAGTCGTAGCTGACCAGAAAATGCATTCCATTCGGCTGGTGTCTAATAACTTTTTCTGTGTATTCTCCATGTTTACTAAAATTAAAAAATAAGGAAAAAATTTTTCATTTGAAAAAACTTTTCCTATGATCTCGAGTCAAACTAAAAATACATTTTCATATATCAGTAACGAATATATAATTATATATGACACAATAACACGAACAATATCACTAAGTCGACTATAACTTTGGCAGTGCGTTTGCAAATCCTGCAGAGAGCATAGTTCGTTTTTTTTAATCAGTATTTTATTTAAATTTTTTTAGCCATTTTTTCATATATTTTTTTTTTTTTTTTTTTGTAAACTAGATTCCATACAATTTTTTTTTTTTTGGATCTAATCTGAAACATTTGATCTTCCATTTTTTGGATAAATTTAGATCTTACTTAATCCCCAAATATATTGCTGAATGTAATTTGATCTGGCATTTTTTGTATCAATTAAGATCCTTGTAATTGTAAACTCTTAAATCAATTTCAAAAAACTATTATCCAAAACTTTATAATTTTTATTTAAACCACAATTTTAATAACAAAAGCACAATTTATTTAAATGCAGTACTACTTATTAAAAAGGAGAAAAATGCTCTGCTCCAACGTTCTACCCAAACCCCTCGGGCTCATAGTCAGAAATTTTCACTAAGAACAAGGAAAAATTAAAGTTCAAAAGGAGAAAAGTATCTCATCTAACCACCTGCCCCAAACCGCTTTGGCTAGAAATCTAAAAGTTTAAATGTGTTCTCTAAGATAGTGGAATTTTGCATATACAGAGATTTATAATTTGAAAAATAATTTTTTCGAATCACTGTTCAACAAATATTAAAAAACGGACATAAACACTCATACGAAGATATTTGACTACAGTACACATATTCATAAGATGATATACATTCGCGCTATACAAACATTGAATATATATTATTTTAATTTTAAATATAATATTTTAAATGATATAGTATGCCATGACATGTTTTGTTTTTAAGATTTTTGATCGGTTGATTTATTTTTAACCAATCAAAATGTTTAAAAAAAGTCGACTTTATAATTAAAATTTTGTTGCATGGAAAGGCCCATACTGTTAACATTTAATACAATTCTTTTTATTTTTATTATAATATAAAAATGTTTAAAAAGTATTAAAGAAATTTCGCATATTTTTTATTCGTATAAACTTTTCTACACTTAAGATATTTTTTTCCTTGATTTTATTTGCTATTTGGATTTTAAGTTTAAAATACACTTTTTGTTGATAATGTTTTTCATCAGCCTTATTTCAAGAGTGTTAAGGGATTTAGTATAGAAAAAAATTGCTGTGTACATAAAAATGTTGTTAAAAAAAATCAAGTTGGAAGTTTGTTGTTTTGGTGTCCTCGATGTTTGCCTTCTTCTAGTACTCGTAGTAGTTGAAAGTTGTTGTATGTTTAGTAGGCTTTTAAAAATTTGTTTATTTTATAACTTTAACATCACATAAGTAGACTTAATAACATGTTATAAAATATATATATGTTATGTATATACAGTAGTAAGGACCTTAATTTAATAGCTCTTCATACAAAAGGTTAATAGCTGTTTGGTATAAGTTAACAACAACAACAGCAACAACAAAAATGTTTTACAATGAAAATAAGTATTAAGATTATTTTTAATGCAATTTTGATGTTATTAAGGTATATTACATATGAATTACTTATTTTAAAAAGTTTTAAGTTGATTTGAATAAAAGTTAATAATAAGAAATTTAACAATTGCAAAAAATCTACATATACAGGGTGGCGCAAAAATAACCTTCCGATGTTTTTTGGCTGTAATTTAAAAAAAAATTAAAAACTTTGATTCTTCTTGTGGATTATTTTTATTTTGGTCTTTTAATTTTTTTTACATCAAGTCGAGAATATGATGTCATCTAAATGGCCGCCGCCACAGTTGATTGTCATTTGAGCCCTTTTTATGGCATTTTCCATCACTTTGGCCAAAACTTCCGGCGATAGGTCCTCACATTCTTGACGGATATTGTCTTTAAGAGCTGTAAGAGTCTGGGGCTTGTTGACATAAACCCGCGACTTCAAAAATCCCCACAAAAAGAAGTCTGGAGCGGTCAAATCAGGCGATCTTGCTGGCCAGTGCAAATCGCCAAAACGGGAGATTAGGCGCCCGGGAAATGCATCCTTCAGCATATCGGTTGTGACACGTGCAGTGTGTGGCGTTGCAACGTCCTGTTGGAACCACATGTTTTCCAATCCCAATTTATCAAGTTGCGGCAAAAAGAACTCGTTGATCATTGCTCTGTAGCGCTCACCATTCACAGTAACCGTTTGACCCGCGACGTCTTTGAAGAAAAATGGTCCGATGACTCCTCCAGCGAAAAGAGCACACCATACAGTGACTTTGAGCGGGTGTAATGGCTCTTCGTGGGTTACACGCGGATTTTCAGTGCCCCAGAAGCGTAAATTTTGCTTATTTACGTATCCGCTAAGATGGAAACGGGCCTCATCACTCATGATTATTTTTGATGAAAAATCATCTTCATTATTGCTCAAATAAATAGTCACCAATATTCCACGTTCTGGAGCAGTGTAGCGTAACATTGTTTATTAACGTGTATTTCGCATGTGTTTACTACACAAATGTCAAAACAGAACTGAAATTAGGGGCCAATCGCAAAATTTATAGCATTTTCTGATAGGAGGATTACTTTTGTGCCACCTGTTATTTATATATAAAGGCATAACGTTACTTACTGGTTGGCTGACTGACTCATCATAGCCCAGCCTATGCTTGTGGAGTTAGGATCTATAGACAAGCGATTTTACCAGTGATTTAATCAAGTATGTATCAGTACACTCAGAAAAAAGTTAATAGAAAAATTTGTGAACGGTTTTCAATCCCACTTTACTATTTTTGTACTGATTTTTAGTAAACTTTTTTGCTATTTACATTTTACAAATAACAGAATTTTCACAGAATATTTAAAAATTTTTGCTGCTAACTTTGGAAATTACTTTACAAATTTTTGAAAATCGATTTGCTAAAATTAGCAAAAAAAAATTACTACTTTTAAAAAAGTGCATATTGAAGGAAATGTTATTTTGAATAATTAAAACTTACACCTCCAAACTTAAATTGCCTTAAAATGTTACTTACTTTGAAAGATCGGAAGTGAAGATACTTTTTAAAATAGTACTAAAAACTTTTTTAGTTCTAAAAATCAACCCCTAAAATAATGAAAATTTTACCTTAAAATCCAAAAAATTTACTAAAAATATTTTTCAAAACAAAAATTACCAAATTAAAACAAAATGATAAATTCGTTTGTTTTTACTATTTTTAAATCTTTGATTTTTTTTTTAATTTCCTCTAAAATATTTTTTGAAAAAAATAAATCAACTAAAAAATGTTATTCGATAAAAAAAATGTATACTTGAATTCGTAAGGAAATTTCGAAAGAAATTATCAGCTTTAAAGTGTAACAAGTGTTTCTAAAAATAATTAAGTTAATTTGTGCATTTTAATTATATTTTTTTATAAATTAAAATTTTGCTATATTTTACAATTCATTGAGTTTACAGCAATTTGCTAAAATTTACTAGTGCTTACTATTAGTTATGCAAATTTGTTTGTACTAATATGAATAATATTTAGTAGATTTTTTTTTGCTGATTTTAGCAAACCGATTTTAAATTTCACTTTACAAGAAGTTAACTTAAATTTAGTAGCACCTACTAATTTTTTCTACTAATTTCATTGTAATACACGTCAGCAGAGACATGTGTTGCTAAGATTAGCTAAAAATACCGCTGGGCTCAAATAAGCAAAATTTCCGGTAATAGCAAAATTTTCAGTTGACTAAAAATTTTTTTTCGGTGAATGTATGTTTTTTGAGAGATTTTAGTATGACTGAATTTTTCAAGTGGCCGTTACTGAGAATGTGGTTATTTCAATAGTTTTGTAATTGTGTACAGTATCAATACATATGTTAAATTTGGTATATAGGTTTCCCCTCCGGTGTAGACATTCGCTTGGAAGGAACTTTTTGACTTTCCTACGAAGGGGAGGCAAAAATAAAAAACTATTTAAGGGAAATATATCGAAATAGAACGAGGAATTAGTGCAATTAAAACAATAGATAAGGGGATTGGAACGGAAACTACTGCATTTGAAACGCTATACAACGGGAACAAATTAAAATTGAACTGCCAACGAGTAGAATTGAAATCCTAGGTAAGAGGAACGAGTATAATTGAAACACGAGATAAAGAGAACGAACTGGAAGAGAATGGGTCACAAGTAAAATTAAAGCACTAAGGAATCGAATCGGAATGAATTTGATTTTTTTTTCTATTTAAATGACTTTTCCATTTCTAAGTTTTTCGAAAATTTTACATTTCAAAGGTAATTTTATTAAATTAGTCCATTATTATGGGAACGAAATATAAAACGATTGTATTGATACATGCAATATTACTGAAATCATAAAATATTTAGTCCACTCAGTTCGTTAGACCATATATGATAGACATCTACTAGGACAGAATTTTTTAAAATGTTTAAAGGTTGTGTAACAGGTGGAAAAGCCTTCTACCCAAATCCGTTGGAATAAAAATTAAAAATTTTAGCTTGGAATGAAGTAAAAATGGAAGTTTAAAAGTGGAAAAGTACCTCCTTTAAGGACCTGCCCATACCGCTTTGGCTAGAAATACAACATCACTTCTCTTGGGAGTAACTGATACTATTCGTCAGTCTCTTAGTAGAAAACGTCTTAATGTATTTTTGTCTATTGATCTTACAAAAGCCTTTGACAAGGTAAATCATACAATTTTATTAACCAAGCTTATTCGCAATTTTGGAACTTATTTCATCTTATCTCAGTGATAGAAGTCAGTATGTTTCTATTGGTAGTAGGTTTTCGGGTGTTTTACCGGTTAAAAGTGGGGTGCCTCAAGGATCAGTCCTTGCGCCTTTACTTTTTAATATGTATATCAATGATATTTTCACGGATTTTAATATGACGTCATGTTTACCATTTGCTTACGCAGATGATTTAATGTTTTTATTTAGTGGTGAGAGACAGTTTGAGGATATTTTGCAACAAATGATAAATTTTTGCATTTCCAATTTATCAAACTGGATGGTGCGTAATCGACTTTGTATTAATGCTCTTAAAACAAAGGCTATGTTTTTTGGTTCTTCTATTCCAAACTTAGATATTATTATTCATGGTACGAGAGTTGAATTTGTGGACCAAATGTACTGTCTGGGCTTATGGTTAGATAATAAATTAAAATTTGAAAGACATATTAATTTTGTTACTTCTAGAGTTAATTATTAGTTACGTAGACTTTATAACGTCAACTTATGCTTACCAATGCATATCAAAGTTATGATTATTCATTCATTGGTTATGCCTATATTTTTATATGGTATTGAAGTATATACTGGCACACTTGGGCGTCATATGAAGAAACTTTTAATACTGTTCAATAGAGTTATGCGATATCTATACTGCTTAAGACTTCGAAATCATGTATCAACGTATGTTGCGAAGTTTTTGGGCTGTTCATTTGATAACTATGTGAAAATAAGGCTTTTGCTTTGCTTTTACAATATGTTTAAAAGGGGAACTATTGAATATTTGCTTTCATTTTTTTCATTTAGTCGATCTACACGTAATTGTCAAATTTTGATTCCTAAGCTAACTTCCCTAGTGGAAAGATCTTTTCATGTAAGAGTTGCACGAATTTTCAATAAATTACCAGAAAATCTAAAATCCTTCGAGTTTTCTAGTTCTACTTACAAACATAAATTTTTGAAGCACATTCAGCGGAATGAGATGTAAGTTTATTTCTTGGACTCCTTTATTATGGCTTAGACCACATATGTTATTGAGATTGTTTATATTATTGTTCAAATTTCTACCCGGTACCCTTTAGCTTTTTATACATTTAAATCATTTAAATTATTTCAATTGCCATTTTATTTTGGATTTAAAATTATTTTTTTTTATCTACTTAATATATTTTTAGATATTTATTATATATGTATATTCTTCTAATTGTTTGTTAAGTAGTATGTTTGAGTTGTATTTTTAAACCATATATGGCCCTCTGGGCTCGGTTTTTGTGTAACATTGATTAAATAAATAAAATAAATAAATAAAATTTCAAATGTGCTCTCTGATGTATGACCCATTCAATAACAAGGTACTTTTTGGAATTTTCGGCAGGTAGAAGCATCCAGAAAACAGATTCGTGCTGGCAACTGTGATAAAGCAGTTTTTGCAATTTTTGGCAATGACGTGGTAAATACGAGGTTAAACAGGGGAAATGTGTCTCTCTTTGAAATGTCCAAACGGTTTGATCTACACCCGTAAAAAAGCCCGTACAAGTAGATGAAAATTCTTGCTAAGATAAAAAAAATAGAACATGGGCTTGAAGAATTTTTAATGTAGTAGGTCTGCTATATAAGGTAAGTTAAAATATGGGTTTTTAGATTCTCCAGATTTGACCCGAAATAGGCTCACATATATTTTTGGAAGTATAGGTGTTTTACAACCCAGCAACAAAAAAAAAAGTAGCAAAAAAAGAGAAAAAGAAACAGTGATTTTGTTTCCGGTGTTGTGAAAATTTGGATCGAAACCAATGATTTTTAAATAGGGGTGTCCTACGGTGGAAGTTTTCTTTTATGATCCTTTTTCATTGCTTTTAAAGCTTTTAAAGGTTTAGTGAAAAATTATATCTTTTGGTGTTCCCTAATAATTTTCGAATTTTTAATTTAAATTTTAACGTGACACTCAGTAATCGGGCATTAGCCTCATTTTCTCAATGTCCCGTTAGCTTTTACCGTTAATTTAACTCACAAATTTGTTGTCGTTTCCCATATTAAGTTTCAGTTTAACTGTTGGTTAAATTAAAACAGGACATTCAGTAATCGAGGCTTATTTCTTATATTACTTTATTTGAAATTCATACAAATCACTGAAACCTGATAACTTGTTTCAAAATAATCAAAGTCTCGTATATAACCATAGTTATGAATATTAAATTTATATAAAAATATCTATGGTTAACATTTAACTTACATTATGTTTAAAAGAAGTTACCCGTCATAGATTTGTAAAGAGCTGAATTTCATTTAAAATCACATTTTTGGAAGTTGTGAAAAAACTGCTTTAGAATAGGGAAATCAGAACAAAATTATACTATGGAATCAATGAAAAATTAATTCCTTAAGAATCACTCCATTTATTATTGCTGGGAAGGACAATTGTGGTTTAAATTAATTGGAAAATTTTAAAAATTCAGAGATAAAAATTTCGGTAAAGTTAGTTTAAATAAAGATAAAGTTAATTGTTATGATAAATTGGAATTACGAACACAATTATTTCAATTCTTAATTAAAAGATAAAATAATATCAAATTCGCTTTATCAAATCGGACTCACATTTACAACAACTATATTTATGATTGTAAAAACCTTAAATTTAAAATACGAAACGTGTTCCCAGGATTTTTACTTTAATCAGAAATCACACGCAGAAAAAAACATGGTTGCAATATGATCACTGCTACTATATTGTGCTTGCTGCAATTGGGTATGGTTGTCAAAACCAAGTTATTGGTTTTCTAACCATCGACAGGGTCGCTAACATCATTCTTTACTAATGATTGGCACCTTCTATTTTATATAATGATTGGCTGTTACCATATTGTGGTAGCAAAAATTCTTACTTTGAAAAAAATATGATAATTATGCAACGATAAAATGCTGGCAACAATCAATAAATAATTATTCATCAAATAAAACATGACCTTAACATTTACAGTTATAATATTGACTTTTTCTTAAAGAAAAATTTCTAAAAACTTTCTAAAAAACTTTTTTATTAAAAAGTCATTAGAATTTAAAAAAAAAGTTTGAAGTATTTTTCAGAATCAGAGTTTTCTTGAAAGCAAAGTTCTTAGAATCTATGATTTTTTCCTTAGCACTTTTTCATCAAAAAGGTCTTAATATCAATTTTTTAGAAAAAAACATTTCTAAAGGAAATATTCTTAAATTTAAAGAGCTTTTTCATAGAACCTTTACTTAAAAAAATTTTCTTAGATTATGGATCATATAATGATAATCCAGGAATCATAATATAGTTACGACGGATAATAATATAACATATTGAGAATACTATGACTACGTGGAACATATTATGGTAAAATCCATACATGTTTATTAAGGACCATAATATGGTAATTTTTGAATTATAATATAACTGTAGGGACCATTTTATGGTAAACTTATGGTTATTTTATTATCATAATATGATAACCATATTATAAAATACATGATGCTCTTCGAATATGATTGTCCCAACCATGTTTTTTTGCGTGCTGATATATTTATTATTTGGGAAAAAACGTTTTGAAAATTGGGGTTCAATAGGTTTTAAAACTTGTCCTTAGTGGCCTACTCGCACTCTGAATTATTGATTATATTTTACTGAAATATTCTTTCTGAAATTTTCAATAAGTTCATGGTAAAAAGGGATTTAAAAAGGAAAAAGGTGCCAACTTATCAACCAGGTCCATCGCTAGATCTAGGAAATTGAAATTTGGCATGGAAATTAAAATTTAGCATGTAGGTTGCCTTCTACAGTGCATACATCTTCTGTGATGGGGTTTTTGGCTTTTTCTGTGTGTAAGGGCAAGAAGGGAAAAAATCTCCCCTTACACTGAACGAAAAGTTGTAAGTGAAATCAACATAATTATTTGGTTAACTTTTTGAAGAAACGAATTGTTAAAATAATTTGAAAATTTGAAAAATATTGTAATTGGAGTAATATTATAAGTTCCGAGATTTTGTCTTTTCATTTTTATCAACAAATGTGATCATTCCATAAGCAATTGTATTCCCTTTAAAAACTGGCACTAAATTAATGTTAATATATAAAATCATAATTTTCCACACAATTACTTATGGCATAATTTTTAAAAAACCATTAACCATACGGCAGAGAAATAAAAAAAAGTGTCTTTATAGTGCCAAAAGACAGCCCAAAATGAAAAGACCATCCGACATATTCTACTTCCCATAACATTTGTCGTAGGTCTTTGCACTTGTATGCCAAATATGTACAGTATAATAATGTTAATAAATTGTCTCTTAAATAAAATAATATAAAAAAGAAAACAAATTAACTTCATGCTACTTAAAATCACACTTTGACTTAACATAATATTCTTATTTCCACCACCCTCACCCCATAAAAATTTTACAACAAAATGTATAGAATAAAAAAAAAGAAGAGAAAATATACATATTTAATATGTTACAGCATTTTTATGATAAAGTAAAAGTATGAAGTATAGTAAAATGAAAAATGTTATTGTATTTATTCATTTGTAAAATGGCAAAAGTATAAACGAATTATATTTATAACAATAAAAATATCGTTTTTTTAAAAACATTTTCCAGCCAATTTGATAAGATATCAACAATAGTAAATACATTCACATGTAAATAAATAATGCATATGAAACCATACATGGGATTGATTAAGTGAATAACATTGCATTTATATCACTTGTAATGAATATATTTGTATTGCCATTTTTTTTTAATTAATGATTCTATCATTTCTATACAAATATTTAAAGTGTCGATTGTTTTTGTTTTTCGAAACTCGAGTAAAAAAAGTTGATCTCGCGCAATATTTAATCATTTCCAATTTGATATTCTTTAATATCTGCTGCAATATCTAGCTGATCTTATTGGATCCAAAAAATAACATATCAATTTAGATCCAGCAATATAGATATGCAGATTTAGTAAGATCTCAATTAAAATTGAAATTAGTTTATACATTTTTTTAAATTAAAATTAAATTAATTGAAAAATTGAATCTCACAAAAAAATGTACTTGGCTGGATTTGAGCCCGGTCTGCCAGAGTTTTTGTCGGCCGCTTAACTCAGTCACCTACCATTATCTGATTATATATTTAATATTATGTTATATGTATATAATAACTTATAACCACATCTGTTGGCTTAGAAAAAATGTGCAGAAAAGATGATAGTTAAAAAAAAGAATTTTCATCACTAAAAGGACTTTTGAAAACAAAGTTCACCGGGAGTTTTCTGGCAAACGATTAAATCATGCAGTTTTGTACAAAAAAAAACAAAACATGTAGGGGTATGTTCGGGATTTCTTTTTAGGAAAAGGTTAAAATTTCATAATTTTTATTCGTACAAAATTTAAGTGAAGTCTGATTGTACAGGGGGTCCGCCGGGAAGGTATACTACTTTGTTTTGCCGCCATTTTAGTAAGCATTAGTCTTGACAGTTCACATTTGGCAGTCGTGAAGTAGACACGTGGCAAATTTATTATGGGAAAAATATTCGATAAACCAACGTGTTTTAATCGTTAAAACATTTTATCAAAATAAACCATCGATTACTGTGACGATGAGAAAGTTAGGTGAAATTTTTGGGAGAAACAACGCACTATTTATCGTGTAGTGAATGATTTTGAAGAAAGAGGTTCTGTAGGTGATAGGCTCAAGCATGAACCACAACGTACTGCAAGATCGGCTGAAAACATAACTGCTGCTCAAGAAAGTGTTCAAAACAATCCATCAACCTCAATTCGACGCCGTGCTCAGGAGCTTTGTATTCAAAGAACAACTTTGGCCACAATTTTGCACAAGGATTTGCATTTATTTCTATTTAAGATTCAGTTGACACAGAGCTTCTTTCACAAGACCATTTACGCCGCCGTACATATGCCAATAGGATGTTACAGCTCGCCCATGACAACCCCGATTTTCATGAAAAAATCATGAGTGCCGAGGCACATTTTCATTTGAATGGATATGTGAATAAACAAATAGTCGGTTCTGGGCAATGGAAAACCCTCAAATTATTCATCAGTCACCCTTGCATCCATTGAAAGTGACAGTCTGGGGTGCAATTTGGTCAGGATTAATCATTGGACCTTACTTCTTTGAAAATGAAAACGGCGTAACGGTAACTGTGAATGGGGAGCGATATCGTGATATGATTGAAAACTTTTTAAAGCCACAACTGCATACTTTGGGCTTGATTAACATGTGGTATCAACAAGACGGTGCCACATCGCATACTGCCAGGATTACAATGGAATTACTGCGAGACCTCTTTCCACAACATGTTATTTCAAGAAATGGTGATGTTGATTGCCCTCCACGGTCGCCTGATTTGACTGCTCCGGACTTCTTTTTGTGGGGATATCTGAAAAGCAAGGTTTATGCAAACAAACCAGAAACGCTTGAGCAACTCAATGCCTAACAGATGTCCTGAGGTAATAAAAAATTAGGGCTATGCTACAAAAACCTGAATATTGTAATCAATTTTTCGATTGTATAATAATTTCTTTAGGAGTTGCAAATGTTTTGAACACTTGTATTTAGACTAATTTTGTTAAACTTAATTTTTTTACTGTTGTAATTTATGAATATTTATTTTTGTTTTTGTAGCAAATATTTTGAACACCACTGTATGGTTCTGCATAAATAATATATGAGAAAGCCATATATATTTATATATAGTGTTATATATAATTTATATGATATAATATATACCGTATCTTATCATACAAATCTTGTCAAATTTTATAAAGATCAATATACAACAGGATGTGGTTATATTTGGCACAATATAAGATAATTAAAAAAAAATGTAATATATTATAATGAAATGAATTGACATTGAAAAAAACAACGATAATGCCAAAAAAATATAATTGGCATTGAATTCATTCCATAAAATCTATCATTAATTGACCTATTCAATTAACTACTGCCAAGTATGAGATATAATACACTTAAAATATTATTTATTATTCATTACTTTTAAAAATCACCCTTAAAGGATATTTATTAAAGTTTAAAAATAAATTATGCATTTAAAGTTCTTCAAATTTAGGGGAGCATTGAGTGATGTGGAAAAACGAGCTGTTTTAAAAAAACTACCCGAAATGTTAAATTAATGGTATTCTGTAAACACAGACAGTTATAAAGAAAGCCATATTATAGCTTAAAGAAGCTAAATAACCATTTTTGGTAAATTTTGAAGCTTAAATAGTTTCCCACTTTTCCCTAATGGAATTGCTTTTTATTCTTAATTTTTTAACTATATAATTATAGTTATTAAATTTTGTTACATTACTTACAAATTCCGTTTGGAGTTTATTATAAAAAATAGTTGAACTTACCTGAAAGAAAGAAAAAAAAATGTAAATTCAATATTTAAAAAATCGCAAACATAATAAGTTTTTATTTTAGTATTAAAAATTATCAAAATCTGTTAAAGCATTCCAAAGTTATGAGGAATTTTGACAGAATAAGATATCAGTGAAAATTAAACAAAATTTTAATTTGCTTTCATTTATTATCGAGTTTAATTGAAAAATATGTATTAAAACGTTAATTGTCCAAGGCAGCGACTGAGGATTGCCTCACACGTCGGTGTTTTTGGGGTAAACCCCAATAAACCCCAAATCTTTTAAAATACATATTTTTAATAGCCCACACATGGGCTGTGGACTCCATGAAGCAGAATCTCCTATAAATCGCCTTCAGAGTCCACAGACCACATGAAAAAAACTGTAAATACTTGGCTAAACAAAAGAAAGGCGAGCAAATCGCTGCTCAAAAAAGCAATGACACTATCCTAAAATGGAAGAACAAAAGGGATGTCCTTCTGATATCTACATGCCACTCTGATGAACAAACGATGACCAAGGGCCGAAACCAACGTCTGAAACCGAATACGAATTGGAATACAATGATCTTAAGAAAGGTATCGACTTATCCGACGAATTATCAAGCTACTATTCGCCAATTCGCAAGAGTCTGACATGGTACAAAAAAATTGCGGTCGATGTTATTTTTGGAGTAGCCATGTTAATTGCAGTTTATTTGTACAATAAATTGAGCCAGCAGGCAAAATGTAATCTTTTGCAGGCACAAAAAGGTATTGTAAAAACGTCCATAATTCTAAAGCTCTTGAAAATTGTAAGGATAAGCAGCCCACATATGGTCTGTGGACTGCTGGTGCTTTCCGTTCACAGCCCATATATGAGCTTAGACTGTTAACGTGTTAAAAAATTGTTATCCTTGTGGGATTATGAGCAAGGCCATATTATTATATATACAGGGTGATTCAGTTACGACCCGCCGAATTTCACCAGCGTATTCCTTGGCTTATTTCATGAAAATATGTCTATTACGACCATCCCCGAAAATACAAGTGTGCGAAATGGCAGCGGTTTGAAAATTTTCGGATTAGTGGTCGGAGGGTAGTAGGGTAAAATTGCTAACTTCTGAACCAGTAGTCGGATTTTTTGTGTTACACAGAGAAAAATATTCATTGTAACAACAGAATTTCTTTTAGTCGTAATTTTTAAATATACCACATACTAAAAGAAGAAGCATTCTGCTGGTATATACTTATAAAAAATGTATTGGATTTGATTTTTAAACAAATGCACTGAAGTAATAAATATGATTTATAAAAATCGTTAAATTTTAAAAAAATCTATTTTGACTGCATAATTTCGATTTATGTTTGCTTGTTTTTAGTGAATCCTTTTTTTATTTCATATTTAAAGGCAAATTTTACAGTTTTACTTCATATCATAAATGCATATTTTGCATTTGTTTAACCCTGATATGTTCGTTACTCATTTTTATTACCACAGCTTTAAAAAATTAAAAATAGAGCTAATTTTATCTTTTGTTTTTAGTGTTTTTTTTGTTAAATAAAAAAACATAATTCGCAAATTATGAACAAAAATAAATCGCAAATAATAAAAAAGATAATTCCTACGAATTAAAAAAAAAATCAAGAGATAATTCGAGAATAAAAACAATTTTTATTGATTCCTTTTTAGAAATTAAATTTTTTTTTAACTCACTCATAATTTTAAATTCTTTCTGGTTGTCTTCCAACTGAATTTGGTGCACACACCACTGTCCATAAAAATGCATGGTAAACACAAAACAAATAACAACAATAATATTACATTAAGCATTTCTCTTCTCTAGCACACTGAATTTCTAACAACTACTATAACAATAAAAAACTTTGCAAATGTTTTTAATTTAAAAATTTCAATTTTATATAACAAAAACTTGCAATTGTCTTTTTTTAATTAAAAATTAACTAATAATACACGTTTCAGACACAATAAAAAACCTTTTCACTAAATCACAACCGACTTTGAGAAAATTTGTAGGGAAACTAAACAAACAAAAGAGAAGATCAAATGCAATCGTGTAATTAGTGAGTGGCGAATTTGGGAGTAATTATAAGATGACATAAATAGGTAAACAAAAGAAATTAAATAGAAAGTAGAAATAAATCAGTGTTGCCAATGTAGGAGGTTTTTTAGATTTAGAGTGTTTTTTTAATCGTTTAGGGGGAATTTTAGCGATATACATATCAGTTATGTGGAATTTTTGGGGGTAAAAAAAAATATATTTGGGTACAATTTTGTTTAGTTTAACTTATTTTTAGGTTTCAATAATTGTTTTTGTAAATATTTTTTACAGTATTTATATAACTCTTTGTGTTGACCGAAATTTTAATTTAATTTGAAGTAAACGATCGAAGGCAAACAGATAACTGCCAATATTAATTATCTCACCAAAAGTCCGAAAAAGATATATTAGAAAATTATTAGAAATACTAAAATTATTTGAAAAAACAAACCTTAAGCTAAAAAAATAAATTAGTTTTTAAAATTATTTAAAAAAATACTTTTATACCCAGGGAAAATATTTGTTGGAATTCGATCAAAATCATTAAAATTTATTTCTTTGGCTGTTGTTTTATTTGGAGTTTCCTATAAACGATTAATATAACACAAGTATTATTTTTTTTTTTTTTTAAATAACCGAAATAAAGTACAAATTATATTTATTGTTTTTTTTCATTATAATTTTTACTTAAAAAATGGTATATTTGTAATTCCTTTTAGGGCAATTAGTGCGAGTTAACCTTATACAAATGTAAAACCTAAACAAGAAGCCTGCAGTGAGATATTATGCATATGAATTTTTAAAGTGTTTCTGGAGTTTAATATATGTATCATTTTTTAAATGATATTATAAAAACATAGAAAAAAATTATTTAGTATTCAACAAAAATTAACCGGTTAGGAAAAAAACGCGAATAGTCATTTGAATGATTCATCGATTAATTGAATATCCCAAGAGTACACTCATTAAAATTTACAAACTAACCTTAACATATAACAATACGAGGGCGGATCAATAAGTCCGTGACTTTTTGAATGGAACACAGTTGTTTTTACAAAAAAAACATAATCTTCTTTAACTCAATACACTTAGCCCAACATTTCTCCAATTTTTGTATCCCTTCCAAAAAATGGGATTTTTCGAGGTCCATAAAATAGGCATTTGTTTCATCAATAATTTCAACGTTGGAGCTAAATCTCTTTCCACCGAGCCATTTTTTAGGGTTGGAAATAGGAAATAGTCACAGGGGAGAATATAGCGGATGAGGTACCAATTTGTTGCCTAATTCATGGAATTTTGCCACTGAGACAACACACGTCACACGATTACGTTTATGGTCAATTGAGAGCAAACGCTGCACCCATCTTGCAGACAGCTTTCTAAAATCCAACTGATCATATAAAATTGAAACCACACTGCCATATGAAATGTCAATGGCATCAACAATCTCACGCACTTTTACTCTTCGATCGGCCAACACCATTTCGCGGATTTTTTTTCGACATTTTCAAGTGTATTGACCTCAATTGGCCGTCCAGAACTTTCAGCGTCATTTGTACTTGTGCGACCACAACGAAAGTCAGTAAACCTCTTTTTCACTCAAGCTTTTCCTTGGTTTGATTTACGGTTTTTTTTCGCAAAAAATAATATTTAATGAGCACACAAAATTCACTTTTTCCATTTTTAAAAAATCCACGAGGTTTTATGTTTTGAACAGCCGTTAAACGCAAACTAAAAGACGGAATTTGCTCAAAATTTGACAGTAGTGCAGTGTTGCATTTCATATAACTATGAGGATGTTCGAAAAGTCACTGACTTATTGATCCGCCCTCGTAAAACCCTGTAACCAGATATTTTTGCCTTGCTTTTACAAAATTAATCACAACTGTTTTCTTAACAAAAATTTTCTGCGATGAAAAAAATTTTACTCGAACCTTAATGGTTTCATTGAACTCCTAACTAAATTCAGTGATTGAATATATTTAATGTTGAAAAACAAATAAACTATTTTAACATTATATCCATTGAGACAAACTAAGAATTCATTCCATTCGTAAAGTTATTATTTAAAAATTCAATCCTTCTACAGTCAATCACAATTGAAAACCGAATTAGAGATTTATTAATAGCAAACAATAATAAAAAAATATAGCATGAGAGCAAATACAATCGTGCAAATAAGCGGAGACTTTTTTGGAGAGTCTCAAGATGACTTAAATAGCTAAATAAAAGGAATTATCAAATTAAAGTTAAGAAAGTGAGAAGAAAAGTGTTGCCATGTTAGGGAGTTTTTTCCCCTTGATTCAGGATGTTGGGGAAAAAATTTGTATTCTAAGGGTAATTATGCCTTGGTAAAAGTTAATTTTACAATTCAAAGACTGATTTTGTCAATTTGTTTACAGATTTTTTACATAAATTTTTGTTATAGCAGTTTTCTTTCTATTATGGAATAAAAGCGAAGAAAAGTTTCTTTTTCTCACCAAACATTTTTCGGTTATTTCAGCAACGTAACTAAAGTGAAAAAACAAATGTGTTTACCCGGTGAAAAATATTATATATGGTCATATATATTTCTTATAGGATCATCCTCAAATAAAAAGAAAAATGCAGTTTGTTTCATGATCCATGATATGTGGCTCCCGCTAGATCAATTTAATACACCCGTATTCCATATAATAACTAGTTCATTGACTGTTAAGTGTGACTACTCAAAACAACAGAAATTTGCTCAGGATGACAGGTACACTCAAAAAAATAGTTAAGAAAAATATTAGATAAACCCGTTTGTTGAAAAAAAATATAAGAAAGGTAACCATAACCTTTCAAAAGTACTTTTTGACTATCAGGGTACTATTTTTTATTTTTTTGTGCTATGACGAGTGTTTTGCCATACTTTATATATTTTCTGTCAAATACTCCAAAAAAATTTTCACTTGCGTGAAACTGTTGCGAAATTTAATTGTGTAGAGAATACTGAGATTTAGATTGCATTTTTCTAATGACAGTAAAAAATCGGGGATTTCATATTTTAAGCGCGGATTCTTTTATTTATTTTTGTTTTCTTTTGTTAAAAAATTTGGATAAATGATCTAAAGTGAAAAATAAATTAAAGATTATAAATTAAATTAAAATGCTTAGTTTTATAAACTGTTTTATATGTAACCAGATATATTAGTGCCCAGAAAGATTAAAAATCATTTTCGGCAGTGGCTGTAGTTCCAAAATTATTTTTTCGAAAATAAAAGCGAGAGCAATTCTGAATGTACTGTAATTCTTATTCTTTACTGTTTTCATATTTTTTATTTTATTATTATATTAAAAGAGCAAGGATTACAATATGTTCTTAATTCTTTCAGATGGAGAAAAATTTAAAGCTATACAAAATATCAAAAATATTCAATTTAATAACTTTTTTTTTATTAAAGTTTGATTAATTAAAAATGTTTATTAAAAAAAAACTTTTTTTTGTTGATTACATAAATTCCGAAAAACAAAATATTTTCAATACCGCGCTTACAAATTTTTTATCAATACTGCAAAATTCGTCATCACAGAAAATTCAAAACTTTTGTTTATTAACCCGTATTTTTCGTATTCAAATATGAAAATTATTTTTTGTGTGTGTAAACCTTAATTTTAAAATACAGAGAAACTTATTAAAAAAGGGACGATTTAAAAAAAAAAAAAAAAACGAAACATTTTTGGCTGCGGCGCTAAGATAAACACCAACATAATTTCACCTTTTTTTGCAATAAAACAAAAAAAAAAACATCAGCATAGTTTCCGTAATTAAAAATTTTTTATAAAAAATCGTCCAAAAATTAGTTTTTTTTTTTTTTTGGAAAAATGGCCCCTTTTATATGCATTCACGCAAGATCACGAACCAAAAATTACAATCATGGACGAACATTTTTTTTACTCACGCTCACAAACGATCACGTTAGTAATTTTAATTTTTTCTCACGCTCACGAAATACTCACGCTTCGAAAATTCAAAATTTCGAAAAATTAAGCAAAAAATAATTTATTTTATTACTTAAACCATTTGGATGAAGTGTTACAATACTTAATACATGTAAAAAAATTAAAAAAACGAATAATCACGAAAAATCACTACAAAAAATGGACTCACGCACGAATACTTTAAATTTTGGCTCACGCTTGATTCACGTGAATCATGAAATTTAACGTCACCTGCCCCCTCTAGACACAATCAATACTTAGTCAATGAATCTAGGGGGATCATGTAACAAAATGCACTTTTGAAATCCTGAGAAAATGTTCTTTCATTTGAGTACCCACACTTACTTTACGCGTACCGCTTTTAACCGAAAATAGAAAATAAAAATTTTCGTTTTTTATTCTAGAGGCAATAATATACATATTTTTTTATTTTTTTGAGAAACTCCTGAAGTGTAATTTAGTCTCAATTTTTAGAAAATATTTTGAATTTAATTTTAGTCACCTGATTGTAATTTACAAACTCACCTTAATTATTGTAAGAATTCTTTTAAATATACCGCCACCACTGGTTGTCTACTAATTCAATTTGTTGTTAACTCCACTGTCTTTAAAAATACATGGTAAACACAAAACTAATAACAACAACAATAATATTATATTAAGCATTTCTTTAGCACATCAGATTTCTAACAAGAACAAATATATTTTATTTAAAAACACATAAAAATAACAAAATGTTTTAATTTCTAAGTTTGCAATTGTCTATTTAATAAACATTAACTAGTAATACACATTTTGGAAATAATTAAAAAAAAATCACTAAAACAAAACACAACCAACTTTGAGAAAATTCGTAGGGAAACTAACCAAACAAAAGAGAAGATCAAGTGCAATCATGAAATTAATAAGTGGAGACTTATTAAGAAGATGGCATAAATAGGCAAACAAGAGTTGTTATAATAGAAACAGTGTTGCCACTTTTTGCGTAATAATTATAAAATGGGACTGTTTTCATTTGTGTGTAATTTCTAGCTAATAATTGTTTATCATAATAAATACGTTAAACTTGAATATAATTTATTTATTTTAGAAAAAAAAATGAAAAGGTTAAATAAAAGTTGAAAATTAAATATATTATACAATGCCGAATGCTTACAAATAGAGGAATCAGGTCCCAGAACTTTTAAAAATATAAAAAATTGTCAATATTTAAATAAAAATATGTTTACGCTAGAGCATTTACGCTTGGTTTAGATTATCTATACTCAAAAAAAAGATATGAACTAAAAATTAATCTAAAATTTCCTTTTAAATAGTTTAAAAAAAATATTCTCTATTTAAGTCAAATTTTATTAAAACTTTGCGAAATTTTCTTAAAATTAATAAAAAATGCTATGTTTGGGTAAAAACGAAATAGGTTATATACTCAGAAATAGTTCATATCCTTCCTAAGTAATATTTCTTGATTTTAGGAAAAACACAAGTATATTAAATAAAAATTTAGCAGTTTTTAAGAAAAACATCTTAGTTTTAAGAAATTTGCATACAAAAATATAATAAAACTAAGTTAAAAAAAATCGAACATAATTTACTACCATTTAGTTCGAAAAATGTGTCTAACTTAAAATCAGAAAGTACTTGAACTTAATGTGTGTTCATTTTGTTTCGCGAGTAGTACAATTAACTATATTTTATAAAGCTATTTATAAATTCATTTTCTAATTTTTAAGAATTACTTTCTAAAAATTAGTTTAGGCGATTAAAAACAAAAAGTAAAACATTTTTCCTTTGTAATAAATTTTTTTTTTTGGTTTCGGAAACTGATGAACTATTTATAAGGAAAATGTCCATGCAAATTAGTTCAGATAAATTTTAAAAATTTTAATAAAACAGTTTTTTCTTCAAGTAAAAGTTTTATAATTTTTGAAAAATAATAAACTTAGGTTTATAATTTTTGTTGTTCAATTAAAAACAAACTAGTTTTCCTAATTTTCAAGAAAAAATATTATTAAAGGAAACAAATTAAAGTAACCATTTCAAAAATTATCGTGCATGATTGTTATTTTTTGGTTCGTGATCGTGCGTAAGCGTAAGTCAAAAATGGTTTTCTATTCTTAACAGTCTTAAATATTGAACTGAAAATAGCTGAAAATATATTTTAAAACAAATTTCTCAGCGTAATTTGAAGCGTTTTAAGCCGAATAAAACCGACTTCTTGCGTCGTTTTATAACTATGGATGAGACTTGGATCTACCACCATGATCCTAAATTGAAACAAGAATGTGTACAGTGGACTGAAGCTGGTTGTTCAGCTCCAAAGCAGGTGAAGTCACAACGATCAGCAAAGAAGGTTATGGCATCAGTTTTTTGGGATGCAAAAGAAATTTTGTTGATTGATTATCTTCAGAAAGGTAAAACAATCAACTCTGAATATTATTGCAGCCTTTTGGATCAGCTGGATGAAAAAATTCGTGAGAAAAGACCTGTTTTCAAGAAGAAAAAAATCATTTTTCATCAAGACAATGCACCTGCTCACAAAAGTGTTTTGACGATGGCTAAATTCAAAGAATTAAAGTACGAATTGCTTGAACATCCACCGTATGCACCAGATTTGGCTCCCATTGACTACTATCTCTTCAGAAATCTCAAACAATTCCTTCGTGGAAAGCATTTTTCGTCGAATGAAGAGGCCATAGCATCCGTAGACGGTTATTTTGCAGAGCTTCCGGAAAACCATTATAAGGATGGGATAAAATTATTGGAAGATCATTGGAACAAGTGTATTAAGCTTCTAGGAGATTATATTAAATAAAAAAATATATTTCGTAACAAAAACAGTATTCTTTCATTTCAAGCGCAGAAACTTTTCAACCAACCTGTATATGTCAATTAAGGTTTAAGCTAAATATGTCATAAAATAAACTTATAACATTTTTCAATTTTCAAATAATAACCAGAAATGTAATTGATATTTTGTATTTTTGCAACAATTTTCCTGAGTTAATTTAAGAAGACAAAGGACCCCCAGTGTTCCTTAGCTATAAATGCCGTGTGTCACTTAGGGCGTCCCTTTTTGTAGTTCTCTCAAGCAGAACCGTTAATTAACTACGAAAAGGATCACAATTTGTCACAATTTATTACGTTTCAGGATATCCTTAAGTACATTTTTTTAATTTGTTTACCTTTTTGCTAATAAAATTTAATTTATATTTTATATAAATGAGATTAGTATAGATTGAATTATACAAAAATGTATAGGAAAAAGCTTTTTAAGAGCAGTGACCTCACAAAGCGTAAGTCTTCCGAAAGTTGAAAATATGGTAAAATATATTACTTTACCATAGAAAAAGTTTTATATTTATTAGAAAATTTTTATCAAATTTGAGGATCATTTTCACTTAAAAGAAGTGCTATTTAACTTGCACGAAAATATGTTTTTTTTTTATTTTTAGGCAGGTAAGTACCAGAGAACTGCAAAATCAACTTTTTTCTTGATTTAATCATACACAAAAATTCTTGTTCACTTTTAATAATTCAACAAAATTCACTGAAGAAAAAAATCAGCATCATGTTACTGAACGCGTAATTGGAATCAGTGTGAATCATCTGTCGTTTATGTTTTATGCAAATGTAATCACTTAACAGTGTTCAGTAACATGATGCTGATTTTATTCTACAGTGAATTTTGTTGAATTATTAAAAGTGAACAAGAATTTTTGTGTATGATTAAATCAAGAAAAAAGTTGATTTTGCAGTTCTCTGGTAAGTACTAGTTTTTATGTAATATTTTTTATTGAGCTAAATATCTTTTATTTATAAAAAATATAAATCTATTAAATATATAAGTTTTCAATTTATAATTTTCATTTATTAATTATAAAAAACAATTTCCCCTGAAGAAGTCACCCAATGTGGTGACGAAATATTGGGATAAATAAATATTTATTATTAATTTTTTTATAAACAAAAGATCTTTAGCTCAATAAAAAATATTACACAAATCAAGAAGATCGAAGAAAACTAAAACAATTGCCCTGGTTTTTAGTAAAAAAAAAATTATCTAATGAACTTAAATAAGGAAACATTTCCTAACTAACAGTAAAACTTAAGATGATGTATGAACTAATTAGATGATGTATGAACTAATAAAAATGTAGACTTTAATAGTAAAATTTTTCTATAATTTAAAAATTTTGACCTAATTTTAAGTCAAATTTCTTTTTTTCAAGGAAAATTTTATTAAATATTGGTAAAAAGTGTCTTTGGCGCCATTTTTTTTTTTACAATTTTTCCTTCAAATAAGTTTATTTTCCTAAATTTTAGTTCATTTTTTTGGTTTATTTGTAAAATGTGGTCCTGTTTTTGCCCTTTAACTCAAAAACAAGCTAACAGATTTTCTTTTTTGAATTAAGCAAAGTTAAAACAACTAAACTTAGAACTAATTTCGATAAAATTGACTAATGTTTAGTGTCAATTTCGCTTGATGTTGCAATTTTCCAAAAAGCGAAAAATGCCATAATTTCTAAAATAATAATAAAACTAGATCAACAATTTTCAATACGAGGTTTTATTTCAATGATAGCGCTGTTTATAGCAAAAACCGGAACTATTTAATTATTGGGTTTATTGGATTTATTGATACTTCTAAAACCTTTATATAGCCTAAATAAAACAATAAAGCAAAATTTTAAAATTTTTTAAGAAAAAATTCTTCAACTAAATTTTTGTCCATATAAAGAAACTTCAAATAAGTTCACTTAAATTATTTCTATATAAAATTTTATTTTTTTTTAAATTAGAAAAATTTTACTTAAAAAAAAAAAAAACAAATATTTTTTTAAAATTTATCTGAACTAAGTTACATGAAAATTTTCCTTAGAAAGAGTTCATCAGTTTTTAAAACCAAATAAATAGTTATTATTACATAGGAAAAAATTTATTACCTTTTGTTTTTAATTGTCTGAACTAATTTTTAGAAAACAATTCTTCAAAATTATAAAGTGGTATACTTAAAAACTGAATTTGGAAATGGCTTTCTAAAATTTAGTTTATTTTACTACGCGCGAACAAAAAAAATGAACACACATTAAGTTCAAGTACTTTCTCGATTTAATTTAGACACACTTTTTGAACTAAATGTAGATGTCCTAAATTTTTTTTTTTTAACTAAACTCAATTTATTAAATTTAACTATGCAAATTTCTTAAAACTAAGATGTTTTTTCTTAAAACGAATAAATTTTTATTTAATTGACTTGTTTTTTTTTCCTAAAATCAAGAAATATTACTTAGGAAAAACATGAACTATTTCTGAGTATATAAACTATTTCGTTTTTCCTCAAAATTAGGAATTTTTATTCTTTTTAAGAAAATTTTTCTAAGTTTTAATAAAATTTTACTTAAATTGAGGACAATTCATAAACTATTTTGAAGGAAATTTTTGATTACATTTTAGTTCATGTCTTTTTTTTTTTG
The DNA here is from genome assembly GCA_949748255.1 of Eustalomyia histrio. NCBI lineage: Eukaryota > Metazoa > Arthropoda > Insecta > Diptera > Anthomyiidae > Eustalomyia > Eustalomyia histrio. The sequence continues at coordinate 48,620,999 of OX456525.1, forward strand.
AGTGTAAAGCAAGAAATCAAAATTTTAAAATTTCTTATGAAAAAATTCTTCAACTAAATTTTTGTCCATATAAAGAAACATTAAATAAGTTCACTCAAGTTATTCAGTAGGTAAAATTAGATAGTAGCTTTAATTAACCACATAAGGGCCTAATGGCTCGGCTATGTAAATGAAGAATTATAAAAAAAGTTGATCAAAAGTACAATTAAAACAAATGAAATTTGTGTTAAAAAAACGGTGTACTTACATTTTTATCTAATTCAACATTTTAATTTTTTTTCATATGTAAGAAAAGTTAAAAATTATTTTTACAAACAACTGTTAAAAGCAACTGCATAAAAATAATACAGAAACAACTAATAAAAAAAAGTGACTGGAATTATTTTGTGAGTGTTGTAAAAATGTATGAGTGCTTTTTATGTTGGCAGACAAAACATTTTGTAAAGATTGATTAAACTTTAAAGACTTTCCCTGGCATGAAAAGTGTAAAATTTCATATTTAAAAAAAAAAAAATCGGTAGAGTATGTGGTTTTATTTATGGGGTGGTTGGTTAAGAACTTGTGTCATTATTGTCAAAACTTAAACGAATTTGTAAAAAAGAAAATTTTTCATAAAACAGAAATTTTTGAAATTTTATGAACAAACACAAAAAAAAATATAACACTCATACATAACTAAATTTTATGAAAGAATGAACATGTATTAAAGCTAAGGAAGCGTATTTCATGTCAATCACTTTCTTTCACAAACAATTTATTCACATTAGCTGAAATAATATAAAAAAAAAAAACAATTTAAAAAAAGAGATTTAAGGGATAATATGGGATAATAGGTTTTCTGTTTTGTTTAAGAAATAAATCATAAAAATTTATTTAAAAGAACAGAAAAAAACATCTATAAAAATTGACAACATTTCAAATATAACTTCATTCATACTAACAATAACAAATGAATATAAACATAAAATTAGTGGCAGTATTTTAGTGGTGCTGTTATTTCCTTTTTGCCACACAGCAGACTTCTTACCCAATATCATTTTGTCAAAGTTTTTAATACTCTCAACTTTGAATAAATTATATCCCAGTCAAGATATGCTCCTACAACACAACGTACATTATTCTCAGTGTCATCGTAACCAGTGCGTCCATGCAATAGACGAATATTATTAAATGTCAAAACATCACCAGGCTTCGTTTTAAAGGCGCAGGCATCTTCACGAGCTAGGCGCACAAATTTTTCATACGCCTCATACCAGGGTATAACTTCATTTAGTGGTATCGAAAAATGACTATCACGTTGGGGTATACTGTGATTTATACGCGTATAATTTCCCTCATTGTCTAAACTATAAAAAGAAATAATATTTAAAATCAGGCAAATACATATTGATGATGCATATAACAAGCATTGATGAAATACCCTACACAATGAAATGCCCTACACTGTAAAATAGTAAAGTTAAATTTATAATTTCTCTTCCTCATCGCAACGTCCTCCTTCAATGTTTTAATAGCACTTAACCCCACCGAAGTAAAATAACAAAACAGGGCTATTAACTAAAAAGCTTCAACAATTTTCGCCAACTCCCTTTCAGATGGCGAGCATCAACTGTTCTAAGATTTATTATCTCGCTCAATTACAGTGTTGCCATATTTGAAGTCTACCATCTCACCAACTTTCATCTCTACTCTATATCCTATCAGATCAATTCTCCAAGACTTTGTCGCCAGTTTCTGGTGCCATATCACAAATAGCTTGGACGATATTGGTCTTAAGGGTATGGATGGTATCTGAGTTATTCGCATAGCATCGGTCTTTAAACGGCACCCCACAAGAGGAAATAAAAGGGATCAAATCACCAGCTCCGAGGCGGCCAATTGACATCGCCAAGACGACCGATAACACGATTACCGAACTTAGTGCGTAAAAGATCGATCCATGGTGCCCCATCCAGCTGAAACTAAAAATTAAACAAGTTCATATCTTTCATTTCAGCCTATAAAGAGTCTGTAATCATGACTCTGAAGGGCTCGCCAATGACTGGAAAGGCGAAAGATCACCTAAGAAATTATTACGATTTATAATATTTGCGCACAGAGAAATAAATGGTTGCAACATGATCACTTCTACTATATTATACTTGCTGCATTTGGGTATCGTTATCGAAATCACCTTATTGGTTAACAAATTGGTTCTAACAATTATTATTATCATTATTATGGAAAATATTTTATTATTTCAACCATACTGTGGTAACAAAAATTATGACTGTAAAAAAAAATATAATAATGATCTATAAAATGCTAACAACAATCAATGAATAATTATAAATCAAATAATACTTAGTTTTAACATTTACAGTCATAACACTGTCTTTTTTTTATAAAAAAATAAGATATATCAGTTCAGTCACCCACACGCAGAGGAAAACATGGTTGCAACATGATTGCTGCTACTATATTATGCTTGATACATAAAGGTATGGTTGTCACAATCAATTTATTGGTTCATAACTGTCGATTTGATCGCTACCAACATCATTATAGTAAATATTTTATTATTATTATGTTTATTATTTTATGTTTGTCACTTTCTATTTTATAACATGGTTGGCTGTAACCATCCTGTGGTAACAAAAAATTTTACTATGAAAAAAATATGATAATTATGGAACTATAAAATGCTGATAACAATCAATGAATAATTATAAATCAAATAAAAAATAACTGACATTTACAGTCATAATACTTGTTTTCCTAAAAAAAATATGTATCAGTTCAGTCACCCATGAAAAAAATCATAATTATTTTTACCTGGGGAGTTTGTTTTTCGAAAATGCCTTATATATAAATTATAAATTACACTAATCATTTCATTGTCAAAAGGATTATATATTTAAAGTTTTTATATTTTTTAATTCTCTTCAATAAAAATAATATATATATATTTTTTTAAAAAGTTCATTAATTCATTTCTTGTTAAATAACGACTTTCTTTTTGAAAAAGTACTCAGAATATTAATACAGTAATTTTTATTTTTAAAACCCAAGAGATCTTTTCTGCAAAAAGGTTTCTTATGCAAAATACTATATTTATAGAATTTTTTCTGATGGAAACATTTTTGGATTCTATGGACTTTTCCTTAAAGTAAAATTCTCAGATTCTGCAAACTTTTTCATATATAAAATTCATATATTTTTAAAAAAACTTAGATTCTAAGGCCTTTCTTTAAACAAAAATTCTTAGATTCTGAGGTAATTTCATCATCAAAAATACTTATTCTGGTAGAAATATACTTATATTCTAAGAAACTTTTCTAAAAGAAAAATTTTGAGACTCTTAGGACTACCTAAAAAAAATCTTAAAAATCTCCTTAGAATCTACATATGTTTTTTTATTGAAAAAGTCCTTAGGATTTAAAAATTATTTTAAAGTATTTTTCTTAAAAAAAGTCCATAGAATCGAAGAAGTTTTCTTAAAGTTCTTAATATCAATTTTTTCCTTTAGAAAAAACATTTCTTAAAGAAATACTCTTAAATTTAAAAAACTTTTTCTTAGCTTCGAATCATAATATAACTGTAGGGACAATATTTTGGTAAAGTTATGGTTATTTTATTATTATAATATGATAAATATATTATAGTCAGACTATGGTTGGCATAATCATAATGCCGAAAATATAAGATGCTCTCCGTATATGATTGCCCCAACCATGTTTTTTCTCTGTGCGTATGTAAAAATTATAATATATGACCATTTTCACATATAATATTATAATTTACACTAATCAATTAAAAAAAAATTCATTGTCATTCTTGTGGAAAAAGTACTCAGATTATTAATAAAATAATTTTGTATAAGATAAAGTCTGTAGAACCCAAAAGTTGTTTTGTAAGAAAAGGTTTCTTATACAAAATACTAGATTTTTATAAATTTTTCTAATAAAAAAAATTTTTAGATTCTATAGACTTTTCCCTAAAGTAAAATTCTCAGATTCTGCAAACTAATTCTTAGATAAAAATTCATATATTCTAAGAAAAACTTAGATTTGAAGACCTTTCTTTGAATAAAATTTGCCTTTGAAGATTTCATTATAAAAAATAATTAGATTCTAATTAGAAATACTCTTAGATGCTAAGGAGTTTTTATTAAAGAAAAATTCTGATACTCTAATGACTATCTAAGAATTTAATTTAAACAACTTCTCGCTTCTTAACCATGTACTACAAACGAAAAATTGTTTAAAGCATTTGTGGAAGCAACTCGCTTGCAGCATTTGTGATCAACTTCATGAACACCGTCTGGGAACAGGCTTGCAGAACAAAAAAACTAAAATCGAGTTTTAATTAAAATAGTTGTAAATACAATTAAAATTTTTATTGAATCTAAGAATTTTTCTTTTAGGAAATGTCCATAGAATATATGTTCTTTATTAAAAAAGTTCTTAGAATTTAAAAATTTTTTTGAAGTATTTTTCTTAAAAAAAAAAATTCCATAGAATAAAAATATTTTTCTTAAAAAAGTTCTTAATAGTAAATTTTTTCTTTAGGAAAAAGATTTCTTAAAATCATATTCTTAAGTTTGAAGAACTTTTCCACAGTTTCGAATAATACTGTAGGGACCATATTATAGTCAAATTATGGCCATTTTATTCTAATAATTAACTAACTTATAGTACTACTATGGTTGGCACAATCATAATCCCAAAAATATATGATTATCTTCCAATATGATTGCTCCAACTATGTTTTTTCTCTGCATACAAAAGTGGGATTGCTCATTTTCTCTGTAAAGTATACACAAATATGACGTCACTTTATTTTGTTTTTTGTATCACGCGTAAAAAAAATACTTTTGGTATATATAAAGGTGTTTCAAATGGTATGACTAACTTAATATACATCTGTCTTTTTTTATATAAACAAGTAAAAATTGAAATATAAAGGAAAAGGATAAATGAGTGAATATGAACTTTGCAACTATACAAGGAGTAGTAGTAGACGCTAAAATGAAATAAACAAACAACTGAGAATGATTCCTAGGGAATATGCACTTCAAACATAAATTGTGGTGGTGCTGTTACAACAATCTACCCCGTTGAATAGTGTTGGGAGTTCGAAGTGAAGTGTTAAAGTAAATGAAGTGTCAAAGCGATAAAATGTATTGGTTGGTGTGTATTACTCGCACTACCATCTCAGTGAAATGAATGAATGAAGAGAAAAGGAAATAAAAACCATGAAAAATTGCAATAAATAAATTGAAAATCGATTTTTATTTTACTTTATTTTTCTTAGTTGCAGGAGTAACCACCAAGTGCAGGAACGCCAAGTTTTTTTTAATTTGTTTTACCATAGGTACGTGTCCTATTGAAGTTAAATATTGTTGGTAACTACCATATGTTGTTGTTCGTTATTATTTTACTATTTGTGTGTTTTTACTGTCATATCGTTTTAACAGGAAAAACTACAGTGTTTTTTTAAAGAAATATATGTATAAAATAATAATTTTAAAATGAATTTATTTTGCCACTTAATATCTAATATTTGAAAGCTTTAATCTACATAACCATGATTTTATAAATTAACCAATATTATTTGTGCTTGACAATAATTTTCGTTTTACGATAAAAAACACTGTTTATCATAATCTTTTATAACAACCATGAATAGTTAAAAAAGAATTGTAAATCTCCTTTGCACTATCTATAAGCATAATAACAAATATGAATGTATATTTTTACATTTAACAACAACACTACAGGAATGACATAATGGTTTTAATAATAAATATTTTAACAAGCATATAAAAAGTCTTACTTACCATATAACAGGAGCTCGCCAAATATTATGAAAATGTTTGCCATCCTCACTGCCAATATCATTCCAATCAACTAAAGTTTGTGTTAAAATTTTATAATCCTCTGGATATTCTTGTTTCAGGCGATCAGCAATATGAAAGGCATCGACTAGTAAATTACTGCCACCTTTTGACGTTGATTGCACCATGCAGTGTAAAATATTACAACTTGGTTTATATTCATAATAAGGCAAATCAGTGTGCAGTGGCAAAGGATCCGAAAGATAAGCAACATTTTTAGCACCCGGTTTCGATTGTACGATAAATTCTTCACTAAAATAAAAAGAAAAGTAGGATTAAATTAAAAAATATAGTCAACATACATTTTAATATCATTATACCCGTATGTTGTTCGACGTATAAAACCAACACGTTCTGCTAATTGTCGTACTACAGTCTTATCAATTGGAGCATTTTTTATCATAACCACACCATGTATGGCTAAAGCTTCTAGCCATTGTTTTAAAGCTGAAATAAAACAAATTTTATTGTCAAAGAAATGAATTTTCAAAAATTAAATTTACAGAAAGGAAAAGCAAAACTATAATATTCAGACTCTACCCAATATTATCCCTGCTTTATAAAATACATTAAATATCAATATACAGCCCTAACCTCTTAATTTTTGTATGCTCTTTTTGCAATTTGTTATTTCCTGAAAAATTTTTGACTTTTCAAAAAGCTGATTTTCCGAATCTTTCAAATCAAAGGTTTCAAATAATTTATAAAAATTCAAAACTAACCGATTTTTGTATTAAACTAAATTTCTTACTTAAAAAAAAAATAAAATGTGAGCTGTTCGGTTTGAGATACTGAAAACTTTATTTTTAGTTCAGCTACGACCTCCATCAACATTCTTCACTTCTAATAGTGTTAAATATAAACATACATGCCGTGAAAAAACATGTTTGCAAACATGATCACTGCTACTATATTAAACTAGCTGTATTCGGCTACGGTTGTCACAATCGGTTCAAAAATAGTTTCTAACCATAAATATGGTTGCTATCATCATTATTAAAGGAAATATTTTATTATTTCGTAATAGCCACTTTCTATTTTATAACTTGATTGACTGTAACCATAGTGTATTAACAAAAATTCTGATTATCAAATAAAAATATGATAATTATGGAATTATAAAATGCTGACAACAATCAATAAATAATTAGAAATCAAATAAAATATGTGAGAATACCATCTTATTTTTATAAAAAAAAATCTATCAGTACAGTCACCCAAGTAAAAATGATAAAGATTCTATATAAAGATTTTATATTTTTTAATTCTTTTCAATAAAAACAATAAAACATTTATTTTAATATGTTTATTTGTTAATTTCTTGTAAAATAACGACTTTCTTGTGGAAAAAGTACCCGGGATATTAATAAAATAATTTTCTATAAGAAAAAGTCTAAAGAACCCAAGAGTTGTTTTGTACGAAAAGGTTTCCTATACAAAATACTAGATTTTTAGAAATTTTTCTGATAGAAACATTTTTATAATCTGTGGACTTTTCCTTAAAGTAAAATTCTCAGATTCTGCAAATAATTTCTTAGATAAAAATTCATATATTCTTAAAAAAAATTAAGATTCTAAAGAATTCTTAGATTCTGAGGACTTTTCATCATGAAAAATACTTAGATTCTAAGAAGTTTTTCTAGTAGATATATTAGATTCTAAGGACTTTTTCCGAAAGAAAAATTCTTAACCCCAAGGACTATCTAAAAAATATTCAAAAATCTCCTTAGAAATTTATCAAATTATTTCTTTAGGAAAAACATTTCTTAAAGTAATATTCTTAAATTTAAAGAACTTTTTCTTAGTTTCGAATATAAATATAACGGTAGTGACTATTTTTTGATAAAATTATAGTTATTGTATTGTATTAATATGGTAACTATATTGTAGTACGAATATGGTTGGCACAATCATAATCCCAAAAATATATGGTGCTTCTCGAATATGAAGTGCAACAAAAAATAAACAAAAAAAAAAAAGTCTTAAGAAAATAAAAAAAGTGAATTGACCGGGATTCGAACCCGCGGCCTTAGAGAAAAAAAGTATTTGTGACATAGCGTCTAGACAACTGAGCTATTGAAGCTCACACAAAATCATCATTAATAGGGGTACATATATAAAAAGTCTTCGTTCATTAGAAATTTGTTTGGTTTTTATTTATATGACAAATCTTTGAATGTGTTTGTTGTTTGTGTATAAAAGGTGGAGATGAACGAAAAGAATTTCAACAAATGGATGTGTTTGTTATGCGTAAAATTCTACATACATATTAAACAAAGGGATTTTACGGAAAAAATTAGAGGTAGTCCTGGTTTTTTGCTAATATCTCAGCCATTTATTAACCGATCTGTCTGATTTTTAATAGCAAACAAAAATGGATCACATGTAACAGAAATAAATAACAATCAAGTCCTCATCATGTCTGGGTTCTTCGGAAAACCCATTTCAACACACAGACGGACAGACGGACAGACGGACATCGTTAAATCAACTTCGCTCTTCATAAGGACCCAGAATATATATACTTTATAGGGTCTAAGATCAATATTTTAGAAATTACAAACGGAATCACAAGCTTATATATACCCTTCCACCTGTGGTGAAGGGTATAATTAGTAGCCGCTACAAAATTTTAGTAAACTTTTTGTAAAGAGAATTTAAAATCTGTTTGCTAAAATCGGCAAAAAATACTGAATATTATTAATATTAGTACAAAATTTTAAATTTTTTTTTATTGAAAATCAAATTTACTTTATTTTATTTTTTTCAAAAAGTCGAAGACTTTTTTAAAAATTGTTAAAACATAAACGAAATAATCATTTTGTTTTTATTTGGTAATTTCTGTTTTGAAAAATATTTCAGTCTATATTTTTTTTACTTTTGAAGTCAAGTTTTAATTGTTTTTAGGGCTGATTTTTAGAACTAAAAAACTTTTTAGTGCTATTTTAAGTGGATGTCCTATTTTTAGACTTGAGTCGGTACATTCACTTCCGATCCCTTTTTTAATCTATGTAACATTTTAAGGCAATTTAAGTTTGTAGGTGTAAGTTTTAATTAGAAATAACATTTCCCTCAATATCCACTTTTTTATTTTTTTTTGCTAATATTAGCAAATCGGTTTTCAAAAATTTGTAAAATGATTTCTGAAATTAGCAACAAAAATTTGTAAGTATTCTATAAAAACTCTGTAATTTGTAAAATGTAAATAGCAAAAAGATTTCCTAAATAATAATTTTTTTACTAAAAATCAGAACAAAAATAGTAGTGGGATTGAAAATCGTTTACAAATTTTTCTACTAACTTTTTTTTCTGAGTGTATATGATTACCAATATGTACAAAAAGAATTATACTAAAAAAAGAGATTTTCAAAAACAAACTAAATTTTATTAAAAAATATATATTTTTATTGTATAATTGCCAGTAGACGGCTCTACAATGTCAACAACAAAATATAAAAAAAGAAATAAGTGATTATACACTTAGAATAATATGTAGTTTTCTGTTTGTAGTTCAATAAAAAAAAGTTTTCAGTTCAATTAAAAATGAAGAAACATACATTTATTTTCCAAAGAAATATTTATTTTAACTTTTTTTATACATTTGTTCAAAATGATTTACTGTCATTAGCGCATTTTTTTCAGTTTCATTTGTTTTTTTCATTGGTTTGAAATTTAATAAAAATTTACCCACAAAGGAAAATTTATGGTTTATTTTTTCCCTTACCGTTATTACGAATTTTCCCTTCCAGTTATAACAAATTTAAATTTTGTTTCAAAAAATTCCACTTTTGTTTTTATTTTAATTGTTTGTTTATATACAAAATTACTTCAATTTGAACTACAAGAACTTCCATAAGACCATTCACAAAAATTTGTTTATAGAAGCAAAAATACATTAAACCGAACCAATTTCAAATATCTGAATAATCATTTATTTTTACAAAATTGGTAGGTAAAATTTTAACATTTATTATTAACTGAATAATCATTTGTTTTTTAATGATGTATCAGTTGTTTAAGCAACATTTAAATATATATAAATAACAAAAACTATTTGATAAGTAGACCGGATTTTAAATGAAATTTCATTTCTTATAAATGGTATTTTCTGTGATTTTAACTTACAAAATATTTTAAGTACACATATCCTGACCAAAGTTGAAAAAATATTTAGTCTAAAAATGGACTTTCAAAATTGATGTTAGAAAATTACACAAAAAGATTTTCAATATTAAGTTAGTGAATTAAACAAAATATACTACAGATAAAATTACCCAATAACACAGTGCAACAAGAAAATGTAGCCTCAATGATTTGAACACAGTATGAAAGTATGTATAGCATTAGAAGAACAAAATACCAAAGGCAAAGTTGACAAACAAGTTATGGTTTCTGAAAGTTTGAAATTTTGTACCTTTTTTTACTATGAGTTTATATATAAAACAAATATTGAAGTTTATATTTTATAGTTGATCTTTTCAATACTTATATGTATGAAAATGTATTTTTAGTTTGACTCGAGATCATAGGAAAAGTTTTTTTCAATGAAAAATTTTTTCCTTATTTTTTAATTTTAGTAAACATGGAGAATACACAGAAAATGCATTCCATTCGGCTGGTGTCTAATAACTTTTTCTGTGTATTCTCCATGTTTACTAAAATTAAAAAATAAAGAAAAAAAAAAAAATTTTCATTGAAAAAAACTTTTCCTATGATCTCGAGTCAAACTAAAAATACATTTTCATACATATAAAAAAAATATTTTTTTCTTTATTCATTTATTTTTTGTGTTTCCTTTAACAAAATAAGATTATTTAATTTTTTTTTAATTATTAACTCAGAAAAATTATTTAATAACAAAATATAAAAATATTTATTTTCTTTATTTTTATGCTGAAAAAGACCAAATTTATGCTCATTTTATTTCTTTTAAAAAATGATTTTACATTGAAACATCGATTCGACGAAGTATGACCTTTCAGGGTTAAGGTGTAAATTTTTACACTTAATCCAGAGTACCGTTTCAGTTTTTTTTATAACAAAACTTCTTTGAAAATACACTTTTCGCAGCATCATCCGAACTATTTCGGTCCTCACTACTAAGTGGCATGCCATTTGAAATCAGTTAATATATTGATTTACTTTTTTCTTTCTTGAAAGCATATTTTAATTTTAATGGAAATAGTATAATAAAATCTCCTTATAAAGTTTTAGCACAAATTTGATGGTAAAGCAAAAACCTGTTCGAAGATAACGAAGAAAAGATTGAAGATGGTTTTACGGTAGAAACAGATAGATGATAAACTGCAACTAAATTCTCCCATCAAATTCAAAAAAGACTTCGAACAATATAATAAAATTAGATTTGCCTAGAAAAATTAATTAAATTGATTTTTATTTGTATTTTTTTTTAAATACGCTGAAAAAAAATTATATTTGAACTTTAGAAAAATTTCATATTTTATCTATGTGATCGAGTGCTTATTTTATTTGACTCTTTTTCTACTTTTGAAAAAGTCGCGAAAAAATATTATTTTTTTTAACAAAGTATCAACAAAAAAATTTAAGCACTGATAAGAATGTCAATTGAATCCAAATAGTAAAAAGCTTACGAAATACCTTAACTTCAATAACATTATAAATTATACTTATTTGAAATCTTCTCTAATGGGGTTATTCTGTAACTACGGCAACATAATATTCAGGTAAATGTTTGTATATACCTTTAGAAAAATTTAAAATTATATGAGTCTCCCTATCCTAAATGATAGAGTTGCACATTTCGATATAACAACTTTTCATATAGTTACAGAATAACCCCATTAAAATTTAAATATTTAATTTTATTTAAACATTTTTCAACAAAAAGCTTTATTGTATAAAAACAAAGAAAATAAAAATTTTGATTTTTTTTTAATAAATTTTTTTTGAGTGCATACTAAAAAAAAGTTTTAATTGTGTTATTTTGTAAAAAAATAAAAAAATTAAAACAAAACACACAAAAATCGATTTTTATGCAATGGAAGGCAATAAGCAAAAATAAAATATTTTTTACCATTAACTCACTAAAAAAATGGTAGCAAATGACAAAATTTAAGAAGCTATAAATTTGTTTTTCACACCATCTTAGCCAAACTCCTTGGTTTCATACTGTGATGAAATCATTGAGGCTACATTCGATGACCCTAAATTTGATGCACAGTGTAATAGGATAAGCCTAAGGCACCTGATATTTCCGTGAAATATAATAATCACATCAAAACCTGTCAATTTAATTTATCCGATTGACGGCGGGTGTTTTGCAATGAAGCGTAGTAAGTTGTTCTGGTTTCAAGTGAAAAAAACTGTTATACTCAATACAAAAAATATTTATTTAAATACTGCGTTCCACTTAAAAATTGTGTACAATTTGTTTTTACTTAAATTTAATATACAGGGTGTCCGCCGGGAAGGTATACTACTTTGTTTTGCCGCCATTTTGGTAAACATTAGTCTTGACAGTTCATATTTGGTAGTGGTGAAGTAGACACGTGGAAAATTTATTATGGAAAAATATTCGATAAACCAACGTTTTTAATTCGTTAAAACAGCTCGCCCATGACAACCCCGATTTTCAGGAAAATATCATAATGAGTGACGAGGCACATTTTCATTTGAATGGATATGTGCATAAACAGAATAGTAGGTTCTGGGCAATGGAAAACCCTCAAATTATTCATCAGTCAACTTTGTATCTATTAAAAGTGACAGTCTGATGTACAATTTGGTCAGGAGGACTCATTGTAACTTACTTCTATGAAAATGAAAACGGCGTAACGGTAACTGTGAATGGGGAGCGATATCGTGATATGATTGAAAACTTTTTAACGCCACAACTGTATGCTTTGGGCTTGATTAACATGGAATTACTGCGAGACCTCTTTTCACAACAAGTTATTTCAAGAAATGGTGATGTAGATTGGCCTCCACGGTCGCCTTATTTGACTGCTCCGGACTTCTTTTTGTGGGGATATCTGAAAACAAGGTTTATGCAAACAAACCAGAAACGCTTGAGCAACTCAAACAAAATATTCGTGATGAAATTAATGAAATACCGCGTGAAATGTGTAAAAATGTAATGAAAAATGTGCTCAAAACGGCTCGCATTTGTGAGGCTAACAAAGGCGGATATTTATTTAAATTATAAACAAAGAAGTATACCTTCCCGGCGGACACCCGGTACAAGACTATTATTTTTTCCGCTGAAAAAGTGACATTTTGGATTTAGTGTAAAATAAAAAAAAATTGTTTAGTTTCCCAATATAAATTATGATTTGAGGCATTTAAAGTTCGAGTGAAATTTTTTCACAGCAAAAACAATTTACTATGCTTAAGGACAAAACATTTTGCAGACTTGTAATAGCTAAAGCAGCCCATATTGTAATTAAAATTTTACATTTATATAAAAACAATTTACTTGTCATGTGAGTGTCATTACCAGAATATTATTGCCAGACAATTAAGCTATCAAAGGTAATTTAGTACACTGCAATAAAAATGTCTTAAGCCTTATGCAAAACTAATTTTGGTTTTATTTAAGAGTAAATTAAAATAAAATCTAATTGAATATTCTATCCAAGCAAATGTAATTTTGGCATAATCCGTGCAAAAAAAAAATAAGAAAAATCTTTAGTTTATCGGCCGATTAATTGTTTATTGTTAAAAAAATCTGTCTGATGTCCGTGATCCTGGAAGCATCGCCAATTGTAAAAAATTTCTTTTTTTCATACAAATTTAACTTTAATACAAATTTAAGTAGATAATAGACCAGCAAAAAAAGTAGCAAAAGAAGAGAAAAATAAGCAGTGATTTTGAAAATTTGGATGGGAACCAATGATTTTTACATAGGTGTGTCATAGGGTGGAAGTTTTTTTTTAATACTTTTTCATTACATCTAAAGCAGTTGCGCCCAACTCGTATGCACAATGTGCAAGCTTTTACAAAAGAGCTTTTTCACCTACAGCGAGCTTCGACGAGAGCTTTTACATATATGAGAGCACAATACAAGGATGGAAATTGTGAATTTCGAAATGTTATAAGTTGTGTAATTTATTTAAGCCAAAATACTTTAATAACTTCTTTTGAAAAACGTCACCTTGAAGAGGCTTGCAGTGCTTTGCTAAGGATAGAGCAACAACAAAAGGAATCTTTCTTTTGATATTTTTTTAATATTAAAATGGGAATTGGGAAATGTTTCGTTTGAAACTTTTATTTCACTACTAATTTGGCCCTATCTAAATTTTTATTCAAAAATCTCTTTTGACATGTATTATAATGCCTTTCAATGGTATGTTTGTAATTGCGTTTAGCATTATAACCGCAAACCAAACATACGGGATCGCCGTCATTGTTTTTAATAAACAAAACCAACTGTTCCCACGCTTTATTATTTTTTTAGTGAATATAGACTGATCGTTGTGTGTTTGAAAATGTTTCTTTGAAAGTTATTTTCAAGTTGATGGAAAAGTACTAACGTACTGAATTTTCCGTCCCTGAAAAAAAGCTCTTATCTTTTTTTCTTAAATAAATTTGTTTCACCTTATGACCACCGGGGTTCACTGAATATACATATCTATAGACAAATTGTGCTAAGTAAAAAAAGTGCATTTCGGCAGTTTACAACGTTTGAGCATAGTAAATTGTTTTTCGCGTGAAAAAAAATATTCACTCGAATATTATTGGACCCAAAACGTAATTTAAATTCCCGAGTAAATCTTTAAGAAATTTTCGCGAAATACGCGACTCTGAATTAAATTTTGTTTAAAATTCGTAATGTACACAAAAATATATTAGATATGATAAGTCGTTATAATTATATTTAATTTTTCTCAACTTTGGGTCGAAGCAAATATTTAAAAATTTAAATAATTATTCGACCTGAATAATCGATTAAAATATGTCGATAAACCGGTTAAATTTTTTAATGGTTGTTTTTCTGTTATTATTTCGAAAATCTTCCTAATTTCTTAAACTTCGCCTAAAAATATACCAAGAAAAGTTAAAAAAAAAACAAATTAACTAAAATATAATCAATTTCTTTTAAAATCAAGTGAAGGAGATTCTTAAGGATCAGATACCTTTTTTTACACCAAATAAAAACAAATGCTGTGTAGGCTCTAGGAAATACAGAAGCCAATTTTTAGTTTTTGTTCTAATTCCTTAAAAAATTCTAATTAACGTTATTATTGTATATTAACTCTGTAGGAATTCTGTCAAGAAAATTCTTTTGAAATCGGTTCCCATGCAAATCTATTCTACATTTTCTATTAGAAGAAATTTCATGGAACCTGAACCCATTTACCTAAGCTTAAATGTAAGATATAACTAACTAGAACAAGCTTTAAAAGTGGTTCTAGAATACTTTGTAAATAACTTCAAAAAAAAAAAAATATCGGTGTTATAACCGACAGTCGTTTAGAAAAAAAAAATTCCTTAAATTATTGATCCAGGTTTTGAAAAATAATTCGCTCACAAAAATTCTCATATTCTGAAGCTTTTTTACCCTCAAAAGCTAATGCCTCCAAAATAGACAGAGATTAAACAAAAAAAACCGTTTAAAATGTATATTTTGTTTCAAACAATCAAACACGTGGCTAAGTATTTTTCTAACAAGAACTATGACGTTACTTATGTTATAGAATTGCTTTCAATTCGAAAATATTATTTTTATTTATTTACATACAAAAACTTTTAAAAACTAAAAAAAGTTAATTTATCAAGAACTTTTGAAAGATTACAATAACTTAAGTACAATTTACTAGGTAGAAACTAGACAGGAATATGCGTATTCACTACAAAATTTGGAAAATTTTCTTAAGTGGATTTAAGTGCTTTTGTCAAAAATCTACAGATATTTATTATTTCATTAAGCATTTTATAAAATTGCAATCACTGACCAGGGGTCGAATTAC
Organism: Eustalomyia histrio; assembly: GCA_949748255.1. Taxonomy (NCBI): domain Eukaryota; kingdom Metazoa; phylum Arthropoda; class Insecta; order Diptera; family Anthomyiidae; genus Eustalomyia; species Eustalomyia histrio. The sequence continues at coordinate 48,636,827 of OX456525.1, forward strand.
GGCATTCGTCGTTATCGTAATTTTTCGATCGAAATTATTATTTTTATACTTCTGTACTGACGTTACAGTTCCGTCAAACTTTGTAAATTTTGCTAAAACAACACAATATTTGTAAAAATTTCCTAATGAGTAGTGAAGGCAGCTGTTGTTGGTTTATAAAATTTGCTAATTTCTTAAAAATAAAAACCTGGTCTTATCAACAACATGTTTACACTGCGTTTATCTGTTATAGGCTTAATTGGATTTTTACACTGAACATCTTTGTGAAACTCATGGAAGATGTTGAAAACGTGAAACGTGAAACATGAATTTACATAGGCAACATCTTTCATCTATTAAGCTGTCAAAAAAAATATAAGAAAAATACCCATAATTTTTGTTAAAAATAAAAAAAATAAAAAATGGATTTGGAGAAAGCATTAATCAATGGAGTAGTTGTTGCTTTGCAAGAACAAACCCGAATTTTAATGCAGTACATTGTAATATTGAAGGCCTTTCTGGAAGATGATGATGATGAAGAAGAACTTTTGGTTTTATTTATTTTCTGCAATGTCAGTTTGCTAGTGATGGTACTCGAATTTTTTTTTAGTGATGACACTTAAAAGAATGAAAGATGTAAGATGGAACTAAATGAGAAAGAATCATCTTTTGCAGATGTAGCAAGATGTATTATTTTTGGCCTGTATACTTCTTTGCGAATTGATGAAAGATGTAAGATATAGGTCAGTGGAAAAAAACTACAAAGCTTTACTTCCACTGAACATGTGTGACCACACTTTTTTTTTAAAAAAGTGCCTCAGATTCCTTCCAAAAACCCCAAGATTTTTAGGGCAGTTTCAGTGATTGCTTTGAATTTTCCTGAACAAACACATTTTACCACCAACGCAATAGACTTGACTAAACATTTCAAAAAAGCAGCACTGTGATGCTATTGATGAAAGATATACATTTATTTTGCATTGAACGATTAATCAACCCGAATAACCGATTAATCAATTTTCCCCATTTTTAGAATAATGTTCTAACCGGTTAACCGGCAGGATCGTGTAATTGGAAACACTAACGGTAATGCATACCGACATATGTATTTATATATGATAATAATATATTAGATATAGCCGCATATGATTATATCTAAACATTTTTACTTTGGTTGTAAAAATTAATAATTTTTGTTTTTATTATTTTATAAGATAAACCCAATATGTCACTTTTTCACCAGACAAAATAATATTATTGTATATTGAATTTGCGTGAAGATAAATTGTACTAAATTTTCACCTAAAGCTCATTATCATGAAAAATAATTTTCTTTTTGTATAGCAGTACTACAACTTACTGTGCTTTAATGAAAAATAAAGAACAGAAATGCTGTAAAACTTGTTTAAGACGACCTCAGACAACACGAATTCTCTCGGTTAATACGAACTAATTTAAAAAGTCCCACCGATTTGGCATCAATTTTCATATAAAAAAAAAAAACATCTATTAAAACGAACTCGTTTAAGTCCTCGTTTAGCCCTCGGTTAAATCGAACTTCTACTGATAGTCCTAAGACAAACTATAAAAAATTAAAATTTTTTTTCTACATATATATATTTTTTATATTTTGAAAAATTTTTAACCCAACAATCTGATTATTTTCCTTATATACGAAATTTAATGAAAGAATTAACACAATTTTTGAAATTAATTTTAGAAACTTTAAATATTTCGAAAAAAAAAACGTCAATCAAACCAAGGAAAAGCTTGATAAATACTATGGGGACTCTGCACCATCGATTTCAATGGTAAAAATGTGGTTCACTGACTTTCGTTGTGGTCGCACAAGTACAAATGACGCTGAGGTCAATACGCCCGAAAATGTCGAAAAAATTCACGATATGGTGTTGGCTGATCGAAGAGTAAAAGTGCGTGAGATTGTTAATGCCATAGGCATTTCATATGGCAGTGTGGTTTCGATTTTAAATGATCAGTTGAATTTAAGAAAGTTGTCTGCAAGATGGTTTCCGCGTTTGCTCTCAATTGACGATAAACGTAATCGCAGTCTCAATGGCAAAATTCCACGAATTGGGCTATAAATTGGTACCTCATCCGCCATATTTTACGCATTTAGCATTCAGTGACTATTTCCTATTTCCAAACCTAAAGAAATGGTTCGGTGGAAAGAGATTTAGCTCCAACGATGAAATTATTGATAAAACAAATGCCTATTTTATGGATCTCGAAAAATCCTATTTTTTTTGGAAGGGATACAAAAATTAGAAAAACGTTGGACTAAGAGTATTGAGCTAAATAGAGATTATGTTGAAAAATATATTTTTTTTTTTTTTGCAAAAAAAACTGTGATTCATTCAAAAAGTCACGGACTTATTGATCGCCCCTCGTATTTTCCCCATTAATTCGAATCTCGCGTATAACGAATTATTTTTGGTGGTCCATCAGAGTTCGTTCTAACAGGGTATTAAAGACAATTAGATAGTTGTGTGTTGACTACAGAGTCGAAATACCTCAAAATCAATGTATAAAATCGTAGAATATATTTTTTTTACAGTGTCATCCGACGGTTGACTGATTTGTATAAAAACTCGTTTCTTTAAGAGCTCTTTACTCAGTGCTCACTATAATTTTACAATATTTTGTTTTTCTAATTTTAAAACAATGGCCAAAACTTGTTACGATCGTTTTAATCAAATATCAAAAAATATTCGATTCTTGGCTAGAATATGTGGGGCGGATGTTTTTGATCCAGATTACAAAATGTGGTGGCTAACATGGTTAGTTATAATCGCTATAAATGCATTTTATGCTTGTACCATCTACACCATGTATGTTGGTCTTGTGGTGGAAGGAGATTGGAAGATAGTTTTACAAACATTAAGTTTGGTAGGCAGTGCGGTACAGGTGAAACAAATAGTTCTCGCAATAAGTTGTATATGTAATTTCTTAATTTTCAATACTTTTGCAGGGCTACAGTAAATTACTCTTATGCATTCGTCGACGTTGGGTTATGATTGAAATGATAACATTTTTGGAAAATATTTATACTGAATATCAAGAGAAAGAAATGGCATACCAAAAGGTTTTGAGATATCGCACAGACCTAACAGTAAAAATGTTAAAAATTGTATTATGTGTATATGTTTTCACCGTTATTTCCATAATATTTTATCCCTTGGCCCACTGGATGTTAAGTGGAGAAAAAATGTTTATTATGCAATTTTTAATTCCGGGCATTGATCCTTTAAGTGAACACGGATTTTTAATGCATATTGTCTTGCAAGTATTTCTCATGTGTTTGGGAGGCTTTGGAAATTTTGCTGGTGATATGTACGTTTTTATTTTTATTATAAATATACCGCTACTACGAGATATTTTTCAAGTAAAATTTGAACAACTAAATGTAGTTATACTCAAGACCCATGATCCAAAGATGACAATGCCAGTGTTAAAAGAAATTATAGAGTGGCATCAACAATATAATAGGTAAGTGGGAAAAACTATACATTATATCGTTAGCTTACATGGGCATCATCCCCCCCCCCTGGGAAAAAAATTCAAAAAAATAACATACAATAAAGATTTATGAATAGCTAGTTTTAACATATATTCTCAGTGCCAGGCATTGCCTAATTTTTTCTAAGGGCTTAATTGATTTTCCCTCCTCTATCACATATGTACATATCAAAATTTTAGCTAAATATGTGGGAAACACAAATGTTAACAATTAAAAACTATATCATACTTAACTACAGTTTAATTGAATTTTCCAAATTCCTAATTTAAGATTTTGTATTTACAGGTTTGTCCAACAGGCCGAAGAAGTCTATTTCGGTGTCATATTCATTCAAGTTCTAACCTCTGTGGTTAGCATTTGTTGTACACTCTTTTCTATAGTGATTCGAAGTTGGCCAGCTGCATTTGCATATTTGTTTTACAGTAGTTCCATGTTGTATTCCTACTGCGCTTTGGGTCATTTGGTAGAAATATCAGTAAGTTAATATTTATTTAGAAAAATTTCCATGATCTATAAACGAACAAAGAACAAATCACATAGAATTAATTTAGATCATTAAATAAGCTTCACTGTAAAACCACACACGGTACAGTGCAGAATTGTTTAACATCTTGAAAAATTGAAAGTCGCGCGTTTCGTAATATTGTGAGTTTAGAAAAACGTTTAAAACAATTCTACATCAAACGGAAAAAGTTAACCGTGCCACAACAGCCTGTTCGAATTTTCGGATTTTTCGAATAAATTAAAAAAAAAAATCTGAAACCCGAATACAACGAATTTTAGCAATCTTTCGGGATATCTTGAAAATCTTTCTAGTTCATCATGCTTATCGCTTCTGTTTGTGTGCGGGTCCCTAGGGACCGTTTTGATTTTCCAACTCTCACAACTTCTTAATACTGTATGCGTTAAATCATGAACCGTACATGTATTTCAAGAAAAATGTGTGCCGAATGGATTAAATTTGCTGAATACCCGCATTTGTGCTCATAAAGTCGTCGACTATACAAGAAGGAAACCAGGGTGAGTGAGAGACACATATGATCCCTCTACCATATTCCACACGCTCATCACCGAAGATATGGCGTATATTATCATAGGGAAATCCAATCGAAATGCCAGGTAAGTAACAACTGTATGGAATTCGGCGAATCCTGCAAAAAAAAGCAATGGAAAACAAGCACTCTAAAAGATTTCGATGCATTTTTGGCTATCGTTTTGTATGCTGGGCTGTCTTAATCGAATAATGAGCCTGCTAAGGAACTGTGGGGTTCAACTCATGCTACAATATATACAAAGTCGCATTATCATACGATCGATTAATGCTCATCAAAATATTCATTCGATTTGATAAGAGCGATTAATCAACAGTAAAACTGCTGCTATTGACGATGTTTGGCAAATGTTGCATGCCAATTTGTCGGCTTACATCCCGCACCATTCGCTGACCGTGGACGAGCAATTATTCCCATATAGGGGGCCGCACAGGATTTCCACAATACATTCCGTCTAAGCCAGCCAAGTACGGAATAAAGGTATGATGGCTGTGCGATTCGAAATCATATTATACCCTCAAAGTAATAATTTTCTCGCGTGAGGTAAATCAAGGCCATAATGTTGTGTATGAATTAGTGGAAAGCTTTGTGAATACAGGCCGCACAATTTTTTCTCCACATTGGGTGTGGCGCGTATATTGATGAGGCAAAAAAAACTGCATTTGTTAAAACAGTATGCTCACATAAAACATTTGTTCCACGTGAGTTCCTAAAATGTCCCTTGCGTCACTGTGCTCCTATGTTCCGAAGAAGAATAAAGCAGTAATTTTGCTGTCTACGATGTAGACACAACTGAAAAAGGCCAGCCAATGGTTATTATGGATTACAATGCTTATAAATCCAGAGTGGATAGAATGGATCAGACGATTGGCACATATTCTTGCAAACGATCAACAAACCGCTGGCCACTTGCAATATTCTACAAATACGGTAGATATGGCTTTATCATATATAATGAAATTAACATAGTAAAAAAAGCAATAACCGACGTTAATATTTGCTATTGCTCATAAAGAATTAATCCCTAATGGACGTATAACGAGTAGTGTTGTCAATTTCGGTTAACCGATTAACCGAAAAACCGGTTTTTGGCCATATTTCCGGTTTTTAGGAAACCGGTTTTTCCCCCCCGGTTAACCGGGTTTTTATATCTGTACTTAGAATACACAAAATTGACATTGATAATGATGATGAAAAAGAAAAAAATTCAAATGAAGCATCTTTATCTCAGATTAGCTTAAAAGGTTATTTTACAACAAAAAGTACAACCTCATCTCTTCCAGAGGTTCTATCTCGTTCGGTTGCTGAGGACGGGCTTTTCGTATGTGCGGTACAAAAATCGAAGGTAATAAAGTCTTATCTAAAGACAATAAATAAGGAAATGCCATGCCGGGCTACAATATGGAAACTTATTTATTCATTTTCTGAAGAAAAAAAAGCCGAATACATTAACATTTTTAAAGCAATAAAGGAGACTAAAGGAAAGTTCTCCATTACTGTCGATGAGTGGGTTGATATCTCCAGCCTGAAATATATAAACGTAAGTGTCCGTTGCTTTAACCCTAGTACCTCCCAATTGGAAATATTCAATTTGGGACTAAAACAACTCACTGTTAAGGGAACTGCAGTGTGTTAAAGATAAGCTTTTGGAGTTTGAAATCGATACCAATAATGACGTAGTAGCATCCACTCACGACGGTGCTGCTGTGAAGAGGAAATATGGGGAATCTATATCTCCTTTAAGTCAATTATGCTACAATCATGCACTTAAAAAAGTTTGTAAGTTAAAATAAATGAAAATATCATTTAAAAGAAATGATGTTTCATTTAAAAACCGGTCAACTTAATTTTCATTTAAATTAAATGACATTTGTTATTTATTTTTAAATGTTGATAAATCAACTGACACATCCGTAAGAAACAACTGATATAATCAGTTAAAATAAATGTCAAAATTTTACCCACCAATCCTTAAAAAATAAATGTTTTTTTTCATTTATTTGAAATTATTTCCGTTTTTGTATTTTTTGTTTTTTTTTAATATACTCGTACAATACAAAATGTATGTATGTATATGAAGCTATACACTTTTTGTGTGAATGTATTTGTATATGTATGTGTGTTTATGAAGTTCTTGTAAATTGTATTGAAAAATTTTGTATATATACAACCAATTTAAATAAAAAAACAAATTGAAATTTTTTGAATATTTTTTTTTTTGAAACAGACAGCAAACAAAATTTAAATTTGTAATAACTGTTACGGACACAAATAAACCACAAGTTTCCGTTTTGTGGGTAAATTTTTATTAAATTTCAAACAAATGAAAAAAATAAATGAAACTGAAAAAAATCGGTAAATGATAGTAAATTATTTCGAATAAATGTATAAAAAAGTTAATATAGATGTTTCTTTGAAAAATGAATGTATCTTCCTTTATTTTTAAATGGAACGGAAAACTTTTTTATTAAACTACAAACAGTTAACTACATAATATTCTGAGTGTGGTATTCATTTATGCGTAGTAGACAGTTTTTACCACAAATAAACGATAAATTCGATGATAGCGAATGGAGCGAGCCATCAGAATCATAGTCACTTTCATGACTATGATTCTGATGGCTCGTTTTGTCCAGTCGACAACCATACTGTTCTTTCGTTATCGATTTACCCAACCATATCCAAAATTAGAAGAGCGGTTAAAATGTTTAATAAGAGTCAAGATAAATAGCAAAAACTACAAAAGTATGTAATAGAACATGAAGGACACCAAATTCTTTTAAAATTGGATGTCAAACATCGCTGGAACTCTTTAGCAACAATGATTTCTACATTTTTAAAACTAAAATCGTATGTCAACCATACACTACTTGATTTAAATTTAGATACATTTTCCGAGTCGGAATTCAAAATTCTGGATAATGTATTGAACGTATTACAACCGCTCAATATTGCAGTTAATAACTTTTCAAGTGATACTGTGGAATGTGGAATCTGAAGCAATTTTAAAATTTGTGTTCAACACAATTGCAAAATCAAATAGCAGTTTCGCACAAACTCTACTACTTTCTCTCCGTGAGAGGATTTCCCAAAGAAGAAATATGACCCTAAATACACTATTTTTATATTTACATAATGGTTGTTTTCCAAAATCTTGCGAATATATAAAATATTCGTCAAGGTCTACTATTAAAGACTTTGCTATGCAGCTCTACAACAGACTATTTTTTATTGTAGAAAATGAAACAATTGAAAGTGAATTAGACTCTGAAGATTTTGAAATGTTATCAAATTTCGAAAGTTTAGAGGAACAACTAAACTTGACGTTAAAATCTTAAGTAATAAATGCAAACGTGTTAATCTCAATAAAGATGACTTCGAATATTTGAAAAAATTCAATAAGAGAACGAAAAAATTAAATATGCTATATCATGCTCTTCTTACAATTAATCCGACATCAACTGTCAGTGAAAGAGTCTTCTCGGTATCATCTTTAATAAAAACTAAATTGAAAAACAGATTGTCTCCTAAACATTTGGATTGTGTTTTGTTTTTGAAATATTACACACTCACATTTGGTCTTTACAAATTTCTTTTAGTCAATATTTTTGTTTTTCTTACCACAAAGTACAAATTTTGTGTAACAAATGCTATTTTTTAAGTTATTTTTTAAATTAAAATGAATTCTTTTTTAAGTTCAATTTATTTTGTTATTTAATGTAACCGCTTAACCGGTTTTTTTGAGTTCGGTTAACCGAAAAACCGGTTTTCAAAAAAGTCGGTTTTTTGACAACACTAATAACGAGCTATCCCAGGATTCGAAGCGCTTTGGAAGCATTCAATGTAAAGGAAAACAAAAAATAAAATAATTCTAAAACATATTAAAGCGGAAAAACTAAATATGTTTTCTCCATGTAGGTACACTGCGGGAAAAAATGGGTCAGTTGGGAATTGTAACCTGTCCCGGGATAGGTGAAAACTGAAGCGGTTCCGAAAAAGCATATCACGGGATAGGTGAAAAGAGCATCGGTTCCTAAAGTACCTATCACGTGACCGGTTTAAAGGTCACGACTTGTCCTTTTAGACCAGTCCTGTGACATGTCACAGAGGTCAATTGACCCCCTCCTAAGCCCATGTTAAAGTGGTCGGTCATGTGACGTGTCCGGTCATGTGACGTGTCCAGGGATAGGTTCTTTTCCCGCAGGGTAGTAGCAAGACCGACAGCAAGACATACCACCTTTTTTGCGCCTCGATCAAATCGGCCGTCATGCCAGTTATGTCGTATGGAGTACGGACGCCAGCCTAAAACCTGAGCGTATCGCTTTACAAAGCAAGTTATGCTGAACTTTCAACATTGCCGCGTCGTGGCAATAACTGTACACTTGAACTGGAAAATCAGCAAGAAGCATCACACAACAGTGATTTATTTCATTTTCTCATGTGTTTTAACCGAAATTATCAAAAAAAAAAACATTTCTTGTGTCTTTTTATTGCTTTATATATTCTAAAATTTACAATCAAAACCATCAAAACACATCACATCAAGCAAAATACCAAACAATTCGTTATATGTCCCTGTCGGAGGGTTAAATTAATTTTAAATGATGTGTTACAATCATACCTGGGAAAAAACTTTACTTGAAAATTTTTAAGTAAATATCCAATAACTTATTTTATTTACTTGGGACAAATTTAAATAAGTAAAAAAAACCTTGACGCTGACAAGTGTGAAGTACGAACATTTGCACCTCTCGGCAATTCGGATAATTGCAACATTTTTGCATCCTTTCCGATTTCAGGACTTCACGACATTTCAAAATCGACTAAGCAATGTTCGTTTTTATATACAAAAAGGCACGTTGAGCTGAGTTAAACGACATTTTTCGTCATTTGAATTGGAAATCGGTAGAAAATATTATATAGATTAGAATGAAATTGTTTATACCTACAAAAAGAATAAATGTTGGTTTCAACAGACTTGCTTCGTGCTACAGTTTTTTTCTTTCCCGTCGCAGCAAAAGCTTTTGTCAGTTTCCAACTGAAATTCGGTTTCCTTAACTAAAATCAGTTGATACAACTGAATATTGGTTCCCAAAACAAAATTTGGTTAATATAAATAAATTTTGATTGGCATTATACATTTTAATTCGGTTGGCTCTTATTTTTCTATGTGTATACAAACTCTTTTAAAGAATGGCCTAATACAGGTTGGTTGAAAAGTTCCTGCGCTCACCAAAAGATGGCACTGTTAGCTCCAAACTTTTTTTTTTTCTCAAGTTGGTATAACTGTCCTGAGAACACATGCAAAGTTGCAAGTTATTCTGTCAATTCTTTCTTTGTTTACAAGCCATTTGAAGTTGACGTGTCATTGATTTTTTTTAATATGGAAAAAATTTAATATCGTGCAGTCATTAGATTCTTTGTTTTGAAGGGTTTAAAAGCAAAGGAAATTTGTGAGCAATTGATAGAAGTGTATAAGGAGTCCTCACCTTCAAAACGCACCGTTGAATTTTGGGCTGGTGAATTTAAACGTGGTCGTACCAGCCTTAAAGACGATCCACGCGAAGGACGACCAAAAACTGCAACCACAGCAGAAATAATTGAGCAGGTACATAATATGGTTAGTGAAGATCCAAGTTTGACTAAGCGTGAAATTGCTAATGCCATAGGCATCTCAGACGAACTAGTACTCCATATTTTACATGAAGAATTACGTATGAAAAAACTGTTTGGAAAGTTAGTGCCGCACACATTAACAATTCAACAAAAACTGGATCGAAAACAAATTTCTCAGCGTAATTTGGAGCGTTTTAAGCCGAATAAAACCGACTTCTTGCGTCGTTTTATAACTATGGATGAGACTTGGATCTACCACCATGATCCTAAATTGAAACAAGAACGTTTACAGTGGACTGAAGCTGGTTGTTCAGCTCCAAAGCAGGTGAAGTCACAACGATCAGCAAAGAAGGTTATGGCATCAGTTTTTTGGGATGCAAAAGGAATTTTGATGATCGATTATCTTCAGAAAGGTAAAACAATCAACTCTGAATGTTATTGCATCCTTTTAGATCAGCTGGATGAAAAAATTCGTGAGAAAAGACCTGGTTTAAAGAAGAAAAAAATAATTTTTCATCAAGACAATGCACCTGCTCACAAAGGTGTTTTGACGATGGCTAAATTCAAAGAATTAAAGTACAAATTGCTTGAACATCCACCGTATTCACCAGATTTGGCTCCCAGTGACTACTATCTCTTCAGAAATCTCAAAGAATTCCTTCGTGGAAAGCATTTTTTGTCGAATGAAGAGGCCATAGCAGCCGTAGACGGTTATTTTGCAGAGTTTCCGGAAAACCATTATAAGGATGGGATAAAATTATTAAAAGATCATTGGAAGAAGTATATTCAGCTTCTAGGAGATTATATTGAATAAAAAATATATTTCGTAACAAAAACAGTATTCTTTCATTTCGAGCGCAGGAACTTTTCAACCAACCTGTATTTACGGACCCTATTAATAAGGCTAACCTTTTAGCTGAAGCAATCAACCACTGCCAGAACTTGAAAGAGTATCGTGTACTATATCTAAGATATTCTTTCGCGCTCTCACAGTTAAAAGGCATCTTAAAAAGAATAAGTCACGGGAGCCGTATGGTAAACTTTAGCTATTCGTACCATGCTATTCCCATCATGCTGGAAGTTTGCCAGTGTTCAGCCAATCCCTAAGAAGGGTGCGGCCAATAGCAATATGCTCCGCGCTTATGAAGGTAATGGAGTGCTGTGTTAATTACCTTCTTGTAAATTATCTGGAGTACTCTTAATTTTTATGGCTTTCGTACAGGAGTCCTTTTAGCCTTTCCTTCGGAGCGTTATAGTCAGTTTATTTATCAGTTTGGTGAAAGTAAAGTGGTTGCTGTGGTACTGCAAGGCTCGGCTCTTTCTTTATTTCTTTTTCTCATCTTTATTAATGATCTCTTGATGAAACTTTTAACCCTATCTATTTTTTCGTTGATAACATTTATTATTTATTCTTCTTCGGTTGTAGGCCAAGCCCCTAAGAATGATACATTCAATCGTCGTACCCTTTTGGCAATCTCGGGGTGCGATTTTGCCAATAGAGTTGATTTCAATGCAAGTAAGACTCAGTAAATCGGTCGGTAAATATGCGTAGTGTCAATATCGCGGAATCGGATATTTTTTATGTTCCGGGCAACGGATATCGCAGTGGGAAGTGTCATATTTGAAGTGTATTGGTTTCCTGAAAATGTGTAAGAAATATTTCACTCCATCCGATCTCCTTACACAGAGAAAACAGATTCGTGCTGGCAACCGAATTTGTAGTTAATCGAATGGTTCGGTTGTGGTAACCGAATTTTTTGGTTGTGACAACAAAAAACCAATTGAGATATGACTAATTTTCGTTGCCTAATTTCGGTTGCTGCAACTGAACCATTCGATTGGCAACAAATTCGGTTGTCAGCACGAATCTGTGTTCTTGGGTGTACGATTTACACCAAAAAGATGGAACACAATTCCCATAATGGGCACTAACTTCCAAGTATATTTTGAAGCTTTTGGACCTTGTACAAATAATGGCCTCGGCATTCATTAATTACAGTAGGGTATCCAGCTCTACTGACTCATTGGATAATCATCGGAATGTGGGCTGTGTATCATTGTTCTATCGATATTACAATGGGAATTGTTCTGCCGAGATAAGTCAACCGATCCCTAGAGTCCGGGTATATATTCAGAATACTCGCGCATTAAGTATAAAACATGCGGTTGTGGTCCGCTGTAAAATGGATCGCACATAGCATTACAGGGAAAATTCGTTTATTGGTCGTACAAATCGATATGAAATAAACTCCCCACAGAGGCCTTCCCTGTCACCAACAATAAAGAGAAATTGAAGACAAATGTCCACAAACACAACTCTCTCTTTCCCCCATCCCTGAATCTATTGTCCCATTTCCAACACAATACACTGCATTAGTCGGTTCATCCCCTGAGTGTTGGTCTATTGTAAAAAAAAAAACACACAAAATTGTCCTTTGAATTTATAACTAAACTTTTCAGCAAATGTAAGAACAAATTTTAAAAGGATAAATTTTCGAAATCCTTAAAAAAAATAAATGGCAATTTTATGTAAAATTCAAATAGGTTTTGTAATTTTATCTGAACAATAAATAAATTTTTCCTTCCAAAAATTTAAAAACAAACCAATGAGTCCAAAAAAACTCAATTTGGGTTTAATGAAAAAATTATAGTTTGTTAAACATTTTGTTATTTACGGCAATTTTCTTTCTTTTATTTTAGAACGATGAACTTCTAAGCACCATCTACATGGACTGTTTGTGGTATGAATTAACAGCACCCGAGCGTAAACTAATTTTATTAATGTTGCGAAAAGCCCAACAACCAATAACATTAACAATTGGTAAAATTATGCCACTATCAATGAGTTCAGCACTGCAATTGACCAAATGTATTTATAGTTTCGTTATGATGATTTTGAATTTCTTAGATGAAAATTAAATAATTACACTGTGCAACAATATAAACCACTTTATTAAAAAAATAACAAAACCAAACATGTTTTCTTGCTAAACTTTACCAAAATTTTGCTAATTTTTACACAGTTTTATGTGTAAACAATTTTATTTTTTGTTATTTTCCAAATAGCCGATTTAATTTTTTTTCATTCGAAAATATTTTAAAAGACTTAAGAAATTGTAGAGCCAGCAAAAAAAAAAGTCGCGGATAATAAAAGTCATTAAATAACAGTGTGGGTCCTTAAATACACTCACAATATTATTTCGTTAAAACAACTTAAAATACATATTAAATTAATCGAAAATACAATCATTTTTCATTATATTCAACCCATTTTGTTGTTTATTTTCAATCATTGTTTAATAATCGACAAAAGTAAAACAATTGAAAGTCGTTTAAAATAACCATCAAATTTTTACTAACAAAAAGTTAGAAAAAACTACTTTTGTGGTTTGTTTTTCAAATTAAAAGTTTTTTTATTTGTGTGTAATTACAAAACAGAACACAACACATGCAGGTGTATATATTTTTATTGGCTTTGTGTGTATGTATGTATATTTGAATAATTTCTTGTAATTTTTATTGAAATAATTTTGTATATATACAAACAAACAAAACGGAATTATATGAATTTATATTTTTTGAAACAGAAAACATAAAACTTTACATTTAACAGAAAATATCAGCTCCTACTGAATGTCTGTAAATATAGTTTGTTTTTTGAATGACTGATTCAATAAGTTAAAAAATATATTTTTTTGTGAATTTCAATTGATTCTTCATTTAAAAACAAACTTTACGTATTACTTTTTAATAAACTACAGTCGGTAACGGAAAATATATTGTGAGTGTACATTTATATATTTTAAATAAAATATCAAATCTGAATAGATTTTATTAGATCTAATTGTACCTGATCTAATAAAATCTTAAAATTGGGGACAAATTTTAAATCTAATTAGATCTCAACAAATCTAGATGCTCTGATCCATCAGGTTTGGCCACAAAAATCAATAAATTATCCAGATTTTCTTAAATAGTGATAATGATTTTAATTGTATGATATCAGTGATTAATGTAAATGTTTTTAAATTCAACTGCAAATAAATAAAAAAAAAACACAAATAATTGAAACTTAAAACATATATTTACAAGGTTGCCAATTTACACCAAAATAAAATTTTTTAAACTGCCGCCATCTTAAATTGAGAAATTTTTTTTGTGTTAAAATTATAGAAAATATCGGTTAACATTAACTCACTTATCTTAAAAATTCTATTTCAACCCCACAGTTCGAATATTACAACCGAATTAGGTTATCCGAACCGAACAACCCTAAAACTCGTTAATAAAGTTCCTGCGAACACATTTTATTTTTGTCTGGGTGTACTAAAATATAAGCTTCAAATTTTGGGACTGTGGGTCCACAATTTTAAACTAAATTCCTATGTAAAAAAAAATTAGATGTGATTAAATCTGTTTAGATCTAATTAGATATGATTGAATCTAATTAGATCTGGTATAAGATGTGATCTTATATGTTAAGATATGGCATATATGATACAGGTTATGGCCAGATCTGATTAGATATACTGCCAGATCTATTTATTTATAAAGGGATATTGAAAATGTCGTGCCTTTTGTGGCCAGATATGACCAGATCTGGTTATATAAAAGATCATATCAGGTGCCTGATATATTCATGTCTGATATCAGATCTAGAACCAGATATTATCCATTTGCGTTATTTTTAATGGAACTATAATAGTTCACAAAAAGAATTATTGCCAAAAAAATTTATATAAAAATTTTTTTTTTCAATTTTTTGTTCATTTTCAATTAAAAGTTTAATCATATCAATTAAATTTTTAATTGATAATAAACTTGGTGTAAAACATATTCTATAAGCACTATAGACAACATATACAAGTCATATTATTTTGATTTATTTATATCTTAATTTTTATTAGTTATTAAAACTGCATCTCAAATCCCTTAACAAAAAAAAAAAATGTTTTACGCGTATTAATAAAAGCTTCATTATTTTTTTTTTTTTAATTGTATGAATCTGGTGAATTCCATACAAAAGTACACAACAAAGTCAAATTTTCATATTATTATTTTTTTATAACTGGAAAGAATATTGAATAGACGAGGATAACTCATTTTAATGTAACTGCACATCTTCAAAAAAGAGTTGAAGCGCTAAAATAAATTTATTTGTAATTCCAAAAATAAAATTAATCAAAAACTGTATAATCTTAACTTCATAACTTTAACTTTAACTCTTCATATTATTTAGTGTCGTGTAAGTCACAATTTGTATGTCGTGTAAGTCACGCGAAAAAAACTATTTTTTGTGAAAAATAAAATAAATTTCACTAAGTTGAAGCCATTTTGTCGTTGTTTGTATTTCTCAAATACTTTTGGTGCAGTTTAAAAGGAATCGGACTACACAATTAACAGAATTTTAAAACTATCTTTGATTACCCTGAAATTAATGGATTTGATGTCGTGTAAGTCACAACTAATTAATTATATTAAAATTAAAAATATGTAATCGCAAATCAAAAATCAAAGTGCATGAATTTATACGTATGTTCGTGTAGATGTTTTTTCTTAAAACGAAAAAATTAAAAGAATTATGATTGTACCAGAAATTTTATCAAAAATGACAAAAGTTTTGCCTCGTGTCGTGTAAGTCACACGTGGAATTCACCATCTATGAATAAGTTAAAATAACTTCATAGAATATTATTCAAACAATGAACAGAATTTTGCAAATAGATTCGTTAAAAATTGAATCAGATTTACAAATTTAATCAAGGAATCATGTTTCTAAAGGTCTATTTAAAAATTAAAAAAAAAATTTAATTTGAATTTGTAAATTTTACTTCTTTTATGAGGCCATCCTTTATCCTAGAATATTTATTTTTTAATTTTTAGCAAACAAAATCTTTGAAATGTCATTTTAGAAAAAAGGAAAATTGATTTTTTAACAATTTGTTGTTCAATTTTGAAAAATGGGAACATGAGAACAAACTTGTTTGGCAACACCGCGGATACGCATGCACCAGTTATGATAAAGTTGGTATTATAGTATTTTTTGTGGTGCTATTGGAACCTCAATAGTACTATAAACCATTTAGTACAAAATATTTAGAAATTTTCATGCGTGGATGAATTACACACAATTAAAATTAATTGCTTAAAATTTTAACTGATTTGAATCTGGAATTTCAGTCAAAAATATTATTAAAATTTTAATTGATTTGATGCTGGAATTTTAATTAAAAATTTAATTGATTTTTGCTTAGGACTTCAATTAAAGTTATAGTTGATATAATTAAAACTTTAATTGGAAATGTTGAAGGTTTTTGATTAAAAATTTATTTGTTATGATTAAAAAATAATTGAAAATTTCTATTAATTTTAACAAAAAAAATTAATTGATATAACAAATTCGTTTGCTGGTCAAAATTCAATTAAATTTTTAATTGTATTTACAAATATTTTAATTGAAACTTGATTCTGATAAGATCTAGTCTAATTAGGTCTTATGAGATCGGTTAAAATCTGATCTTTTTTGCACGGGTTTGTATAAAAAATATTGCGTTAGATCTTGAAAATATTTTCAAATGAAAATTGAATTGAAATCGGCTACAGTATAATTTTTTTATACAAAAAATTTAGAACCTTTTTTATAGCAAAATTTCGATGAAAAGTTAGCAATAAAACTCAACTATGGATTAAAAAGTGGATTGCAATATCGTATTTAGCACGTTTTTTTTATTATAGATAACCAATAGTTTGCAAAAAAATAAGTATTATTGACAATATCTTAGCCAATTTTCATTATGATTGATAAATTTTTAAGAATGTTTTAATATGTAGAATACTTTGCACTTTAATTTTATCACTAGATACATATACTTAGAAAAAGATATAACGAATCTATTTTTCTCTGTATATGTATGTAATTATTGTAGAGAGTTTTTATATGCACTTAAGAATTTAATAAATTTTAATCTTGATTTAATTTGTTTTCTTTTAAAAGAAGCAACAGTCAGGAAATTCTTCCTACTAATTACTCGTAATATGTTGCTTTCTTTTGGAAATGGGATAGAGGAGAGATGAATGTTGGTGAAAGATGAATGTTTGAAAATTTGCATTTTATATTACTGATTTCTCAAAAATTCGAAAATTAATTAGAAAAAATCATCTGAATGCATAATTTCAGATTTCAGCAGCATTGCATTGATATCAATTATAATGAAATTTTTTTCATTACCATTTTGTTAAATAATGATTTTAGTTGCATAATTTATTTTTTTTTCAACATTTTGTAATTTGAAATCCTAGATTCGATTAATGGTAATGTTTTCAAATGTCATTGCAGTTAATAATTAAATAAATAAAACCAAATAACTGCAATTAACAGATATGGAAAAAGCTGGCTGGGGCTTATGATTATTTTAAAAAATGGGGAATACGAAATAATATATGTATATAGATATTGATTTTTCATTCAAATCTATTTCATAACCAGAGGGTCAATTCTTGTTCTGTGAAACGGTGAAATAAAAAGTTTTTTTACATTTTCATAATACTTTTGATTCGCGTTCTGTGAAAAAATGTAAAGAAATGTCAAAATATTTTCATATGAAAAAAAGGGGAACGAAACAAAATTTTTTCATCGTTTCACAACAATGGCGATTCTTGTTTTGTGAAACAGTGCAATTAACTGTCAAAATCTTTTTATTTGAAAAGATTTTTTACACAAATTATTAAATAGTGAAAACCATGGAGAAAATAACAAGAGGAAAGCGCGCCAGTGAAAACCAAAAAGAATTTTTAATCAATTTTTTAGAGGAAAATATTGGCGTTGCAAACGATAAGTATGAAGTTTTATTAATAATTATGAATAAACTTTTATTAATAACGAATTTCTAGGTTTGTGACCGCAGATGGTGTCAAATATAGAGATGAAAAGTGGAGGGAAGTAGCAGCGACCCTTAATTCTCTAGGTGGCACCCAAAAGGAGGGTGCAAAATGGAGGACGTATTGGAATGATTTAAGGTATGTGTATTTATTTTGGTTGATTTACATTGTATATATTTTTATGATATATATGTATTGCTTTCTTTTCCAATGATAGACTTCATACGCGCACCAAATATAGTGCAATAAAGCAAGCCGAACAAAGAAGCGGCATAAATAGTTTGAGCCGGGTAAAATCACTATAACCCCTGGAAGAACGTATAATTAAAATAACGACTGTTGAAGCAGTCAACGGCGATGATACGCCGGAAGTTGGGTTTGAACCAAACTCGACATTGGATTGTTCCAATATACTTTTAGTTCAAAGTCTCGATGACTATCTTGAACAGTCGCTAGAAGTAACTGTGGGAGACTGTGAACATAGTTGTAATGCAGCAGGAACTACAGCAGCAGATATTGCAACCACTTCAAGCATAATCGCGGGTGGTAATATCCCAGGTTCAACAACAATAAGAGGTATTGCGGCAACCCGATCAAAAAGACTAAAGTATTCAGTTGGCAAAAATTCAGTTGCCACAATGAATCTGTTTCCTCTGTGTAAAATGGCCATTTTAAAAATCACGCACGCAGAAAAAAAACATGGTTGGTGCAATCATATTCAAAGAGCATCATATATTTTTGGAACTATGATTGTACCAATCATAGTCGTACTATAATATAGTAATCATATTATCATAATAAATAACTATAGTTTTACATAATATTGTCATTACAGATATTTTATAATTCGAAACTATGAAAAAGTTGTTTAAATTTTAATATTTATCTTTAGTAAATGTTTTTTATAAAGAAAAAATTTTATTTTATTAACAATTTAAAAAAAAAATACATACTTGAAAAAAAAATTCTAAGAACTTTTTTTTATTCTATGGACTTCTCTAATAGAAACATTTTTAGATTCTAAGGACATTTTTAAAATATTTTTAGATAGTCTTTAGACCAGGGTTGCCCAAAAGTTCCTTATGGAAGAGTAAACACCAATACATTTAAAGAATAACTAATTTTTATTCAATATTTTTTATTGTAAAAACCAATACATACAAAGAAAAAAAAATATTTCATATCATAAGTTAAACAAAAACAAAATCTACATTGATGATCGCTGTCGTCAATGTTTACCAGCAAAGCATACGAAAGTGCAGTTGCGTGTATACAGTGAAGAACGACAAAAAAAAAACTAATAAGGCAAAATTGTTTGTGTATTTCGTATTGCTATTGCTGAGTGCTCTATGTGTATTAAAACACACAGCCTATAGCAAAGAGCATTTACAAAAACAAATGAGCATAAAGAGTATAGGCCTTGGACACCCTTGATGTAAATAGTAAAAAGATTTCCTAAATAATAATTTTTTTAATAAAAATCAGAACAAAAATAGTAAAGTGGGATTGAAAATTGTTTACAAATTTTTCTACTAACATTTTTTTCTGAGTGTATATGATTACCAATATGTACAAAAAGAATCAGACTAAAAAAAGAGATTTTCAAAAAAAACTAAAATTTATTAAAAAATATATATATTTATTGTATAATTGCCAGTGGACGGCTCTTCAATGTCATAATACAAAATATCAAAAAAAAAAAAAAAAGAAATAAGTGATTATACACTAAGAATAATATGTAGTTTTCTGTTTGTAGTTCATACATTTATTTTCCAAAGAAATATTTATTTTAACTTTTTTCATACATTTGTTCAAAATGATTTACTGTCATTAACGCATTTTTTTCAGTTTCATTTGTTTTTTTCATTGGTTTGAAATTTAATAAAAATTTACCCACAAAGGGAAATTTGTGGTTTATTTTTTTCCCTTACTGTTATTACTAATTTTTTCCTTACAGTTATTACAAATTTAAATTTTGTTTAAAAAAATTCAAATTTTGTTTTTATTTAAATTGTCTGTTTATATACAAAATTATTTCAATTTGAATTACAAGAACTTCATAAGGCCATTTACACAAAATGTGTTTATAGAAACAAATATACAAAATACCGAAAGAATTTTAAATGAATAAATAATCATTTATTTTTACAAAACTAGTAGGTAAAGTTTTAAAATTTATTATTAACTGAATAATCACTTGTTTTTACTGATGTGTCAGTTGTTAAAGCAACATTTAAATATAATTAATAAGTAGATCGGGTTTTATATGAAATATTATTTCTTATAAATCATATTTTCTGTTATTTTATCTTTTAAAATATTTTAATATTTAACATGTTAAACTTGAAAAAATATTTAGTCTTAAAATGGACTTTCAAACAATTTTTCATTTTCATTAATCGCTACCAGTTTAATTGATGTTAGAAAATTTTAAAAAAAGATTTTCAATGTTTCGTTAATGAATTAAACAAAATATACTAAAGATAAAATTATCCAATAACACAGTGCAACAAGAAAATGTAGCCTCAATGATTTGAACACAGTATGAAAGTATAGCATTAGAAGAACAAAATTCCAAAGGCAAAGTTGACAAACAAGTTATGGTTTATATTAAAAAAAAAATATTTTTTCTTTAAAAATCAATTATTTTTTGTATTTCCTTTAACAAAATAAAATTTAAAATTTTTTTTTTTTTTTTAATTATAAACTCAAAAAATTTTTTAATAAAAAAAAAATTAAAATATTTATTTTCTTTATTTTTATGCTGAAAAAGACAAAATTTATACATCGATTCGACGAAGTATGACCTTTCAGGGTTAAGAGGTAAGTTTTTTAACTTAATCCAGAGTACCGTTACAGTTTTTTATAACAAAACTTCTTTGAAAACCTCTTTGAAAATACATTAAATCGCAACTTCAAAATATTTTTTGTATTTTTTCAACAAAAAAGCGTTATTGTGTAAATACAAATTTTAATTTTTTTGAATAAATTTTTTTTGAGTGTGTAATAAAAAAAGTCTTAATTGTGTTATTTTGTAAAAAAAAATCTATTTTTAAGCAATGGAAGGCAAAAAGCAAAAAAAAATGTTTGTTAATATTAACTCATACTTGGAAAATGGTAAAAAAATTACAAAATTCAAGAAGCTATAAATTTGTATTTCACACCATCTTAGCCAAACTCCTTGGTTTCATACTGTGATGAAATCATTGAGGCCATATTCGATGGTCCTAAATTTGCTGCAAAGTGTAATAGGATGAACTTAAGGCACCTGATATTTCCGTGGAATATAATAATCATATCAAAAGCTGTCAATTTAATTTATCCGATTGACACCGGGTGTTTTCTAATAGAGCGTAGTAAGTTGTTCGGGTTTCACGTGAAAAACTATTATACTCAATACAAAAAAAGTATTTATTTCAATAATGAGTTTCACTTAAAAATCGTGTACAGGTGTCCGCCGGGAAGGTATACTACTTTGTTTTGCCGCCATTTTGGTAAACTTTATTCTTGACAGTTCATATTTGGCACTCGTGAAGTAGACACGTGGCAAATTTATTATAGAAAAATATTCGATAAACCAATGTGTTTTAATCGTTAAACAGCTCGCCCATGACAACCCCGATTTTCATGAAAAAATCATAATGAGTGACAAGGCACATTTAGATTTGAATCGATATGTGAATAAACAGAATAGTCGGTTCTGGCCAATTGAAAACCCTCAAATTATTCATCAGTCACCTTTGTATCCATTAAAAGTAACAGTCTCGTGTGCAATTTGGTCAGGAGGAATCATTGGACCTTACTTCTTTGAAAATGAAAACGGCGTAACGGTAACTGTGAATGGGGAGCGATATCGTGATATGATTGAAAACTTTTTAACGCCACAACTGCATACTTTGGGCTTGTTTAACATGTGGTTTCAACAAGACGGTGCCACATCGCATACAGCCAGGATTACAATGGAATTACTGCGAGACCTCTTTCCAAAACAAGTTATTTCAAAAAATGGTGATGTAGATTGGCCTTCACGGTCGCCTGATTTGACTGCTCCGGACTTCTTTTTGTGGGGATATCTGAAAAGCAAGGTTTATGCAAACAAACCCGAAACGCTTGAGCAACGCAAACAAAATATTCGTAATGAAATTAATGAAATACCGCGTGAAATGTGTAAGAATGTAATGAAAAATGTGCTCAAAAGGGCTCGCATTTGTGAGGCTAACAGAGGCGGGCATTTATCTGATATTGTATTCCATACATAATTGCCGAAATTAAATAAAACATTTATCATTATCCATTCTCTTTCATTTAATCAACAATTATAAACAAACAAAGTAGTATACCTTTCCGGCGGACACTCTGTACAAGACTATTATTATTTCCGGTGAAAAAGTGACATTTTGGATTTAGTGTAAAATAAAAAAAAATTGCTTAGTTTTCCAATATAAATTATGATTTGAGGCATTAAAAGTTCGAGTAAAATTTTTTCACATCAAAAACAATTTACTATGCTTAAGGACAAAACCTTTTGCAGACTTGTAATAGCTGCTTTAATAATAACATTACACTAAATCAGCCCATATTGTAATTAAAATTTTACATTTACATAAAAACAATTTACTTGTCATGTAAGTGTCATTACCATAATATTATTGCCAGACAATTAAGCTATCAAAGGTAATTTTGTACACTGCAATAAAAATGAGTTAAGACTGATGTAAAACTATTTCTTTAATTTTATTTAAGAGTTAATTAAAATAAAATCGAATTGAATATTCTATCAAAGAAAACTATATCTTTTTTTTTAAGCCATCATTATCGGCCGATCAATTGTTTATTGTTAAATAATTCTGTCTTGATATCCGTGCTCCTGGTAGGATCGCCAATTGTAAAGGATTCCCACAAAAAAAAACTCAAATTATTTTTTTTTTTTCGTACAAATTAAAATTTTAAATTTCATACAAATTTAAGTAGATATAGACTTGCTACATTCCCGAGTAAAAAAAATTTATCTGGCACAATATTTAATCTTATTCAATATTATATTTCTTAATATCTTAATTGATCCGAAAAATGGCAGATCATATTAGATTCAGTAATAAATTTGGGGATTTAGTTAGTTCTAAATTTACCGCAAAATGTTTTAAATCGAATTGTATCAGATTAGATCCAACAATATTATATATACGGAATCTAATTTATCGAAAAATCCAAATTCTTGTACTTTTGAAATCTACTTACCAAGGGCATTCATTAGAAATGACATTGTTTTTAATTTTTGAAAGGATAAAATTTGACTTATTTTAGTTTCTCGCTATTATTTAGCCTATTAATATTAAATCTTGCAAAATATAAGCAAAATATAAGCAATTTTCTTGATCAACGTGGAACATGTTTTTTATGAAATTTTCGCGAAATACGTGACTTTGAATATAATTTTGTTTAAAATTCGTAATGTATACACAAACATGTCTTAGATATGATGAGTCGCGATCGTAATAATTATATTAAATTTTTCTCAACTTCTAATTAATTTAAAATTATAGAACAAGAATAACTTTGAAACTTCAATGACGGTGTGCTACCACTAAATAAAATCTTTTTTGAGATTTTTTGGTAGACCACATTTTTTTCATAATGGCATGATTGTAGGCTTGTGGAGCCAGTGAATTCGAACTTTTGTTTTTGGACCACTTTAATGTATCTGGACTTTTATAAACTAATTATATCTATCAAAATTTTCTAGATCTTCTTGTCTCAAAATGGGTTTAAATTTGAGTTTTGTAAAAAATATTTATAAGAAAAAAAAAAATTAAAAAACAAAAAAAAAAGTTTTTTTTTCCTGGTTGGAATTCGAAACCGTTGACATCAAATTAAATAAGTCGATTCAATTAATATCAGTCGATTGTACATGAGTTGCTAAAACTGAAGCGGTGGTTGGGGAGAGGCAATTTTGGTATTTGTAATGCGCAATAAACTTAAAATTCTTGATCCTTGGCTGACCTCACTTCTGTGATAAACATCTTAGCAAATTAATTAATTACATAGAACCACATATAATTATATCTTATATTCTCAAATTTGTTTGCAAATATTGTACCATATATAATTTTATCTTATACCACATCAATATTTTTTATATTGGACCATATAATGAATGATATATAATTATATCTCATATTATATTAAAATATATTTTTGATAATGGACCATATATTATATCTCAAATATAAAATCGCATATGGGTATTTCCACAGAAAGGTCAACCGCTACCAAAATATTGAAGTTGAAGAAAAAAGACTTTTCTGAGAAAATTTAGCTGGTTAATGTATTGGATTTTAAGAATATACCTAATTAAATACATATTACCATTTGTAATTTAAGAAAAGTGGTCTGCAAAGAGCAGCTTTGCTTCTTTGGTTTTAGCGTTTTTAATTGACATTTTTCCTTGAGTTATTTCTAAGTGTTACATATCATGTCGATTGCACTCTTCTTATAGACTAAATATACCAACAATAAATATTTAAAAACACCACAGTAGAGATCAAGCAAACTCCGAATAACGGTATAATTCAAAAATTCTTTGTACTACATTCTTCTATCCCGTTCGCGACCGAAAATAAGCATTTATGTTTAGTTCTCCGTGAACGTTGATCGGAATAGTTTGATATTTACAATTCAAAACAAAATAACCGAGATCATTTAAAAAAACCAAACCTAAAACATTTTGATCCATAAATAAACCTAAAAAATGCCTTTGGAATCATTGTCCCGTTCGCGATTCTAAAAAAAATATTTAAAAAAAATAATAATAAGGATAATAAAAAAAAAAACAAAATGCTAAATAAAATCTTTATATCTCTGCTTTAGTTAAAAAATAATCTTCATTTAATAAACTGATGAAATTCGCAGAGTTTTAAACAAAACCACACACCGAAAAAAATGACTTACATTTTTTGTCCCGTTCGCGATCGCAAGTTTATCCAAAATATTTGGAGAACGTTCATATTTTATAATTTTCTTTTTGTTCTCAAAAATTGTTCTACTAAAATGCTATTAAATATTTATAAAAAGTGAAAAAAAAAATTTGAGTTTTCATATTTTTTTTTCAAGTTGAGTGCGTACGAATGTCCCGTTCGCGATCCTGGAAATGCCCATATATAATTTTATATGGTTCTGCATAAGCCATATATAAGTATATATGCTTCTGGTGGTTCACTGATTTTCGTTGTGGTCGCACAAGTACAAATGATGCTGAGGTCAATACACCCGAAAATGTCGAAAAAATCCACGATATGGTGTTAGCCAATCGAAGAGTAAAAATGCGTGAGATTGTTGATGCCATAGGCATGTCATATAGCAGTGTGGTTTCGATTTTAAATGATCAGTTGGATTTAAGAGAGCAGTCTGCAAGATGGTTGCCGCTTTTGCTTTCGAATTAGTACCTCATCCGCCATATTCTCCCGATTTAGCATTCACTGGCTATTTCCTATTTCCAAACCTAAAAAAATGGGTTGGTGGAAAGAGATTTAGCTACAACGATGAAATTATTGATGAAACAAATGCCTATTTTATGAACCTTGAAAAATCCTATTTTTGATGGGATACAAAAATTGGAAAAACGTTGGACGACTAAGTGTATTGAGCTAAAAGGAGACTATGTTGAAAAATATTTTTTTTTTTTTTGCAAAAAAAACTGTGTTTCATTCAAAATGTCACGGACTTATTGATCCGCATTAATACGAATCTCGCGTATAACGAATTATTTTTGGTGGTCCATCAGAGTTCGTTTTAACAGGGTCTTAAAAGACAATTGGATAGTTGTGTGATGACTACAGAGTTGAAATACCTCAAAATCAATGTTGCTACAAGAAATATATAAAATCGTAGAATATATTTTTACAGTGTCATCCGAAGGTTGACTGATTTGTATAAAAACTAATTTCTTTAAGAGCCCTTTACTCAGTGCTCACTATAATTTTACAATATTTTGTTTTTCTAATTTGAAAATAATGGCCAAAACTTGTTACGATCGTTTTAATCAAATATCAAAAAATATTCGATTCTTGGCTAGAATATGTGGGGCGGATGTTCTAGATCCAGATTACAAAATGTGGGGGCTAACATGGTTAGTAATAATTGCTATAAATGCCTTTTATGCTTGTACCATCTACACCATGTATGTTGGTCTTGTGGTGGAAGGAGATTGGAAGATAGTTTTACAAACATTAAGTTTGGTAGGCAGTGCGGTACAGGTGAAACAAATAGTTTTCGCAATTAGTTGTGTATGTAATTTCTTAATTTTCAATACTTTTGCAGGGCTACAGTAAATTACTCTTATGCATTCGTCGACGTTGGGTTATGATTGAAATGAATACATTTTTGGAAAATATTTATACTGAATATCAAGAGAAAGAAATGGCCTATCAAAAAGTTTTGAGATATCGCACAGACCTAATAGTAAAAATGTTAAAAATTGTACTATGTGTATATGTTTTCACCGTTATTTCCATAATATTTTATCCCTTGGCCCACTGGATGTTGACTGGAGAAAAAATGTTTATTATGCAATTTTTAATTCCGGGCATTGATCCTTTAAGTGAACACGGATTTTTAGTGCATATTGTCTTGCAAGTATTCCTCATGTGTTTGGGAGGCTTTGGAAATTTTGCTGGTGATACTTACATTTTTATTTATATTATAAATATACCGCTACTACGAGATATTTTTCAAGTAAAATTTGAACAACTAAATGTAGTTATACTCAAGACCCATGATCCAAAGATGACAATGCCAATGTTAAAAGAAATTATAGAGTGGCATCAACAATATAATAGGTAAGTGGGAAAAACTATACATTGTATCGTTAGCTTACATGGGCATCACCCCCCCCCCCCCCCCTGGGAAAAAAATTCAAAAAAATAACATACAATAAAGATTTATGAGTAGCTAGTTTTAACATATATTCTCAGTGCCAGGCATTGCCTAATTTTTTCTAAGGGCTTAATTGATTTTCCCTCCTCTATCACATATCAAAATTTTAGCTAAATATGTGGGAAACACAAATGTTAACAATTAAAAACTATATCATACTTAATTACAGTTCAATTGAATATTCCAAATTTCTAAATTAAAATTTTGTATTTACAGGTTTGTCCAACAGGCCGAAGAAGTCTATTTCGGTGTCATATTCATTCAAGTTCTAACCTCTGTGGTTAGCATTTGTTGTACACTCTTTTCTATAGTGATTCGAAGTTGGCCAGCTGCATTTGCATATTTGTTTTACAGTAGTTCCATGTTGTATTCCTACTGCGCTTTGGGTCATTTGGTAGAAATATCAGTAAGTTAATATTTATTTAGAAAAATTTCCATGATCTATAAACGAACAAAGAACAAATCACATAGAATTTATTTAGATCAACAAATAATCTTCACGGTACGGTGCAGAATTCTTTAGCATGTTCTGATATGGCAGGTTTTTTTGTTTTGTTGTAAAAAAAATCAAAATCGCGCGGTTCGTAATATTGTGAGTTTAGAAAAAAGTTTAAAACAATTCTACATCAATCGGAAGAAGTAAACCATGCCACGACAGCCTGATCGAATTTTCGGACCGTTTTGATTTTCAAACTATCTCAACTCCTTAATATTGTCTGGGTTGAATACACAAACCGAACATTCAAGAAAATTAAATTTGCATACCCGAATTTGTGCTCATAACGTCCTCGACTATACAAGAAGGAAACCAGAGGGTCAATTCTCGTTCTGTGAAACGGTGAAATGAAAAGTTTTTTCACGTTTTCATAGTACTTTTGATTCGCGTTCTTGTGAAAAAATGTAAAGAAATATCAAAACGTTTTCATATGAAAAAAAAAGTGGAACGAAACAAGATTTTTTCACGATTGCACAGCACTGGCGATTCTTGTTTTGTGTAACAGTGCAAACAACTGTCAAAATATTTTCATATGAAAAAATAGTTTACACAGACGATAAGTAAGTAGCTTAATAACCATAATCACACTTTTATTAATCCCATATTTACAGATTTGTAACTGCAGATGGTGCCAAATTTAGAGACGAAAAGTGTAACGAATTAGCGGCGAGCCTTAACAGTTTTAGTGGGACCCAAAAGGACAGTGACAAATAGCAAAAGTATGGCATATTTATTTATAGTTTATTTTTATTCTTTATGAAATTTTCTTTTTCTTTAAGTAATATTAGACTTCATACGCACACCAAATATAGTTCACTTAAAGTAAGCCGATATAAATCCATGAAGTGCTTGTCGGTTGTCATCTCGAATCGATTGTGGTCAGCACGAAGTATGCGTCTCAGCACTCTCAAAAAATTCCTATAAATTATTAAATTATTTACTTCAATGAAATGCTTGTAACATCATTGTCTTAACTTTGTTCATCCGGAATTCTTTGAGTAATATCCAATAATACAATTAATCCAGATATTTGTATATAATTATTTAAAATAAATTTTATTTTGACATTTGCTTTAAATTTTGAATAACACATTTAAAAAATTTTCATAAGTACAGTGCGAATGAAACATTTTTTTCATAATACATACGAGAATCGCAATTTATGTATTTGTGAAAATTTCGGGAGAAAAGTGCTTATGAAAACGAAAATGAAAAGCTTTTTTTCACTTCACATTATCACAGAACGGAAATTGACCCTCAGGGTGAGTGAGAGACACATATGATCCCTCTACCATATTCCACACGCTCATCACCGAATATATGGCGTATATTATCATAGGGGAAAACAATCGAAATGCCAGGTAAGTAACAACTGTACGGAATTCGGCAAATCCAGCAAAGAAAAAGCAATGGAAAACAAGCACTCTAAAAGATTTCGATGCATTTTTGGCTATGGTTTTGTATGCTGGGCTGTCTAAATCGAATAATGATCAGTGTGGGGTCTAACTCATGCTCCAATATATACAGGGTGTCCGCCGGGAAGGTATACTACTTTGTTTTGCCACCATTTTGGCAGTGGCGTAGCTAAGTCATCAAGGGCCTATGTGCAAAACATCAAATTGGGCCCCTAATAAAAAAAAACACTGACAAGTACAAAAAATATCATTAAGTTGAAAAATTTTATTTAAATTTTTTTACGTGCTTTTACATTTGCAAAATTTTCTATTAATTTTGATACATCTAATTTTGATGTCGTTTCGTTTTCTATGGCAATCATTGTCAGATTGGAAAATCTGGATTAACCTATCTTGTTTCTCAAATGATTTTTTTTTTTAATTATTTATAATTTCCTAAATGATCTTTCAGCACTTGCTAATTGTGTAAAATAATAGCATTGCTGTGTAGACTCCCGCCATGTTGCTAAAATTTGTAATAATTTTTTGAAAAACTTGATGCATGTTATGGTCTACTGTTTTTTTCAACATTTTGGTCTCAGTAGTTTCATCCTTGTTTGTACTTTTTAACTTTATTTCAAACATGACCAAGCGGTCATTATACTATCAAGCATGCTGTTCAGCATGGCTTCATGACTCCGTGTATTTGATTTTGTATAATTTGAAATTATATTTTGGCAGCTCGCCTCACGAAGCCATTTTAGCGCGAGACAACATGTAAACTGAATTGTATTATTTTGAAATTATTTAATAAAATATTAAAAAAAAGAATGACAATCAAACAAAGCGATACATTATTAAATGCTGGACATTTTGTACAGCATGATTGATCGTCTAAGGCCTATTTAACATTTTATTTGATTATTAATATATTGAAATCCTTAAAAAAATTGTATGCAAATAATTTTCTTATCTTAACGCCCATCTAAAAATCTAAATATATATGAGCATACATGATCATACATGGGCTTGTATATGGTCATACATGGGCATACATGGTCATATACGTCCATACATGATCTCATATATGATCATATATCTTCGGATCCGAAATTTGAGGGTATATGGTGATATATGTGCATATATTATTATACATGCTTATATATTATTCATGAATACTCGTATATGATCATATACGTCCATATACCCTCAAATTTCGGATCCTAAGATATGTGATCATATATGGGATCATGTATGGTCATATATTGAACAATGTATGGACGTATATGACCATGTATGCCCATGTATGATCATATACAGGCCCATGTATGATCATATACAGGCCCATGTATGATCATGTATGCTCATATATATTTCGATTTTTAGATGGGCGTACAATTTTTTATACATTTTAAAATACACAAATACAAAAAAAAAAAAAACATTTACTACTCTCAACAAAGCGCCCCTGTCGGTCATGGGTCCTTGTGCAGTGCACCACCCAGCGACCATGAACTTACGCCACTGCATTTTGGTAAACATTAGTCTTGACAGTTCATATTTGGCAGTTGTGAAGTAGACACGTGGAAAATTTATTATGGAAAAATATTCGATAAACGAAAGAATTTTAATCGTTAAAACATTTTATCAAAATCAATCATCGATTACTGTGACGATGAGAAAGTTTTGTGAAATTTTTGGGAGAAACAACGTGCCAACAAAACGCACTATTTATCGTGTAGTTAATGATATCGAAGAAAGAGGGTCTGTACTGCAACGTACTGCAAGATCGGCTGAAAACATTACTGCTGCTCAAGAAAGTGTCCAAACAATCCATCAACCTCAATTCGACGCCGTGCTCAGGAGTTTGGTCTTCAAAGAACAACTTTGGCCACAATTTTGCACAAGGATTTGCATTTGTTTCCATTTAAGATTCAGTTTACCCAAGAGCTTCTTCCACAAGACCATTTACGCCGCCGTACATATGCCAATAGGATGTTACAGCTCGCCTATGACAACCCCGATTTTCATGAAAAAATCATAATGAGTGACGAGACACATCTTCATTTGAATGGATATGTGAATAAACAGAATAGTCGGTTCTGGGCAATGGAAAACCCTCAAATTAAAACATCAATCACCTTTGCATCCATTAAAAGTGACAGTCTGGTGTGCAATTTGGTCAGGAGGAATCATTTGACTTACTTCTTTGAAAATGAAAACGGCGTAACGGTAACTGTGAATGGGGAGCGATATCGTAATATCGCTGAAAACTTTTTAACGCCACAACTGCATACTTTGGGCTTGATTAACATGTGGTATCAACAAGACGGTGCCACATCGCATACAGCCAGGATTACAATTGAATATCTGCGAGACCTCTTTCCACAACAAGTTATTTCAAGAAATGGTGATGTTGATTGGCCTTCACGGTCGCCTGATTTGACTGCTCCGGACTTCTTTTTATGGGGATATCTGAAAAGCAAGGTTTATGCAAACAAACCCGAAACGCTTGAGCAACTCAAACAAAATATTCGTGATGAAATTAATGAAATACCGCGTGAAATGTGTGAGAATGTAATGAAAAATGTGCTCAAAAGGGCTCGCATTTGTAAGGCTAACAGAGGCGGACATTTATCTGATATTGTATTCCATACATAATTGCCGACATTAAATAAAACATTTATCATTATCCATTCTCTTTCATTTAATCAACAATTATAAACGTAGTATACCTTCCCGGCGGACACCCTGTACAAAGCCGCATTATCATATGATCGATTTATGCTCATCAAAAAATTCATTCGATTTGATAACGCGACGGGAGCGATTAATCAACAGTAAAACTGCTGCTTTTGACGATGTTTGGCAAATGTTGCATGCCAATTTGTCGGCAGCTTACATCCCGAACGATTCGCTGACCGTGGACGAGCAATTATTCCCATATAGGGGGCTGCACAGGATTTACACAATACATTCCGTCTATGCCAGCCAAGTACGGAATAAAGGTATGGTGGCTGTGCGATTCGAAATCATATTAAGGAATAATTTTCTCGCGTGAGGTAAATCAAGGCCATAATGTTGTGTATAAATTAGTGAAAAGCTTTGTGAATACAGGCCGCACAATTTTTTCCACATTGGATGTGGCGCGTACATTAAAGAGGCAAAAAAACTGCATTTGTTGAAACAGTACGCTCAAATAAAATATTTGCTCCACGTGAGTTCCTAAAATGTCATGTGCGTCAATGTGTTCCTATGTTCCGAAGGGAAATAAAGCGGTAATTTTGCTGTCTACGAAGTAGACACAACTGAAAAAGGCCAGCCCATGGTTATTCTGGTTTACAATGCTTATAAATCCTGCGTGGATAGAATGGATCAGAAGATTGGC
Source organism: Eustalomyia histrio (assembly GCA_949748255.1). Taxonomy (NCBI): domain Eukaryota; kingdom Metazoa; phylum Arthropoda; class Insecta; order Diptera; family Anthomyiidae; genus Eustalomyia; species Eustalomyia histrio. The sequence goes on from OX456525.1 coordinate 48,669,099, forward strand.
ACAAATTCGTGCAATATTCTATAAATAAAAAAAAAATTTCTTGTGCCTTTTTATTACTTTATAAATATAATCCAAAATTAACAATCAAAACCATTAAAGCACACCACATCAAGCAAAATACCACACAATTCGTTATATGTGCCTACGAACCTTTATACTATTTCAATGCCAACGGGACACTAACTAAACGGAGGGTTAAATAAATTAAAAATTATGTGTTACAATTATACCTGGGTAAAAACTACCTATTTAGCCTTTCGCTGATGACAGCAATATTTATTATTTATTCTTCTTCGGTTGTAGGCCAAGGCTCTAAGAAGATGAGGGCTAAATGCAGATAAAGAATGACACACTCAATCGTGACTTTTTGGCAATCTCCGAGTGCGAACTTGCCAATAGAGTTAATTTCAATGCAAGTAAGACTCAATTTTGCCCAATATGGCTGTGTCTGGTCGTCAATATCATCGGTAAATATGCGTTGTATCAATATCAAGGAATCGGATATTCTTGATGTTCTGGGCATGAGATTCCAGTGTGATATCCGTTGGAAATGTTGAATTTGAAGTGTCTTGGTTTCCTAAAACGGTGTAGGAAATATTTCACTTCACTCTGATCTCCTTACATAAGGTGACCAGATTTTGAAAAAGAAAAAAGGTGACATTAAGAAAAAGAGCAAAACAATCATTTGGATTCGATTTATTTGATATGTAAAGTCCAAAAACCAATAATTAATGAAAACATTCTTTCCACAGTTGCATTAGTTCCTGTCAGACTAAGAGCAATTTGAGCAAGCTTTACCTTTCTGCAGAGGATATTGATTATTTTTCAAAGTGAGAAAATATCTCCACCTATCTTTGGTCGAGTTTAATGGCATTGTCTCTGCAAATTTCAAACTTCTATTTATTAAAAATTAGTAAATTTTTCTTATTTTTTGAACTTATTTATTTTATTTTTGCCTATTAGCATGAACACACAGCTTTTAAATCAATTTTTTTTGTCAAGATGGTCCAATGTAAAATATTTGTTTCCTTCGAAGATTCCGTCCATTTTTTTTAAATATTTTTACTGAAGTTTCATAAAGTTGTCAAATAATTTTCGCAGATCAGGCTCCGATTATTCCAATTTTCGTATTTTAATCCGTAAAATTAGTGCAATATATAAGTTATTTAATTTAAATTTGAATTCATTTAAAATTTCGAAAGCTTCCATTGCGTCTGTTTTTCTAGCAGCTTAAAAAAGGAATGACTGATTGAGTATATATACATAATTTTCTATTAAAAAAAGAAAAAAAAAATTATATAAAAACAAGCACGCAGAAACAACAAAGCATATGTATCATTGTTCTATCGTTATTACAATGGGAATTGTTTTGCCGAAATAAATGAACTGATCCCTAGAGTCCGGGTTTATATTCGGAATACTCGCGTATTAAGTATAAAGCATGCACTTGTGGTCGACTGTCCAATGGATCGCACAAAGAATTACAGGGAAAATTCAATTATCAGCCGTACAAGTCGAATGTGAAATAAACTTCCCACAGAGGTCTTCCCTGCTACCTACAATAAAGATAGATTGAAGACAAATGTCCACAAACACAACTCTCTCTTTCCCCATCGCTTTACATCTTGTCCTAATACCAACGCAATGCACTGCATTAGTCGGTGCATCCCCTGGGTGTTGGTCTATAAAAAACACAAAATTGTCCCTTAAAATCTTTTATTTATAAAAAATTAATGATAAATATTTATTTATCCCAATATTTCGTCACCACATTGGGTGACTTCTTCGGGGGACATTGTTTTTTATAATTAATAAATGAAAATGTGGTGACGAAATATTGGGATAAATATTTATCATTAATTTTTTATAAATAAAAGATCTCAAGCTCAATAAAAAATAATACACAAATCAAGAAGATCGAAGAAAACTAAAAAAATTGTCCTTGAATTTATAACTAAACTTTTTAGCAAATGTGAACGTTTTAAGAACAAATTTTAAAAGGATACATTTTATAAATCCTTTAAAAAAAGTGAATGGCAATTTTATGTTAAATTCGAATAGTTTTTGTAATTTTATCTGAGCAATAAATTAATTTTTATTTAAATTTAAAATTTAAAAAAATAAAAATTTAAAACAAACCAATTTTTGAGTCTAAAAAAAAACTAAATTTTTGTTTAATGAAAAAATGATAGTTTGTTAAACTTTTTGTTATTTACGGCAATTTTCTTTTTTTAATTTTAGAACGATGAACTTCTAAGCACCATCTACATGGACTGTTTGTGGTATGAATTAACAGTACCCGAGCGTAAATTAATTTTATTAATGTTGCGAAAAGCCCAACAACCAATAACATTAACAATTGGTAAAATTATGCCACTATCAATGAGTTCAGCACTGCAATTGACCAAATGTATTTATAGTTTCGTTATGATGATTTTGAATTTCTTAGATGAAAATTAAATAATTACACTGTGCAACAATATGCACCACTTTATTAAAAAAATAACAAAACCAAACATGTTTTCTTGCTAACTTGTTCAAAATTTTGCTCATTTTCACACAGTTTTATGTGTTCACTATTTTATTTTTTCTTATATTCCAATAAGCCGATTTCCTTTTTTTTTTTCATTCGAAAATATTTTAAAAGACTGTACCCCACAGGAAAAAAAATCGCGGATAATAAAAGCCATTAAATAGCAGTGTGGGTCCTTAAATACATTTATATATTTTAAATAAAATATTAAATCTGAATAGATTTTATTAGATCCAATTGTACCTGATCTAATAAAATCTTAAAATTGGGGACAAATTTGAAATCTAATTAGATCTCAACACATCTAGATCAATCAGATTTGGCCACAAAAAATCAATAAATTATCCAGATTCCATAAGATATTTGATGCTAGATCTGATCAGATCTGTTGATAAAGTGTATCACATATGCCATATTTAATTATGTATTATCACATATAACCCCAGCGCTAATTAGATTCGATACTATCTAATTAGATTTAAGCAGTTTTAATCACATATATTCTTTTTTAAATTTAAAATTATTTTCATTACTATTTTCTTAAATAGTGATTAGTGATTAATGTAAATGTTTTAAAATTCAACTGCAAATAATAAAAAAAAAACACAAATAATTGAAACTTAAAACATATATTTACAAGGTTGCCAATTTTCACCAAAATAAATTTTTTTTAAACTGCCGCTATCTTAAATTGAGAAACTTTTTTTGTGCTAAAATTATAGAAAATATCGGTTGACATTAACTCACTTCTCTTAAAAATTCTATTTCAACCCCACAGTTCGAATATCACAACCGAATTAGGTTATCCGAACCGAACAACCCCAAAACTCGGTTGTGGCAGCCCCGTTAATAAAGTTCCTGCGAACACATTTTATTTTTGTCTGGGTGTACTAAAATATAAGCTTCAAATTTTGGGACTGTGGGTCCACAATTTTAAACTAAATTCCTATGTAAAAAAAAATTAGATGTGATTAAATCTGTATAGATCTAATTAGATACGATTGAATCTAATTAGATCTGGTATAAGATGTGATCTTATATGTTAAGATATGGCATATATGATACAGGTTATGGCCAGATCTGATCAGATATACTGCCATTTCTATTTATTTCTAAAGGGATATTGAAAATGTTGTGCCTTTTGTGACCAGATATGACCAGATCTGGTTATATAAAGATCATATCAGGTGCCTGATATATTCATGTCTGATATCAGATCTAGAAGCAGATATTATCCATTTGCGTCATTTTTAATGGAACTATAATAGTTCACAAAAAGAATTATTGCCAAAAAAAATGTCAATAAATTATTTTTTTCATATTCAATTAAAAGTTTTATCATATCAATTAAATTTTAAATTGATAATAAACTTGGTGTAAAACATATTCTAGTTTACAATAAACACTACAGACAACATATACAAGTCATATTATTTTGATTTATTTATATCTTAACTTTTATTAGTAATTTAAACTGCATTTCAAATCCCTTAACAAAAAAATGTTTTACGCGTATTAATAAAAGCTTTATAATTTTGTTTAATTGTATGAATCTATGAATAAGTTATAATCACTTCTAAGAATATTATTCAAACAATGAACAGAATTTTGAAAATAGATTCGTTAAAAATTGAATCAGATTTAAAAATTTAATCAAGGAATCATGTCTCAAAGGTCTATTTAAAAATTAAAAAAAAATTTTAAATTTGAATTTGTTAAAATTTTAATTCTTTTATGAGGCTATCCTTTTTTCTAGAATATTTATTTTTTAATTGTTAGCAAACAAAATTTTCTAAATATCATTGTAGAAAAAAGGAAAAATTGATTTTTAAACAATTTGTTATTCAACTTTGAAAAATGGGAACATGAGAACAAACTTTTTTGGCAACACCGCGGATACGCATGCACCAGTTATGATAAAGTTGGTACCATAGTATTTTTTGTGGTGCTATTGGAACCTCAATAGTACTATAAACCATTTAGTACAAAATATTTAGAAATTTTCATGCGTGGATGAATTACACACAATTAAAATAAATTGCTTAAAATTTTAACTGATTTGAATCTGGAATTTCAGTCAAAAATATTTTTTAAATTTTAATTGATTTGATGCTGGAATTTTAATTAAAAATTTAATTTATTTTTGCTTAGGACTTCAATTAAAGTTCTAATTGATGAAATTAAAACTTTAATTGGAAATGTTGAAGGTTTTTGATTAAAAATTAATTGCAAATTTCTATAAATTTTAACAAAAAAAAAATTAATTTATATAACAAATTCGTTTGCTGGTCAAAATTCAATTAAATTTTTAATTGTATTTACAAATATTTTAATTGAAACTCGATTTTAGTGTTTTTGAGATCTGATAAGATCAAGTCTAATTAGGTTTTATGAGATCGGTTCAAATCTGATATTTTTTACACGGGTTTTTAACAAAAATATTGCCTTAGATCTTGAAAATATTTTCAAATGAAAATTGAATTGAAATCGGCTACAGTATAATTTTTTTATACAAAAAATTTAGAACCTTTTTTATAGCAAAATTTCGATGAAAAGTTAGCAATAAAACTCAACTATGGATTAAAAAGTGAATTGCAATATCGTATTCAGCACGTTTTTTTTTTATTTTATAGAACCAATAGTTTGCAAAAAAAATAGTATTATTGACAATATCATAGCCAATTTTCATTCTGATTGATAAATTTGTAAGAATGTTTTAATATGTAGAATATTTTGCACTTTAAATTTATCACTAGATACATATACTTAGGAAAAAGATATATCGAATCTATTTTTCTCTGTATATGTAATTATTGTAGAGAGTTCTTATATGCACTTAAGAATTTAATAAATTTTAATCTTGATTTAATTTGTTTTCTTTTAAAAGAAGCAACAGTCAGGAAATTCTTCCTACTAATTACTCGTAATATGTTGCTTTCTTTTGGAAATGGGATAGAGGAGAGATGAATGTTTGAAAATTTGCATTTTATATTACTGATTTCTCAAAAATTCGAAAATTAATTAGAAAAAATCATCTGAATGCATAATTGTGATTTCAACAGCATTGCATTGATATCAATTATAATGAAATTTTTTTCATTACCATTTTGTTAAATAATGATTTTAGTTGCATAATTTTTTTTTTTCAACATTTTGTAATTTGAAATCCTAGATTCGATTAATGGTAATGTTTTTTAAATGCCATTGCAGTTAATAATTAAATAAATAAAACCAAATAACTGCAATTAACAGATGTGGAAAAAGCTGGCTGGGGCTTATGATTATTTTAAAAAATGGGGAATACGAAATAATATATGTATATAGATATTGATTTTTCATTCAATTCTATTTCATAACCAGATATAGCAAAATAAAATGTAATGAAAATGGTTAAGCACTAGGGTTCTAATCTGAACATCCCTACTTAATCTGTATTATCGAACAAAAATTCTTTCAAGATACTCGCCATTTTGTACACAGAGAAAACAGATTCATTGTGACAACGGAACTTCTTGCCATCCAAATTATTTTGTTGGAGCCACTAATATATTTGTTTGTGGAGACGGATATTCGATTAATACAATAGAATTTCTATTGAAAATATATATTTAAATTTTATTAGGAATTCAGTTTGTTGTGTCCACCATATCATTTGGTTTCTGAAACTAAAATATTCAGTTGGCAAAAATTCAGTTGCAACAATGAATCTGTTTTCTCTGTGTAAAATGGCCATTTTAAAAATCACGCACGGAGAAAAAAACATGGTTGGTGCAATCATATTCATATATTTTTGGTATTATGATTGTACCAATCATAGTCGTACTATAATATATTATAATATTATGATAATAAAATAACTATAATTTTAACATAATATCGCCCCTACAGTTATTTTATAATTCGAAACTATGAAAAAGTTTTTTAAATTTTAATATTTATCTTTAGTAAATGTTTTTCATAAAGAAAAAATTTTATTTTATTAACAATTTAAAAAAAAAGAATACTTGAAAAAAAAATAAATTTTAAGAACTTTTTTAATTTAATAAGAAAGAAAACACATATTCGATGGACTTCTCTATTAGAAAAATTTTTAGATTCTAAGGACATTTTTAAAATATTTTTAGATAGTCTTTGGAGCCTCAGAAAGGATCCTTTAAGAAAGGATCCTTATAATCTATAAATATTTCTACTTGAAGAAGTCCTAAGAATCTAAGTATTTTTCTTGACAAATAGTCCACAGGATCTAAGAATTTTTAGAATTGAAGTTTTTTTTAATAATATATGAATTTTTATCTAAGAAAAATCCATACAATCTAAAAATGTTTCTATTAGAAAAATTTCTAAAAATCTAGTAATTTGTATAAGAAACCTTTTCGTACGAAACAACACTTTAGTTCTACAGACTTTTTCTTAAAAAAAATATTTTATTAATATTCTGAATACTTTTTCCACATAAAAGTCCTTATTTTACAAGAAATGAATTAATAAACATATTTTATTTTAAAAAAAGTTATTGTTTTTTTTTTTGAGAACAATTAAAAATATAAAATCGATAATAAATTGATTAGTGTAAATTATAATATTGTATGCATAAGGCATTGGTGACTGAACTAATACAATTTTTTCATTAAAACAAGACAGTATTATGACTGTTAATGTTAAAGTCATGTTTTATTTGATTTATAATATTTTATTGATTGTTGTCAGCATTTTATAGTTCCATAACTATTATACTTTTTCACTATCATATTTTTTCACAGTCAGAATTTTTCTTACCACAGCATGGTCACATCCAATCATGTTATAAAATAGAAAGTGTCAATCATGATAAAATAAAATATTTACTATAATAATGATGGTAGCGATCATAAAAATGGTTAGAACCTATTTATAAACCAAAAACTTGATTGTGGCAACCATATCCGAATGCAGAAGGCACAATATAGTAGAAGTGATCATGTTGCAACCATTTTTTTTCTCTGCGTGCGGATAATAAATTTGCTATACTCCGATAATCCATTTTTCGTAAATAGTTTTTGTCGCCTTAGTACGATTTAGAATTAGTAAGGCAAATGCTAATATCAGAAAATTTCATTACTATTAAATTGTAATTAAATTTTTTTGGTATTAGCATTATTGTAGTAGTTCAATAATTTTAATTTTTATGCCAATAAAAAAAATTCCAAGTATGTCTGAATGTCAGAAATTACCGAATTTCGATACATAATAGTTAACTTTTTCTTTTTAAAACAGTTTTACTACAAAAAAATCGTTTTTTTATACTTTTTCTAAAAAAAAGTACATCATAACCAGAAAATACAAATTTTCATTTTTAACTATTGTTTGCTGCTTTATTTGGATTTTAAAATTTTGAGCATTAAAAAAGCTTTTTCTTAAGCTTTTTGAGCTATAAATGGCTTTTTTACATTTTTTGCTTTCAGTTGATATCTTTAATTAACAATAAATGTTTTTTAGTGTAAAACAAAATTTTAGAAATAATATATTTCAATTTTCACTCAGACTTTCTCTAGTAAAAAACCTTAAAATTCGAATGACTTTTTTTTAAAGAAAAACCTTAGATTCTGAGGACTTTTTCTAAAATAAAAACCCCCAGACTGTAGACTTCTTCTTATAGAAATTTTTCCTATACAAAAAAAAAAAATCCCCTAAGCTTTTGAAGACTTTGCCTATGGATAATCTTTAAGGTATATAGGCTTTGTTTAAGGAAATATCCTCAGAAAAACACTTCGAATCAGAGGACAAAAAATATAGAAAAATTTGCGAAATCTGAGGTCTTTTCCTCTAGGAAACCCTTAAACTTCAACATCAAAGGGGTTATCTCTAAGAAAAATAAATTCCAAAAATATGAGAATTTTTCTGAACAAAAAGATGTAAGGATTTTTTTACAGAAAAACTCCCTATAATCTAAAGGTCCTTAGAATGTAAAGATTATTCTATTGATAACAGTCCTCAAAATGTGAGAATTTTTTTTTAGAAAAAGTTCTCAGGATTTAAGGATTTTTTATAGCAAAAATGTTTCAAATCTTGAAACTTAAATTTTTTTGTATAGAAAAAATTCCTTTAAGTCTATATTTTTATATTTATTATGTTATTTATTATATTTGAGAAATATCTTTAATTTCTTAATAAATTTGGAATTATTAAATAATTGCGCGGCTGGATCCAAAGAATACTAAATAAATTCGTTTGAGACAAAGGGTACGTTCGTAAATGCAATATTTGCGCATCACTGCAGCATAATATAAACAAAACGTTCAAAAAAGCATCACTTGGCAGCACTGATTTATGTCAAAAGTTTTTTTATGCAACCAATTGACAGTGCTTGCGCAAATTTTTGCAACTATGGCATCATTAAAGTTTCTGATGCAATAGTGCAAAATTAGTCTTCCTTTTCGTTTTAATTGATTTTAAATAATCAGTTTCATCTCTCTATTAATTCTATTTTTATTATAAGTTAACAAAAAGTTGTCAATGTTATTGCGGTGAACACAATTTTATCTTTTGCAAAACGTTTTAAAAAGCAAACTGTGCAGTTGTTGAGCAGTAGCAAAGCATCTCCAACAGATGATCACGCATCAGCAACAAAAATTCGCATAACTGCTGCAGTGATGCACAAATTTTCTGCATTTACGAACGTACCCAAAGTTTCTTAGTCTAAAATATAGTCAATGCCAAAAAATTGTATTATACTTTAATGCCAATGAATTTGTTTCTTAATTGACAGTGATTAAACCAATGGTAAGAAAATAAACACCATTGATCAAAAATAACCAATAATAATTGTCAAAAAAAAATTTTCCTATAAAGAAAATTGTTTTGGGAATTAAGGCAAAAATTGAAAATGTGAGAACTTTAAAAATTCGCTACTTTATTTAGTTTTATCAAGTATACACGTTCTGGACGCCCAGTTGAGGTCTCTACATCCAAAACAATTGAAAAAATTCACGATATGGTGTTGGTCGATCAGAGATTGAATGTGCGATAGATTGTGGTGGCTCAGTCGTTTCAATTTTGAATGATCACTTGGGTATGAGAAAGCTTTCCGTAAGATGGCTGCCGCGTTTAAAAAATCGACCACCAACGGAATCGTGTAACAGCTTAGTTTCCATGGCAAAAATCCATGAAGTAGACTACGAATTACCCCCTCACTCGTCTTATTCTCCGAATTCAACCCCCAGTGACTATTTACTATTATCAAACCTAAAGAAATGGCTCGGTGGAAAGAGATTTAGCTCCAACGATGAAATTATTGATCAAACAAATGCCTATTTTATGGACCTCGAAAAATCCTATTTTTTTTAACGGAAACGTTGGATGACTAAGTGTATTGAGCTAAAAGGAGATTATGTTAAAAAATATTTTTTTTTCTTTTTTAAAAAAAAAATTGTTTCATTCAAAAAGTCACGCGCTTATTAACCCACCCTCGTAATGCCATTAAAATTGTATCAAGTCTTGGGACAGATTATGTCACGTATAGAAGAAATAAAAAAAATAACTGATTTTTTTTGAACATTCTCTTATGGAAGGGACCATATAAAAAACCAAGGAAATATTTAATAGATACACTTTACAAACCTTCATCATTACATATAACATCTTTAAAATCCAAAACTTCTGTTATTTTTTCAAATTCTGAACCCTTCCAATGTTGTGGTTTTGGTCGATAAAAATCACACAAATATTCACGGCGTCGCTTTTCATTAAAAGCACGTTCTTTTAACCATTTTAAATCATAAATCGATTGATGTTTATCGCTCCAATTGATAATTAGCTGTTTGGTATCCTTATTTGTCTAATGGGAAAATAGAGGAAAATAAATTTTTATGAATCATTAAAATATAAGAAAAGAAAAATGAGAAAAATTTCACATTTGAAAATTTTGTACTCACTTGCAACTTTTCAATTTTAACATTCACATCAAATTTATCCCAATCATGTTTACGTGATTTTGAGGTAGGATGAAAACATTGAGTACAATAACAATTATCACGTAACCAAATAGCGGGAAATTTTAATGGTTTTTTTAATGTTGATAATGATTTTAATGTTGTACAATCTCCTCTACTGTCTTCCTCATCATCCTGTATAACGATGAATTTTTCATTTTCCACGGTGGCACTAATAAAACGTCTTAAAGTAAATGTTGCTGCTTTAAAATGTTGTTGTATAGTGGCTTTATTGATAAAATATTTTAAAGTTTTAGTTAACATTATCTGGTATATTTTTAATATTTTTTTTTCGTTTAAAGTCTTAACTAATGTGTATATCTTTTTGCGCGTTGTTTACTTGTTGCTGATTTTTGTGAGACTGAGAAGTAGTTTTAGCTCACTGTATGAGTTGGGTATGTTACTCTCGCTGGTTATCAGTTTGTCTAATCAGTGTTTACACGCAAGTATTTTACAATTATTAACAACTGTTTTCAATGTTTAGCATTTCTTAGAGAGCCTCGATTTTTTTTTATATCAACTGATTTGTGCAACAATATAAGGTGTGTTTGGGTACTTTCCCCAAAAAAAAAAAATTATTTTGTAACAAATTCAGATAAAATTTACTTTTAAAAAAATATGGAAAAAATGTACAGGGTACCCCATCTTTTATGACGGTAATTGAATATCGAGTAACTTAGAAAAACAACTGATTTTCATATGAGTGATATTTAATTTTTTTTAATTCACTTGGGCTGCTTTTTGAAGCCAAGATCAATCAAATAGCCGTTACAAAGGCAAAATATGCCCTTTTTGACGCATTTTTCATCTCAAGAAGTATTTCATGACTTCGGGGTCAGATCTGCAGTTAATGTCGCTTTTGTGTTGACATCACACGTGTCCAGGGAGTTTTTATTGCAAAAACTGCATTATTTGATTTGTAGTGTGCCATTGTGCACCATCTTGTTGAAATCGGTAACTGTCCAGAACATTTTCACACAGCTTTGGGCGGACATAATAAACCAACAATCAAAATATTTTTACAGTAACTGGTTGTAGTTTATTTAAATATTTATCCGTGCACACAGAGAAAAATTTCGTCAGTTTCCAACTGAAATTCGGTTACTACGCAACAAAATTCGGTTAGAACAATTGAATTCTTGGTGCAACACCCAAAATAGGAAGCAATCACATTTGCATACTCTTACAATATATTTTCCATTACCGACTGTAGTTTATTTAAAAAGTAATACGTAAAGTTTGTTTTTAAACGAAGAATCAATTGAAATTTATAGAAATATATTTTTTAATTATTTGAATCAGTCATTAATAAAAAACTATTAAAATTTACAGACATTCAGTAGAAGTTGATATTTTCTGTTAAATGTAAAATTTTCTGCTTTTAAAAATATAAATTCATACAATTCCTTATTGTTTTTTTACAAAATAGTTTGTTTATATACAAAATTATTTCAATAAAAATTACAACAAATTATTCAAATATACATACACACATCTCTGTGTTTTGTGTGTGTTGTAAAATACATACAAATCAAAAAAAAAAAAAAAATCATTTGAAAAACAAACCACAAAAATCGTTTTTTTCTACTTTTTGTCAGTAAAAATTGATAGTTATTTTAAACTACTTTCGATTGCTTTTACTACTTATGTCGATTATTAAACAATGATTGAAAATAAACAACAAAATGGGTTGAATATAATGAAAAATCAGAAGTCCTCTTTTTGATTGTATTTTCGATTAATTTAATATGTATATTCCCTGAAAACATTTTTGAGATTTTCTGGCGATGGTTTTAGGGCGATGATTACGCGATCCTTACGAATCGCTAACTATCGCCTACGCCTTACAACTAAGCGATGAATACGCGAGCGTAACAAGTAAGTAAATTTTTTTTCTAAAAACACTTTATGCTGACAACAATTTTGATGACTTTTACGATGTGAATCGCGCGCCATCGCCTACGCCTTACACCTAAACGATGAATACGCGAGCGCACACAAGTAACGGGAAATATCCTCACAACAATCAAAATATTTTTGTATGCTTTATCGTTTAGAGATGAGTCATCAATGTTTTCTCGGTGCATTTTTTTCTTGCTGTTTTGTTCAGGTAACGGTAAAATAAATATTTGGTTTCAAGAACAATTAGCAAAATTGTCAGTTTGTTACAGAACGTGATCTTTGAAGGGGTTGGTTTTTGAAAGTAATTAATTAATAAAAATGTTGTCCAACAAAGCTTTACGGTTAAAAAGTAAGAGAGAAGCCTCCGAAATAATAGCTAAAAATTCTAATTTAAATAAAATTAAAAATACTAGTCCATACTTAATCGAAAATTTAAATATTTTGGATAATAATTCTCCCCAAAATGCGGATCGGTTGGTAAATGTTAATGATTTAGAAAATGTGGTTGATTCAGACGTGAATATTATTATTATTTAAAAACATTGCATTTGAAATTATTAAACAATAAATATTAATAAAAACAATGAATTTCTTGTCTTTCTTATTTTCATCGCCAAAACGAACGCCTGTGTGACTGTCGCGATTCGCAAGGGATTCGCGAATGGTGATTCGCTGGCGAATCGCGATTGGCGAATCGCGACAGGCACACAGGAGATCATTTTGGCGAATCGCCTGACCATAGTTTAATGATCGCACGCGATCAACCGCCGCGGGCGACCATTAGGCGATTGAAAATGTTTGAAGGGTTAGATTATTTTTAACGAAATAATATTGTAAGTGTATGGTTGTGCTAACCGAATTTGTTGGTTATATTGGTTTATTTTTCTGTGTTTTTAAATGATTAAAAAGTCAAAAAAGAAAGAAACATATTTTCCAACTCATTTTTACATTTTTTTACAAAATAAATTACATATAAATACGGATTTTGTGTTACAGCTAATAAGCTGTTTCATTTAAAATGATTTGTTAAAATCTGGTTTTTATTTTTTTTTTTTGGTAATTGTCTGATAGTTTTTACAGACTTTGTAGTTGATTTTTATAACAATTAAAAAAAAAACGAAATATCATTTATTTCTACGGATTTTGTAGTTACTTTGGTGACAGTTAAAAAGTTAAAATAAACAGTTAAAATAATTGAAAAATTATTTAAAATTTACGAAGATTGAAAGTTCATTAATTAAAATTTCAAAATTAAAGAAAACTTCTTTTGGTTTAAATCAAAAATTAGTAGACCGGTTTTTAACTGATTTTTCATTTAGTTAAATTACATTTTCAGTTAATTAAAACTACAAACTATTTTTGGTAAACATCCATGGATACCGTTTCGTTAAATGCTCTAAAGAAAAATATGCCCATGATCATTTTGGCGTAAACGCCGGCCTCAGCAGCCACGTTTTTGGTCATGCAATTGTAATTCCTAAATCTCGCGTGAATTCTCCGTTCCCCAAATGCGGCAATTTTGTTTGTTAACGTCACCACAGAGTCTGAGATTGCTCTCGCATATTCATCACTTTGAGTTAACACACGACTATTTTCAATGTACAGCGTTGATAAAAAACATAATCGTGTTGTTTTGGTGTAAAGTATATAGTAAAAAAAAAAAAACTTGTGTTTTTAAGTCAATCGGTTCGTGTCCTAGCGTTGAGCAAGTACCCGTCCATATTCCAGGCGGATATCTTGGAGTGTTTCTGGGCACGAGGGGCATGCGGGTTGACAGGTCGGCCAACTGCGGGGCCTGTCGTCACTTCTTTGACCCTGTACCTTTTTATGATGTACTTGCAGAGTATACCACAGAAAAACATAAGCTTTGAATGCATTACAAGTCCAATACAAGTTCATAGCCCGCATGCCCCTCGTGCGCATATTTGTTTTATTTATTTAAATTGTTTGTTTATATGCAAAATTATTTCAATTCAAATTGCAATAACTTCATAAACAAACACACATATGGCCATTAACACAAAATGTGTCTATAGACTGTGTGAGTATTGACACTGTAGATTAAAAAACAAACAAAAATACAATTTCAAATAATAAAATAATCAGTTATTTTTTACGAAATTTTTAGGTCAAATTTTAATATTTATTTTTAACAAATTAATCATTTGATTTTTTTACTGATATGCCAGTTGTTTAAACAACATTTAAAATTTAATAACAAAAATTATTTGATTTAAATGAAAAGTAAATATAACGGGTTTTATATGAAATAAAATCTTTCAAATGGTATTTTCTTTTATTTTAATTTGCAAACTATTTTAAGTGTAGACAATATGGAAAAATTAAAACTTAATGTTGATCAAAAGCATTTAAAAGGTTTTCTTAACTTCTTCCGTGTTTAAATAGTTTTGTAATATTTATTACTTTTTATTTATAAACAAGTATATAATCATATAATATTTCTCGTATTAACTAAAATTAAAAAAACATATGTTTTTTTTTAATCTTATGATTATTTTTGCATCCGAATTCTTGCTGGTACTTCTTACTGTCACTTTACTCTTTCTCTCTCTTTTATTTCTCTCATTACTAAGTATTTGTGTAAACAAACATCTACCAGTAAAATTTTAAACAAATTTGTGCGAATTTGCACAAATTATTGAGTTCCCAAACACACTTATTGATTGAACTTTATAACTTTTAATTTAAGGTGACCAGGTGTTTGTTGAATAAGTTTGTTTTTTTTTTTTTTACAAGAACAACTACTAAGATCAGTTCCCAGACGAATTTGAGTAAGACTTAATAATTTGAAAACACTAAACTAATTTATTACTAAATTATTTGGACTTCTCACGACAATGCCTTCTTTTATGATACTTTTTGGAGCCCTAAATTCACATTTAAAAAAGTTATAAGCGCAACGAAAGAAAATGAATATACACTTTCCACGTAAGGATAAAATTCTCAAGTCAGTTAAGACTGAGTTATAAATATAACCCCTTTTAATTCCAACAATCATTGATACTCCTCAGTATATATTTTTAACATCAAATTTACAATCGCTTTTAAAAATATATCGTCAAAAACATGTGCCAAACATATTTAAATAAAATAAAACAGAAAAATATAAGTACTTGATAATACGTCACAATAAATTTCAATGATAAGGATAATCATTACAAAAACAACTAACTAACTAACAACTTATATGACACATTTCCACAAGAGTATACCAACAAATCCCCAAGAATATTAAGCTCAAATACAGACATACAAATGACAGACAATATGTAATAGTTATCACATGTAACATTAAACTATAACTTATCAGTTTGTTATAGTTTTCTAACGACAGACTACAAGATTGTTCGATGTAAAGAGTAACAATGTCACTGAGGAGTATTGCGGATGCTGCAATAGATTTTAATACATTTTATTGATTATAAAATTTTATATATGTATTTCATTGGGGTAAATGAACCTCTTTATATTGAGCTAGAGATGAAAAATAACCGCAAATATGAAAATGACACGTCAGTTGAGTGAAAAATATACAATAAGTTCTAAGTAAAAAGTGTTTCATGACACTGATGCGGAGGGAAGGGATTCTAAAAAAATTTTGCTGGATAATTAAATTTTAAATATTTTTATAGTTTGCAAATTGTATTACGAGTAAATTACTTTTAAAATTATGTATCTAATTCCTTATTTGTTTTAATATTATTAAAATGTTTAAATTTAATTGAAGTTACAGTGGGAGCAGGGGTAAGGGAAAGGCCTTACTTAGCCTTTTTTGACCAGGTCACAGATCTGCAGACATACCACAAAGCAAAGCTTACTTATTTTAATAATGAACCATTTTTACTGTTTGGTGCTGTTAAGTTCTTATGATGGATTATATAGGATACCGGGTGCTGTATTATGGGGTATCATACTGTCAATTATTACACCAGCTTACAAAAGTCTCCTTTTTTCTTTAATATTTTTTTTTTTAAGAAAATAATATTTTTCTTATAAATTAGTCCATAAAAATATATTGTAATTGCCATTAATTAAACTTTAAACTAGATTTTTTTTTTAATTTCTTAAAACTGTGTTTTACTTTAAATAAAATTTCTACAGCTATAAAAACAACTTATATGTAGTTGTGTATGGTAATGTTCAGGGGCTTTCGAAGGGTTTGTAGGCAAAATCGCACAAAGAAAAATGACAAAAAAAAAAAAAAACAAACATGAAGAATAGCCCAAATGAAAAATTTCCTCAAGAAATATAAAAAATTACGCAAAAAGCTAAATACGATAATGAAAAAATGCCCAAAACTATAAATTAACCCAACCCAATATTTTTCTGATAAAAAGAGACAATTAAAAAGATTTTCAATAAAGTATATTAAATACCTAATCGCAGAGCAAAGTTTGTTATGATTGGGAATACGAAATGATTATAAGTATTATCATAACTATCCCAGCATGATTATAACTGATCATATTATGATCATTGAAGATAATTTTATGATCATTGAGGATCATATTTTTCTTTTTGGAAAAACAACACTCAAGGAATTCTTCCTACTACGGATCAATAAGACCGTGACTTTTTGAAGTTCCCTCTTAGTAATATGAAATGCAACAACGCTCCCATCAAGTACCACCTGTTAATAGACTACTGTCAAATTTTGAGCAAGTTCCGTCATTTACTTTGCGTTTAATAGCTGTTCAAAACATACAACCTCGTGGATTTTTTTAAAAATGGAAAAAAGTGAATTTCGAGTGCTCATTAAACATTATTTTTTGCGAAAAAAAACCGTCAATCAAACCAAGGAAAAGCTTGATAAATGGGGACTCTGCACCATTGATTTCAATGGTAAAAAAGTAAATTTCGTTGAGGTCGCACCAGCACAAATGACGCTGAACGTTCGGGACGGCCAACTGAGGTCAATACACCCGAAAATGTCGAAAAAATCCACGATATGGTGTTGGCCGATCGAAGAGTAAAAATGCGCGAGATTGTTGATGCCATTGGCATTTCATATGGCAGTGTGGTTTCGATTTTAAATAATCAGTTGGATTTAAGAAAGCTGTCTGCAAGATGGGTGCCGCGTTTGCTCTCAATTGGGCGTAATCGTGTGACATGTGTAGTCTTAATTGGAAAATTCCATGAATTGGTCTACGAATTGGTACCTCATTCGCCATATAATCCGGATTTAGCCCCCACTGGCTATTTCCTATTTTTAAACCTAAAGAAATGGCTGGGTGGAAAAAGATTTAGCTCCAACGATAAAATTATTGATTAAACAAATGCCTATTTTGTGGACCTCGAAAAATTCTATTTTTTGGAAGGGATACAAAAATTTGTGAAACGTTGGACTAAGTGTATTGAGCTAAAAGGAGATTATGTTGAAATATATATATATATATATATTTTTTTGCAATAAAAACTGTGTTTCATTCAAGAAGTCACGGACTTATTGATCCGCCCTCATAATTTATATGTTGCTTTCTTTAGAATGGAGATAGATAAGATATGAAATTTAGTGAAAGATGAAGGGCTTCAAATATGGCAACACTGTTATTGCGCGAGATAATATTTGTTAGAACAGTTTTATTCCGGCAGCTGATGAAGAGTTGGCGGAATTATTGAAGCATTTTAGTTCAAAGCCCTGTTATGTTATTTACTTCGGTGGGGTTAAGTGCTATAGGAAAACCGAAGGAGGACGTTTTTATATGTATAAGAGATACAAACTCATACATATTATTTTTATAAATTGATATTGCCATCGCTGAGGATCGAACCCGCAAGCTTCTGTTGACCTCGAGGATGGGGAAGCAAATCGAAAGGTTTTTGGTACATTTTTGTCCGGGAACATGGTAAGAACTTACGATTTTCGTAATTAAAATTCTTTAATGACAATGTTTGATATACATAGGTATGCCTTAGCACAGGGTTACCAAGATGATCTAAAAAGTAGCAAAAAAATCGTTAAAATCCGAACTAACACAAATTTCAAAACAAAAAAAAAAAATACGTGTTCGCTAAATTAATGCAGGAAATGAAATATATAAATTTGAAAGTCATAGCAGTATACTTCTTTATATAAAGTACTCAAAAACTTATATACTGTTTACAACAACAATAGCTATGTTTACGTTAACTTATGTAAAAATCATAATGTCCAAAAAAAATGTGAAAATCTACACATTAATTTTCATACTATCAAAATATTTTTACAGTACCTTATTGACTGTAGTTTATTTAAAAAGTTATATGTGCATTTTTTAAATGATTTACTAGTTAAAAAATAAACAAGTTTATTTGCCTTTATTACATTTGTGTAAAGAATAATTAATTTAAAATGATTTGTTAAAAAAATTTTTTTATTTTTTTATAGTTAATTTTCCGACAGTTAAAATTAACAAAATAAATACACATTTTGCAGTTGATTTTTATGGCAATTAAACGAAATAAGTGAAATATGATTTACTTTTACGGATTTTAAAGTTAATTTTTTGTTAAAATAAATATAGGAAATATCATTTGTTTTTACGGATTTGTGGTTAGTTTTTTTAACAGTTAAAATAAATGACAAATCAGTTATAATTTACGGATAGTGTAAGTAATTTATTAACATTTAAAAATAAATAAAAAGTTTTTTGACTTAAATGAAAAGTTAGTAGATCGGTTTTGCAGTGATTTTTCATTTATTTTAAATTACGATTTTCAGTTAATTTGAACTACAAACTATTAAGAGTGCAAAATTAAAGTTAATACATATTCACTACTAGCGTGACTTCTTTGCCTTACTTTCTAGAAAGATTTGCTGACAGACTTTCGATTATACCGCAAATGTGTAAATATAAACTGTTCCAAATTTTTTAACTTTAATCGATTTATCATTTATATGGTTTTAGTACTTAAAAACCTTTAAAAATGTTTAATAAAAAGATTAATTTTTGAGCCTACGGAAAATTTTAAAGTAATTATTCTGGTTAATTATTGAGTGGAGAACAAGAGCCTTTTGCATGAAGCACTTCTACGGCACAAAATTCTAATACACTGCAATGCATATTTATAACGTCAATTAATTTTTTAATTTATCACTTTTAATATTTACCAAATCTCTTAAGTCTATTTAGATGAATTACTCTGCTTTTGATTTTCTTTAGAGTGATAGTGTGATTGTTGTTCTTGTAATATTTTTGGAGAATATTCCGCTATTTCATGTTTCATAATTATAACATCATTTTGCAAAAAAATGTAAATTAGGTCAGTAGTTGATTAACTATTAGGTAAATCGGATACGTATTAAAACGTTTATTTTTCGGTCAACTAATGCCACGTGGAATAAAACTAACTGACCTTGAAAAAGGTAAAATTTTGGCTTTTAAAGCCGAAAACGTAAAATTGCGTAAAATTGGCAGAAGATTGGGACGAAGTCTTCGTGTAGTGCAAAATTTTTTGAAAGATCCCACAAATTATGGGCAGACTAAACGCACGGGACGAAAAAGATTGCTTTCCAAGCGCGACACAGCTCACATTTGCCGATTAGCGAGTAAATCTCCGTCCAGCGTTGCGACAATTCGAGAGAAATCTGGTGTAACGGTTTCAAAAACAACGGTTTGGCGGACTTTAAATCGCGAAGAAAATATTATTCGTGCAACAATGAACAAAGTTCCAAGACTTTTACCACGCCACGCTGATGCTAGGTTAAGCTTTGCCCGTCTCAACATGGGAACAGACTGGGATCAGGTAGGTTGTTTTTTGGAAGGAATCCGGAATAAAAATGGAGAACAAAATTATAAAAAAATTGTCTTAGGTAATATTCTCCGATGAAAAAAAGTGGAATTTGGATGGCCCAGATGGCAATCGAGGGTATTGGAGAGACTTACGGAAAGAGCCAGTAACGTTTTCAAAAATATATTTTAGGGGCGCGTCTCTAATGGTGTGGGGCGCTTTTTGTTCTAATGGAACATTGGAGTTACAATTTGTTTCATGTAGAATGAATAGCATTGAGTACATTATAATACTGGAAATGAGTTTGGTTCCTTTCTTGGAAAGAAATCCAACAAAAACATACATTTTCCAGCAAGACAACGCGGTTATACACACAAGTAATGCAACAAAAAATTGGTTTTTACAAAAAATATTTCAGTTTTGGATTGGCCGGCGTGTTCTCCCGATGTTAACCCTATGGAAAATGTATGGGGAATTTTGTCGAATAAGGTACACTCCGAAAATCGACAGTTTACTGATGTTTATTCGTTAAAAACTGCAATTTTGGAAGAATAGAATAAAGTTGACGAATATAAAATTAAAAATTTAGTTTCTAGTATGAATAATAGAATTTTTGATTTAATTCAAAATAAAGGTAAAGAAATTTCTTATTAATTTTAGTAAAATAGTTTTTTTTTATTTATCAAACACCAAGAATGACTTTATAATTATGAAACACGAAAAGGCGGAATATTCTTAAATAGTAGTACAAGAACAACAACTACAACATTCCAAATTTTATTAATCTATAAAAAATCAAAAACATAAAAATTCATATAAAGACACTTAAGAGATTTGGTAAATAATAAAAGAGATACATTGAACAATTAAATGACGTTATAAATATGCATTGCAGTGTATATTGAAGCTAAAAACAAAAAAATTAAAAATAAAACCTATAACGTACAAAAAACCCGTTTAAACCGGTTGTCAAAAGCCGGACCGATCATGCAATTCCCGACCCATATTTACTTGTTTAGATTTAAATCCGTAAAAATATACAATTTAAAAAAACACATTTTCTAAAATGCGATTCCTTCGATCATAATTTCGGAGAGATGATTTGATGGATTTAACTTTAGCTTCCTGTTTAGAAAGTCAAAATACTTTTATTAAAATATATTAGTAAAAGTATATACAAAAACTTTGTATAGTAGTGTTATTTTTAAAGGCTCACAACAGAATCATTTCGGCCATGTTTAGTATTTATGTTTGTTTATATTTCTTGTTTTTTAATTTGTGTTAGTAACTTAACACCTTGTAAAACCTAAAACTCCTAAAAGTATGCTGCAAAGAAAAAAAACAAATGAAAATTTATTGTATAAGTGTGTGCTAGTATAGCGTAACTAAAATGCATTCGCGTGTAATAATTTGTGGTTTCCACAACGTTAACATTTAAGTTGATGTTTTTCTATTATATATTTTATCCTTTTTTATTTGTTTCTTTCCTTACTCGGTTCTTGTTTTTTTTTCAGCTCTTTTTCATGTTGGCAGACATGTCGTATTGCAATATTGTATTCAATTCTTTTTTGTTATAATGCTTCAACTTAAACAAAAAAAAAAAATTGGATACACAAACATTTTTCAACATACAAAATACAACGCATTACAACGCATCACATCTTTACAACAACATCAACAACACATCATATCACATCTACATTATATGTTGCAAGTATGTTAGAATCTGCCGTTAGTTTACTATATACGATTGTATGAAAGTTTGTTTATAAATTGTCTTCTAGAGAATGCTTAGTTATTTCAAGTGTAGTTTTTTTCTTCTATTTCGTTAGACAGACTGAATACCCTATAATCATTACATAAAATTGTTAGAATAAGCAAACATAGAAATGGATTTTTGTTTTTCTTTTTTTTGGTAAAAAAATTTTCAGAATTTGTGATAATTTTTTTCATAAATTTTTTCTTTAGCAAAATTCCCAAAAGTATGTGAATAACGTCCTTTAGAAAAATATTTACAATTTCAGAAGTATTTTCTATCGAAAAATTCTCAAAATCTAAGCATTGTTTTTTCTATAGTAAAATTATTCAAATCTGATAGTTTTTATGTAGCAAAGTTTTCACATTCAAAACCATTTTTTTTTCTATAGAAAATTTTAAGAATCTGAAATATTTCAGAAGTATTTTCTATTCTTACAATTTAAGCATTTTTTTAGAGTAAAATTATTTAAATCTAATATTTTTTTCTGTAGAAAAATTTTTTTCTATAGAAATTTTTATAAATTTGGAATATTTGAGAATTCTTTTCTATCGAAAAATTCTCACATTCTAAAAAATTTGTTCTATAGTAAAATTATTTAAATCTAATATTTTTTCTGTGAAAAAATTTTTAAATTCTTTTATAGAAAATTTTAAGAATTTTAAATATTTCAGAAGTATTTTCTATTGAAAATTGTCCACAGTTTAAGCATTTTTTCCTATAACACAATTATTTAAATCTGATATTTTTCTGTAGAAAAATTTTTACATTCTTCTTTAAAAAATTTTAAAAATTTGAAATATTTCAGAAGTATTTTCGAAAAATTCTCAAAAACTAAATTACCTAAATCTGATATTATTCTGTAGAAAATTTTTTAATTTCTTTATAGAAAATTTTAAGAATTTTAAATATTTTAGAAGTATTTTCCAACGAAAGATTCTTACAATTTAGGATTTTTTTTCTATAGCAAAATTATTCAAATCTGATATATTTTCTTTAGAAAAATTTTCACATTCTTCTATAAAAAATTTTAATAATCTGAAATATTTCAGAAGTATTTTCTATCGAAAAATTCTAACAATCTAAGCAATTTTTCACATTCTTCTATAGAAAATTTTAATAATCTGAAATATTTCAGAAGTATTTTCTATCGAAAAATTCGTACAATCTTAACATTTTTTTCTATAGTAAAATTATTCATATCTGATAATTTTTCTGTAGACAAATTTTCACATTCTTCTATAAAAAATTTTCTGTAGAAAAATTTTCAAATTCGAAACCATTTTTTTTCTTTAGAAAATTTTAAGAATCTGAAATATTTCAGAAGTATTTTCTATCGAAAAATTCGTACAATCTTTAAATTTTTTTCTATAGTAAAATAATTCAAATCTGATACTTTTTTTGTAGAGAAATTTTCAAATTCTTCTATAAAAAATTTTATGAATCTGAAATATTTTTAGAAGTATTTTCTATCGAAAAATTCGTACAATCTTAACATTTTTTTCTATAGTAAAATTATTCAAATCTGATAATTTTTCTCTAGAAAAATTTTCACATGCTTCTATAAAAAATTTTATGAATCTGAAATATTTCAGAAGTATTTTCTGTCGCAAAATTCTTACAATCTAAACATTTTTTTTCTATAGCAAAATTATTCAAATCTGATATTTTTCTGTTGAAAAATTATTCAAATCTGATATTTTTCTGTTGAAAAATTCTCACAATCTTAACATTTTTTCCTATAGTAAAATTATTCAAATCTGATAATTTTTGTGTAGACAAGTTTTCACATACTTCTATAAAAAATTTAATGAATCTGTAATATTTCAGAAGTATTTACTATCAAAAAATTCTCACAATCTAATAATTTTTTTCTATAATAAAAATATTCAAATCTGAAAAATTTTCACATTCTTCTATAGAAAATTTAAAAAATTTGAAATATTTCAAAAGTATTTTCTTTCGAAAGATTCTTACAATATAAGCATTTCTTTCTCTACTAAATTTGTTCAAATCTTAAATTTTTTCTGTAGAAAAATGTTCACCCCCGTAACCATTTTTTCTATAGAAAATATAAAGAATTTGAAATAAACCTCTGAAAGTCTTTCATACTCGAATTTGTTTATAAATAACTTTTCATAACATCGATAATATTTTTTTAGAAAAATTCTCAAAAACTGAAATACTTTCGCAAATCCTGTGGTATATTGCTATAGAAATGTTTAAAAAATCATAAACAAATGTTGATAAAAAATTTTAGAGTTTAAAGACATTTTTTGTAAATATTAAAAGCTGGCCTTTTTGCAATGGAAAAAATTTCCGAGTCCGTAAAAATTTTTAATAGAAAACTTCTCCGATGCATTTAGGGTTTCACTTGGTCGTTTTCAATACGAAATGTATATTTGTATCTTCTTTTAGTTTGTCTAAAATTGTTCTATTTGCTTCGTCACGTCAGTATGTTGTCTCGTTTTGCAGTTTGTGACAATTTGTTACAAAAAGAAAAAAATAACTGGAATTCTCTCTATTAACAGAGTTGTGCTTGGGTGACATTTTTGCTATATATTTTTCTCTTCAGTTTCATTTTCTTCATCATGGGAATGTGTTAGTTGGTTTTTTTTTTTCGCATACAAAAAAAAAAGAAAAAACAAAAAACAATTTCCGTCTAAAAACAAATGATTTTTTTCTTTCTACATATTTTTTTTTTTTCTGTAGTAGTTGTTTGGAGCAAGCAAAATACAATTGTATGCTGGTGAAAATTGTTAACCTCTCTACTGTGTAAGCATATAATGTAATGGTATATACTCCTTATCATACACATACTTCTGTGTCTGTGCCTGTGTATGATTGTCAGTGGCAGTGTGTAACGATGGATGTGTGAACATGCATTTAAATGAAACCATCTATATCATGGATAATAAACCACAATTTACATGAAAGAAAAATCTCTACAAACTTTTTAAGGTTTTCTTTTGCAGTAAGTTTATAAGATTCCTTGCAACTTTGCTTTTTTCTTACACATGATGAGAATTTGATGAATTGAAATGATGTTTTAATTAACAGTTTTGTTAATTGAAAATTCATTTAGAGAAAAAAATCATTTAAAAAATCTTAGGGTTATGTAGTAAGACATATAAAAGTAAGAAATTAAAGCGGTAATTTTTCCAAATATAGTTTTATCGAATAATTCGGTTGTGGTTAGTGCGGCCCCCGCAAAAATTTCAATTTCGTCTTTTCTTTAGATTTTTCCTTTTATTTTTTTCTAAAACTTTTACTTTCAGAATTTATTATTCTCTTAAATTCATTTCTGTCGTGAAATTTAACACATTTTTATGCAGTCACTTTTAAATTTTGACAATTTTTTTGTTCTTTCTAGGTTTACTAGTTGTTAGTATAAATGGGCATTTTCGGTTAATTGTGACTATGTCTTTCTTATTTAACAACAAAAATATTAATTTTCAAAATTTTAATTACGAGTTAAGGACTTTAAAGTTCTAGCGGAATTTTATGACGGGAAGAAATTTGGTCGGTTTTCTATTTTGGAGATAGCCGAATGTCGTAGTTTTAATTCCACTGCCCTGATTGCGGAGCACAACGCTTGTGCCCATCTTATAGCTAGGTGAGGCATCGTCAATGTCCCGACAAAACATTTTGTCCGATATTGTTCAACTTTTTCGAGAGCGGTATGGAGTATGGGTGGTGAGGTCTTGCCTGATTTTCTCATGTTTATAAGAAAGAATGTGATGTTTTAAGCTGGGACTGCTCTATTCTATACTTTCTATAGGGTATGGTAAAATGTATAATTTTTAGTCTAAGCGCTATAGACTTTCCTCTGTGGTTGTCGCTTCCACCCCAACTCAACCACTCCATTTTGTTCCCTGTGCTAACTGTTTTAATTGTACTCGTTTCCCGTTGCATTTTATTTTGTTTTACATGTCTAGTTTTCTAAGACTACTGTTCCTCTTGTCTAGTGTATTAATTCCGCTCGTTCCCCATTGAATTCCATTGCGTTCCCCCAGTTTATTTTTTAGCTCCCCATACTATTTCGTTCCACTTTTTCCCCGTTTCATTTCATTTTGTTTTACATGTCTAGTGTTACAATTCCAGTCATTTCCCATTTGATTCCCTCTTGTTTTCATCGTCTATCGCTACAATTCTCTTTCGCCGCTCAATTTCATTCCCTGTGTTTACTATTTTAAATGCACTCGTTTCCCGTTTTTTTCATTCCATTTTCCTTGTCCAGTATTTCAATTCCACACGTTCCCTGTTCCATTACCATGCGTCTAGCCAAGTCAGTTTGGGAACCTTTGAAGGGGAAACTCTAAAACATATTTCAAATTAAGATTTATTGCTCAAGAGGTTCGGGCAGACCATAAAGTGAGAGACTTTCCCCCTCTTTTGCCAATCCGCATGAAAATTTCCAAAAATCCGCTCAACCAACTTACTGGTAGAGCGGATTTTCCAAAAAAAAAAAACAAATATCAATAATAAGTTTTGCCTTTCCCTGTAGGAATTTTCAAAAAAAAAAAAACCGGTTTGGGCTGGGTTGATTGAATGAGTGAGTTAATCAGTCAGTAACGTTATTATATGAAAATTAATGAAATAACCATTCGGCAATGATTCGTTAAGCGACGAATAAAAGTTGTATTAACAAATTTCCAGAAACATTGGGTACGTTCGTAAATGCAGAAAATTTGTGCATCACTGCAGCAGTTATGCCAATTTTTGTTGCTGATGCGTAATAATCTGTTGCAGATGCTTTGCTACTGCTCAACAACTGCACAGTTTGCTTTTTGGAACGTTTTACAATAGATAAAATTATGTTCACCACAATAACATTAACAAATATTATTGAAAATATTGATGGTAAAATGACAACTTTTTGTTAACTTATAATAAAAAAAGAATTAATAGAAAAATGAAACGACTTTTGATTATTAAAAATCAATTAAAATGAAAATGAAGAAATTTGTATGATGCCATAGTTGCAAAAATTTGCGGCAGCACTGTCAATTGTTTGCATAAAAAAAACGTTTGACGTAAATCAGTGCTACCAAGTGATGCTTTTTTGAACGCTATACTTTTATTATGCTGCATTTACGAACGTTCCCATTTTTAGAACCGAATAACACTGAACCTATTATATAACAGATTTCTTTACTACCGGTTGCATGAAACAGATTCTAGGACTAATCCCTATGAGTCAAAATGTTAGGTTTTAAAAGTTAATGGAAAAGTGTTAAAATACAGAAAACATAAACAATGGAATAGTTAAAAAAATAGTTTTTAAAATCTGGCCGCTAAAAAAAATAAAAAGTATTTAATGGTATTAAGTATTCAATTCAGACCTATCAAATGATACAATATTTTCTATTCGACATTTTAATGGATCGCAATTGACTTCAACCAAAATGCAATTTTTGTGCAAAAAAAAAGAAACTCTTTGGACGTGGTGTAAAAAAATTTTCCAGTAAGCTTTTTAAGTCCACTTTATAAAGCAAATGCAAATTTTTTTTGATTTAATGAAAATGTCTGTGTACATTTATGAGGCTTTCGGTTATATGAAGATGGCACTGAGCAAGTTATCTGCATGATTTTAATGATATTTTGCATTCAATCAATTAAGTTTCGCTGAAATTCCGCGATTTTTTTTTTACTTTTTTGCAAAGGCAATTAACTTATATTATCTAGAATTAAGAAATTCAAATAAGACTTTCCTAAATTTTTTATAATCCTGTCACGCCACTTAGCAGAGATACAATTAAAATAGTTTGTAAGTTAAAATTACAGGATATACCATTTAAAAATGATATTTTATTTAAAAACCGGTTTTCTTATTTTTTTATTTAAACTAAATGGTTTTTGTTATTTATTTTGAAATGTTGTTTATACAACTGACACATCTGTAAAAAAAATAATGATAATTCAGTTAAAAATAAATGTTAAAATTTTACCTACTAATTCCGTAAAAAAAACTGATTATTAATATATTAGAAATTGTGTCGGGTTTTTGTAATTTTGTTTGTTTTTTAATCTTAAAAAAGTATACATACACAGTCTATGGACATATTTTGTGTGAATGACTATATGTGTGTGTTTATTAAGTTCTTGTAATTTGAATATAAATAATTTTGTATATAAACAACCAATTAAGAAAAACAAATTGGAATTTTTGAAACAAAATTTGAATTTGTAATAATTATAGTTAAAATAAATAAACCACAAATTTCCATTTTTTTGGAAAATTCAAACAAATAAAAAAAAATCAGTAAATCACAGTAAATCATTTGGAACAAATATTTCATTCTTTGAAAAATAGACGTATGTTTATTTATTTTTAACTGAACTGATAAGATTTTTTTTATTAAACTACAAACAGTAAACTACAAAATGTTCTAAGTGTACTTGTTTCAGTGTATGGTATTTGTAAATAAATATATAAAATTCTCTACCATACTATATAATCGATTGCGTACAATTTAACAGCAATAAAAATTGTGTTACCAAAAATGGATATTTGTTGTTTGTTGACCACAACAAAAAACAACAACAAAAAATAACTTGATTTTATTGAAATTGATTTCAATGCATTTTACAAGATGCGAATTTAAAGATTTTGAACAAAATGGGAATACCGAGATGGAAAGACATACATACACACAGACGGACATACGGAGGACAGATATAAACAATTCAATATAAAATCTAAATAAATAAACCGCTTTACAAAACAATAATATCAAAAAGAAGTAGAGAAAAAGTCAACAGTATTTTCAAATAAAAATAAACAGAATTGTAAAAAAACAAGACATCTTTGTAACGTTATTTAATCTTTGTTGTTAACTCGCATGTACGATTTGATATTTTTTGGTATGGCTGGCTACCAGAAAAATTGAAGATGTGTTTCAAACTGGAATATTTCGATATTTTGTGGTAACCCATACGCATCGTACTAAAAACTTTAAATATCTTATTGGTTAAAGATACAATGGTTTATATACAATATACCACAAGTTGGTGGTATGTTTAGGATTGCCAAGCCAAGGGTGTGTTACGAAAGGCAACGTCATTATGAGTAAAAAATAACTTTTAGTTTTTATTTCAAAATTACCCACTTTGACAGTTTAAACCTTTACACAGGAAATAAATTAGTTGGAATTTTAACGAAACCACCACAATTTTATGGTTATTCAGTAAATTTAATTATAAATACTTAAAATCCATCATCAGAATAGTTAAATTTTATTATGAACAGAATAATTATAAAAGTAATCAAAACCAATTCATATTTATTTTCATAATTAGACAACAAATAAATATTAGTGTTTGTGGTACAGTGGGTAGAGACACAGCCTGATAGTCTTAGGGTTTATGAATTCAAGATATAAACATTAATTTAATTTTTTTTAACTTCAATTTAAAGACACAAGTTTTTTTTTTTTGTGTAGCTGCAATTTTAGATAAATATTAAATGAGAATACTCAAATTTCAAACCTGAAAAAATTTAAAATCTGAAATTTGAGCAAACAAAATTAGAGTTTTGCTTAGAGGAAAACCAATAGCCTTAGAAACGGAAGGTCTCCGATTCAAGCGCGGTCCGCGGCACCTGAGTGAAAAAATTTGATCAGGCCCAATATTTAATTATATTCAATTTGAGATTATTTAACTTCTGCTGTTACGATATATCTAGCTGACGTTATTTGATCTGTAAAATGGCGGGTCAAAACATTTGGGAAATTAGTAAGATCTAAATTGACCCAAAACATTTTAAATTGGGAAGAATTGTATCAGATTAATCCAACAATATTTTTGAAATCCACTTTATTCAAAAACATATAAAAAAAATTTAAATTAAAAAAGATTCTAAAAAAACAATGCATCTTCGCCAGGATTTAAGCCCGGGCTGCTAGAGTTGTATTCGACCGCTTAACTTACCGCGATTTATACATTATTATATATGTTGAGCAATTCCATATGAAAGCGATCACCTTTTGGACGACCCCTCTCCGATTTTAAAATAAATAGTCTCAATCGATTGCCCAGCAAAAAATAATGTACCTACATATTTTTTTTTTTAAAGCGATCGCAACGAGTGATAGCTTGTTGGAAAGGTATTGAATCAGGCTTTAATTGAAAAATAAAATTTTCCTAATTTTTCTCAGAAATTTACCTTTTTTCCCATGAAAATTAAATTTTCCCATGAAAATTAAATTTTTCGATTTTCCACAGAAGCTCCTAAATTTTCCGGCTAATTTTATTTTTTTTGGATTCCTCATAATTTTTGCTTTAAGAATCAGCAATAAAAAAATGGGCCCCGACTCCTTGTTTGGACAGGAGAAGAGCATTTAAGAGACCACCTTGTTCTCATTGTTTTTATATTTTTTATAATTGAATTATTTTTAATTATTTAACATTTTTTTATTTTATTATTAAAAATACATTTTAAAAATTATTTTACAGTTAAAAATACATTTATGAAGAAAAAATCAATTTTTTTTAAGAGCCCCAAGTTGAGTGTGTAGTGAATATGGTCTGCCTGCCTTCACAAGATCGGCCATAAATCCATGGATAATAGCAGCAGTGGCATGTAATGGCACACCAAACCCGACTGAGGCTACAGGTCATGAAATGTTTTGTAAATTTTTTAAATTACCAGGTAATAAATATTTCGCCTAAAATGACGCCATAAATATGGCGAAATATTTATTACCTGGTAATTTAAAAAATTTACAAAACATTTTATGACCTGTGGTCGGCTTATTGGCAGTAACCAATTAAGTCCCTCTTTAAAAAACATTTTATGACCAGTAGTTCACGCAAATTTTCCTATTAAAGAAAAGCAAATATCGCTTATTTTTTTTACCTATTTTTTACCAAAAAATAAATATAAATACTTCACACACTCTGAGTCAAATTTCAGTTGAATACTAAACGTGAAAGTGTTAAAGTGTTTTTTTTTGTAAAGTAAAGAGTGAAGCTGTAAAGACAATTTAAAGTAAAATGAATAAATTTTGCTGCAATCCGTTTAACAAGAGTGGACATCGTTCGAAAAAGATAAAAGTATTAAAATTAACTGGTGTTTCGAAGCGATACATGAATGAATTAAATATACAATACGGTGAAGAAGCACAATTCATTTGCCCCAAGTGTAAAATCGATTTGTCTCAACAAGCAAATGCATTGAAACAAATGCAACCACAATCCGAGAGTGAAATGACAATTGAACAAAATGTTTCATCTGATAGTGAGGCAGACATTCCGATGGTCAATATGTCTTTGAGTCCTTTGAATGAGGCTATTACCACTTTAGGTGAAACGCCTATTATAAAAAGAAAGTTGCGAAGTGAAAAATACAGGAAAGATAAAAAAGGCAAGGTTATGAGTGCAATCGCGACAATATTTGATGAAGGCTTTGATAACGAATGCAGTCAAGCAGATGACGTTGATGACGGCAAACAAATGATTGAGCAGTTGAAAAGAAAATTCAATTTAGCGACCACTTTTCCGGAGAAATATCTCATTTTATCTGTGCTGCCTCAATCATGGTCTATACGCAAGATTTCTGAACAGTTTCAAACATCTTTTTACACCGCGAGAAGAAGCAAAGAATTAGTTCGACAGAAGGGCATATTGGCGACTCCCACCAAGAAATTTGGCTCAAGGACCCTCAGCGAAGCAACGGTGAAATTGATTCAAGATTGTTACTGCAATGATGACAACAGCCGCGCCTGCCCAGGTACACGTGACTATGTTATCACACGTGAAGATGGAGAAAAAGTACACAAGCAGCGCAGATTATTATTATGTAATCTATCCGAAGCATACCATCAGTTCAAAGAGAAATACCCAGCAGAAAAAGTGGGATTTTCTAAGTTTGCCATCCTACGACCAAAAGAATGCGTGCTGGCATTAGACAGGCACGGAACGCATTCAGTCTGCGTTTGCATGTTTCATCAAAACATCAAATTAATGTTCTTTCCATGCAAGAAATTGAAAGTATTTCACGGTGAAATTGAAACATATAGGGACCTCCTGTCGAAGTCGTTGTGCGCATACCCCACGGAAAATTGTCATCTGTCCAAATGCGACAATTGTCCGAAGATTGACGAGCTAGAGCAATATTTGGCGGAAAAGTTTGAACAGCTGTTAATTCAGGAGGTGCATTTCAAACAGTGGATAATTAGCAGCGGCAGATGTTCCCTTGAGACCGTGGTAAAGCAGATTCCGGAATTCATCGAGGAATTCGGATTCAAGTTGAATGAACTGAAGGCGCACCATTTCATATCCGAGATGCAATCGAAAGTAAGGAGAAATTAGCCCAAAATGAATTCATTGTGATAAGCGACTTTGCCGAGAATTACACTTTTCTCGTTCAGGATGAAATTCAGGCTGATCACTGGGCAAACGACCAGTGCACGGTGCATCCTTTTTGCATTTATTTCAAAAACGAAGATAACGAACTACAGACCGTAAGCCTTGTTGTTGTCGCGGAGAGTTTAGCTCATAATTATGTGTCCGTTTATTTATTTCAAATGAAACTGTTTGAATTCTTAAGATCAAAATTCGATGCAATCGACAAAGTAACGTTTTTCTCAGACGGCGCGGCTTCTCAGTACAAGAATAAAAAAAAATTTTACAATCTTTGCATAATTGAAGAAGAACAAAACTGCAAGGTCGAGTGGCACTTTTTTGCAACGTCAAACGGTAAGGGCCCATGCGATGCGTTAGGGGGAACCCTAAAACGCCTGGCGACTAAGGCAAGTTTGCAAAGGCCATATACTGACCAGATCTTAAATGTACAACATTTGTTTTCGTGGATTCAAAGCAAGGAAATTGCCATTAACACAGTTTTATGCATTTAAAAAGAACACGATGCCATGGAGCGACGACTTCAAAAAGATATAATAATGTCAAAACTATAACTGGAACGCAAAAGTTTCATTGCTTCATACCAAATATTTCTGATATGTCAATTAATGTAAAGCGGTACTCTTCGTCTGCCGACGTGCTAAATTTAAAGTTACTTTAATTTTATAATGATGCCAAGACAATTGAAATTTTTAATAAATATTGTAATTAAGTATAAGCAGCAAAATAAGAAAGATTTTTTCTTCATAAATGTATTTTTAACTGTAAAATAATTTTTAAAATGTATTTTTAATAATAAAATAAAATAATGTTAAATAATTAAAAATAATTCAATTATAAAAAATATAAAAACAATGAGAACAAGGTGGTCTCTTAAATGCTCTTCTCCTGTCCAAACAAGGAGTCGGGGCCCATTTTTTTATTGCTGATTCTTAAAGCAAAAATTATGAGGAATCCAAAAAAAATAAAATTAGCCGGAAAATTTAGGAGCTTCTGTGGAAAATCGGAAAATTTAATTTTCATGGGAAAAAAGGTAAATTTCTTTGAAAAATTAGGAAAATTTTATTTTTCAATTAAAGCCTGATTCAATACCTTTCCAACGAGCTATCACTCGTTGCGATCGCTTTAGTAGTTTTTTTTTTAAACAACTTTCAATGAGGTCCCTTATGAAGAATTCTTCAATTTTGTCACATGACAGTGGTGTACACCACCACTAAACCAGTCACTATAAAAAAAAAAAAAAAAAATGTAGGTACATTATTTTTTGCTGGGCAATCGATTGAGACTATTTATTTTAAAATCGGAGAGGGGTCGTCCAAAAATTTGACAATTTTGATCGTTTTCATATGGAATTGCTCTATTATATTATATATTCGTGAATTTGGGAAAAAAGAGAAAAATTTTTCTTTGTACTTTTTTGATTCTATATAATTATATATAACTATATATATTTAATTATATGTAATAATATAAAATCATATCTTTTAAACAAAGAAAAAATGTGCAGACAAATAAAAAAAAATGTATCTCCCTGGCTGGAATTTGAAACCCTTGACATCGAAACACATATCAAAAATACTCTAGACGTGTAACCAAATATAACATCATTGCAAATATTTTACCATATCTAATTATATCTTACAGCAAATTAAAAAAAAAACATTTCTAATATTTCAACATATATTGAATCATATTTAATTATATTTCATACCATATTAAAAAATATTTTTGATAAGGAAGCATATATTATTATATCTCAAATAAGTAACAGCATATATAAGTATATATGTTGCTGTATAAGACATTTATAAATA
This sequence comes from Eustalomyia histrio, assembly GCA_949748255.1. Taxonomy (NCBI): domain Eukaryota; kingdom Metazoa; phylum Arthropoda; class Insecta; order Diptera; family Anthomyiidae; genus Eustalomyia; species Eustalomyia histrio. The sequence goes on from OX456525.1 coordinate 48,703,167, forward strand.
AATATGATCCCGTGAAAGCCATGTATAATTATATATAGTTTAATATATAATTTCATAAGATATAATATATACCATAACTTATCATATAAATCATATTTACTTTTATAAAGACCAATTTATAACTAGATTTGGTTATACATATATGTCACAATATAAGGTAATTGGGCCATTCCAATGTCAAACCGCACAGCATTCAGATTTGTGATCTCCGATTTCAATGAAATTCGCCACAAATATTCACCCTTATTCTAGTTGTCCTCATCGATACAAGACAATGTCGTCTTGGGATTTTTTTTGAAATTGGTATTCCCGTTGTCGTTATCGAAAATAATTGATAACTGTCGACAAGTATTTGGTATTCTGTAAGAAAATGTGACGACGATATTGTCTTGAAACGAGTCTGATTTTGTCGACACAATTTTTAGTAACGACTTGAGGAAAAGTAATGACTGAAAAAAAACGGAAAAAATTGGAAGAAATATCAAATTTATTAAATGAACTTGGCCCACCGAGAATAATGTGAGATGGATGGCTGAAGGTAAAGAAAGCGTGATCATATAAAGTGCATTATAAAAATATAACAAAATTTATTTATAGTTTTGGCGAGACTTAAAATTTAAAGTTAAAAAGAAAATGGTATCCAACAAAGCCGAGTGTAATGTTACAGGTGGCGGAAGATTCAAGCAATTTATATTGAGCCCGCTGGAGGAAGCTGTGGCAAATCTTCTTCAGTTTCAGAAACAGCTGAACCCTAAGTTAAAGTCGTTTCCAACACTGAGCTGGTACGACCCCTGGGCTAAAAATCTTAATGTAGCTGCCAACTTTATTGTTTTGGAAGTAAATGTGGACTTGATTCCGGTTTTAAAATTAGGTGCTATTGTTTCCAGCACATCTTTAAATGCTGTTTTATTCAGCCAAAAGTAACTTTCAAACCTTTTAAAAAAAATAGAAGATTAACATTCTTTAAAGTAACAGACTTTGATTTTGCTACTCACTTGTTATCCGGCAGATTAAAGATATTGGATTTCTGTATGAGAAGTCTTCTTTCCAATATTGGATTTTCTTTATTTTCTTCATCACTGGTATCAGAATTAAAATTACACATTAAAAACATTTTTTCGCAAAAATAATAAACAAAGTAAATCTACCGACTCAATTTTTAGAGATGTGCTTTTGTTTAAATCGATAAACTGTCGACGTCGTTACAACACTGTTTTAGAATACCAATTTGGTGTCAAAGTGATGTCGACGTCGAAGCAATGTGATGTTGACTCAAAAACGACGACGACATTGATAACGACAACTAGAATAAGGGTGATTGTAAATGGGTAGTGTTTATTAAATCATTAACCTTTCAACCCCAAACCCTCTCGGTTTTCGAAATATGACGTCATGAATATTGGTAAAAACGTCAAAATATCGAAAAAGCGTCCATACAGAGTCGCCCATAATTTCTAAACTATACAACCTAAAATTTTTCTATTGGTAACATTTTAAAGGTGAAAACATTACCTTTAAAATGGCGTTCCAAAAGTTTTTTTGTATTAAGAGGTTAAAGGTCATTGTTTTAAGTTGAATCCAATTTTTATAAAATTGTGAAAAAAATATATGTTAAAAATTAAGGCCTCTCTACATTTGTGCAAAGGTGGCAAAGGTGGAGACTCATTTGGTTCCTGAGTTATGAAGGAAAACGTGGTCGTAAGCAAATTTATCTGGAAGGTTTCATACGCAAAATCTTTTACATGCTATGAGTGTGGATGTGTGCATATAAACTCGTCGACGAAAATTCGCTTACGACCACGTTTCCCTTCATAACTCAGGAACCAAAGGAGTCTCCACCATAAAATTTTGCCACAAATGTAGAGAGGCCTTAATTTCTAACATTTATTATTCATATTACATATTTACATATTTTTTCAGAATTTTAAAAAAATTGGATTTTGAGATATGGCTCTTTGAAGATTAAACTTAAAAAAATTACCTTTAACCTTTTAATACAAAAAAAACTTTTGGTACGCCATTTTGATGGTTTGAAAGGTTATTGATTTGATAAACACTACCTATTTAAAATATTTGTGGCGAATTTCATAAAAATCGGAGATGACAAATCCGAAAATTACAGTATTCTGTGCGGTTTGACATGGAATAACCCAAATTAAAAAAAACTGATGTAATTTGTATTTATATATGATAATAAATAATTAATATATAAACAATTTTGCTCGTGCATAAAAATTTTTTAAATTTAAATGTATAGAATATTATAACCCATAAATAGAAGAGCAAAGAACAAATGAATAAATGAAAGTCATTGTGGAACTACGAAAATTCGATTGGGAAAAATTTAGTCGCAACTACGAATTCTTTCCTTTGCTTAAGGTGTGACATTAGCGAGCCCTACGAACCATAGACAAAATTTTCCCTAACATAATTTGCTTAAGCTTTATTTATTCTGAAGCCTTAAAATACGTATTTTCGTTTTTAACTTTGAAATTTCCTACAAATTTTAGAACAAAAACTTAAAAACAAGAAAAATATGTATTTTGGGCTTCAGTATGAATCTAGCTTTAGAGAAATTTTTGATATAAACACAGTAAGTACGTCAAAATGACACACGAAAACCCTGGGATACGTAAACTTAATTTTGGGTTGTAGAATTTACATTCGTGTGTTATTTTAAAAGTTGAAATTCTACATACAGTGTAAACAATTTTAATGAAATTTTAAAATTTTTCCACGAAAACTTCAAAAACATGGCAACTCTATTTTTATGTATGATTCGTTTATTTATCTTTTTTTTTTGTGATGAGGGTATTACAGGCTAACGTGTCCGCCATAAAAGGAGCTAAAGTACAAATCGTTGTCACATGTGAGTTGCATTATTATTGCAACAACTTGGGAATTTGTTGCTGCTGCTGCTGCTTCTGCTCTTGCTGTCTGATTGTTTTGTATGGTTTTATTTTTTTTTTTTTTTGATGTCTTACATTTTGCCACTGTTGAGCATCAACAATGGTCGTAACTTTTCGAATATTTATGGTCTGGTAAACATATTTGGTCAAAAACATTTTAGATTCCGATATTAACACTTGTAAAAGAAAATCATTTCTACATAGAGTAATGAAAATGAATATTTTTTGAAAAGAAGAAAAAAAAAATAAAATAATTTAATAAAGATTTCTTTTATAATTTAATAAAATAATTTTGTTAACAGAAATTCATTTTTAATCAAATTGAAACTTTTGTTGTTGTTGTTGTTGTGTTAAAACAAGTTTTAAGTTTGTTATTGTTTTGTTTTCAAACAAAAATAAACTTTTATATTATGAGTTGTCTTCTCTCTACAATCATCAACTCCTTCATCATCATTGTCAATGTTTTATTATTGTGGAAGTAATGTGACCAACAATATACAGTGGAGAGGATTTTCATCACATCTTCTCTTGCTTATCGATCCCAGCAAAACTGTGGTAAAGGGTACGATATTCTCATGCGTTACCTTGTAATGATAGCTTGTTACCTTTTTTCATTATTTGCAAGCATAAAGTAATAAGTTACTCATTATTGATTACGTAATATATGATTTATAAATGTAAAGTAATAATTGAAATATTTTTGAAAATTTATTTAGATACATTACTTTGTGTTTTTTGTAAGCAAAAGGGTAATGTATGTTTGTTTTGATAACACTAGCGAAAAAACGAAGCGCAACAATTCATTTAAGTTTAAAGCAATCAAATACTATATGCGTCGATAGCTCAGTGGGTAGAGTTCTTGGCTGGCAACCAGAGTTCCCTTGTTCGATTCCCACCATGGCCACATTATTTTGTAAAAACGTTTAAATTACTTGTAGTAATTTTTTTAATAAAAATTCTTCTTTTTTAAAAATCTATTTTTAGACACATTACTTTTTCCATTCTCGTAACCATATAAGTAAACCCTTACCTTATCACCTCTTAAGTAATGGGTATATACATTTCTTTGAGGCTCATCGAAGGTAAAATTCATCAGTGAAGTAAGGTGTAAAGTAATCCATGAGCCCCTATGGCTACACATTATTTGGTAATGTGTGGTTTTGCTGGTATGTTTAGCAAACAGATTCTGCTGATTTCAGCAAATTTTTAGTAACTTTACAGACTTTTTTCTATTACTATACATAAATTAAATAAATATATATATTTTTTTTTGGACCTTCTTTTAATTTTTTGGATATTATTTTTTGGATATTATTTCTTCTCTGAGATTTATTTCATTTTAAAACAAAATGCTAACTTTAGTGGTACTTTCACTTACTTTTTGGGAATAATTTTTTTCTTTAGACTTATTATTATTTGTTTACTTTATTTCACTGGGGTTCTTTCATGTCTTTATTTGGGTGTTTTATTGTAGCGCTTAGGAGTTCATTTTAAAATACCAGATTTGCTCTATGAAAGAAAAATTGTAAATTTTCTTATCCCCAAAATATGTATTTTAAAGTTTTTTAAGTTTTCTATATAAAATTTGTATGGAACTTGAAAGTCGAAAAGTTGAGAGAAAATGTAAAAAAACTTATTATTATAGTAATGTGTTTTTTAATTTAAATTCTAAAAGCACCCATTAAAATTTAAAAACTTTCAGATACGAGGGCGGTTTAATAAGTCCGTAACTTGTCGAATTTCATTTCCCTCGTAGTTATATGAAATGCAACACTGTTCTCATCAAGTACCACCTGTTAATAAACTACTGTCAAATTTTGAGCAAGTTCCGTCATTTACTTTGCGTTTAACAGCTGTTCAAAACATACAACCTCGTGGATTTTTTTAAAAATGGAAAAAAATGAATTTCAAGGCTCATAAAACATAATTTTTTGAGAAAAAAAAACGGTAAATCAAACTAAGGAAAAGCTTGTTAAATACTATGGGGACTCTGCACAATCGATTTCAATGGTAAAAAAGTGGTTTACTGACTGTCGTTGTGGTCGCACAACTACAAATGACGCTGAACGTTCTGGAAGGTCAATTGAGGTCAATACACCCGAAAATGTCGAAAAAATCCACGATATGATGTTGGCCGTTATAAGAGTAAAGTAAGTGAGATTGTTGATGCCATAGGCATTTCATATGTCAGTGTGGTTTCGATTTTAAATGATCAGTTGGATTTAAAACCTCTCTGCAAGATGGGTGACGCGTTTGCTCTCAATTGACCATAAACGTAATCGTGTGACAACTTCAAAGGATTGTTTGGAGTTTTTTAACCGCAATTTGAATGAGTTTTTGCGGCGTTTTGTAACTGTGGGTGAAACATGGATCCATTACAACACTCCGGAGACCAAGCAGCAGTCTAAACAATGGGTTTTTCCTGGTGAACCGGCTCCGAAGAAGGCTAAGGTAAGTTTGCCGACCAATCAGGTGATAACAACAGTTTTTTGGGATGCACGCGGGAAAATCCACATCGATTACCTTCAAAAGGGAAAAACAATAAACGGCGATTGAACGAGGATTTAAAAGAAGCGACCCCATATGGTCAAGAAAAAAGTTATTTTTGATCAAGAGAATGCACGGGTGCACACGTGTGTAGTCTCAATGGCAAAAATTCCATTAAATGGGCTACGAATTGGTACCTCAGTCGCCATATTCTCGGGATTTAGCTCCCAGTGACTATTTCATATTTCCATACCTAAAGAAATGGCTCGGTGGAAAGATATTTAGCTCCAACGATGAAATTATTGATTGAAGAAATGCCTATTTTATGGACCTTGAAAAATCCTATTTTTTGGAAGGGATAAAAAAATTGTAGAAACGTTGGACGACTAAGTGTATTGAGCTAAAAGGAGAAAATACATTTTTTTGCAAAAAAAAACTGTGTTTCGTTCACACAGCCCTCTTTTCATTCACACATCCCTCTTTCCCTTTTTGGGAATTATGGTTGAAATTTTTTGCACACAATACTCAAAGATAAAGAATAGATGACTGGAAATTAGCCGAACGAACATTATCCCAGTATCTGAATTTTCGATTATGTGCGAAAAACCGTCGGTCATATCCCAATAGAAGAAATGGGAATGGCTGTGACCGTCTGAAAATACAAATATTATTTGTTAACCTATGTTTGTATATAGGAAACCTTAGTTAGCGAAAACGGAGTTGGTTATACCCCAGAGAAGAAAATCCTTAAATCCAATCGAAGTCCGACTACACAAAAAATAAATTTTATTAGAACATCCAGTATTAAATAAACCTCCAGAAGAGAAACCTCTTAAGTTAGTTACAATTTGTGTACTCTGACAAGCTCTCTTCTTAGCGATTGCACACTTTGAACAGTGCCTCGAACACAATTCATAATTGGACTTTGCTCATAACCGCAGATATCTTCCTAATGCATTTCATTATAAATTGTGAAACACCCTTAAGCAATAATTTGAGGAAGTTTTAGTGCTTTTTTACAAGACTTTTTATGCAAAAATTGTACACTGAGTACAGTGTAAATTCTTTTTATTGGTCACGTTAATTATGAGCCTGTGTATATTTGTAAGGATATATGTATGTAATGTACATATGTTAGTTTAACCTTAATATGTTTCTTACAAACGCATATATATTTTTTTGTGATTTTTATTGCTTTCACGGGAATGCATTGCCTTATAAAGTCAAGCACTAAGGAAATGTCGTTGTATGACTTTCTGTATGTGCTGCAGCAACATCATCAAGAAGTCACTTTGTGTTATTATGCCGCGCATTGTATACTTCACATATGATCCATAAGGGTGGTCAATTTTTTCCTTGGCGCATCTTCTTATATTTGCAGAATTTTTTTTATATTTACAAAACCTCTAAATATTTGTTTTTTTTTCGTGTGAGAACATCTTATTTCCTACCTTTTAATTCAGAAGACTTTCTTTTAGAAAACATTATCACATTCTTGAGGCCCTTATGCTCCTTATAGGAACGACGGGAACATATATATATACACGCAGAGAAAAAACATGGTTGCAATATGATCACTGCTACTATAGTATGCTTGCTGCAATCGGGTATGGTTGTCAGAACCAAGATATTGGGTTTATAACCATCAACATGGTAGCTACCATCATTATTTAGTAAATATTTTACTATGTATTTTATGATTGTCACCTTCTATTTTATTACATGATTGGCTGTACCATACTGTAGAAACAAAAATTATGACTATGAAAAAAAATAATAATTATGCAACGATAAAATGCTGGCAGCAATCAAATAAAACATGACTAACATTTTCATAAAAACCAAAATTGTATCAGCTCAGTCAGTTTGTTTTTACTACAAAATGTCTTAAAAAACAATCATATATTGTTTACTAAAACTGGACAAATATCAGATGGGTAGAAAATAGCTTTCACATATCATTAAAACATTTCATCAATTTACCCACTAAGATCCAGTAAATTTTTTTTACCTTAGAAAATTTTTTTAAAGGGGTTTTTCGAAAATTCCTTATACATATAATATTATTTACACTAATCAATTCATTGTCAAAAAGTTTCTATTCAAAGATTTTATATTTGTTAATTCTTTTCAATAAAAACAATTAGATTTTTTTTTAAATATGTTTATTAATTCATTTGTTGTAAAAAGTTCTCAAAATATTAATAAAATATTTTTTATAAGAAAAAGTCTGTAGAAAACATGATTATTTTTATTATGTACGATAATATTATAGATATTTATAAATTTATCTGACAAAAACATTTTTAGATTCGATGGACTTTTCGCTAAACTAAAATTCTCAAATTCTCCAAACTGTTTCTTACCAAGAAAAATTCATAGATTCTGAAGACTTTTCATCATGAAAAATACTTATATTCTAAGGACTTTTTCTAGTAGAAATATTCTTAGATTCTAAAGACTTTTTTTTAAGAAAAATTTCTTAACACTTTAAAAAAATCTTAAAAATGTCTAACAAAAAAAGTTTAAGTATTTTTCTTAAAAAAACTCCACCGAATCAAAGTTTTCTTGAACGAAAAGTTCTTAGAATCTATGATTTTTTCCTTCACAATTTTTCTTCAAAAAGTCCTTAATATTAATTTTTTTTAGAAAAAACATTTCTAAAGGAAATATTCTTAAATTTAAAGAGCTTTTTCATAGTTTCTAAGAACTTTTTCCATAAGAAATTTTCTTAGATTATGGAACGTATACATAATGATAATCCAGGAATCATAATATAGTTATGAGGGACCATAATATAATAACATTTTGAGCCTTCTATGATTACGTGCGATCATATTATAATAAATTCTATATAACATGTTTATTCAGGACCATAATATGGTAATTTTTGAATCATAATATAACTGTAGGGACCATTTTATGGTAAAAATATTCGTATTTTATTATCTTAATATAATAACCATATTATAGTACGACTATTGTTGGCGCAACCATAAACCCAAAAATATATGATGCTCTTCGAATATGATTTCCCAACAATGTTTTTTCTTTACGTGTATATATCACAATCTTGATGTATTTTATTTCCTAATGAGATTCTGAGAATTATTTTCCTACAAAAATTCTTCCAATTCTAAGGAAATTTTCCTAAAAGAAACCATTCAATTCATGTGACTTTTTTCTACGGTGGCGGTACTCTTTTCCAAAGAAAACCCCTTGGATTCTGCGGTCTATTTACTACAGAACAACCCTTAGATTGCGAGGACTTTCATAAAAAATCCGCAGATTTTGAGGGGTATTTCTAAAAGGAAATTATAGGAATTAGGAGGATTTTTTTCTAAGGAAAACACTAAGATTCTTAGAGCCTTTTCTCAAAGATTTTAGGATTCTTTTTTTCTCAAGAAAACCTTTCAGATCTTTGAGACATTTTCCAATAAAAACCTTAAAATTCTGATGACTTTTGCTTATAGGAAACCCCTTAGATTCTTAAGACTTTTTTTTAAATAAAAACCAACAGATTCTGAAGACTTTTTCCTATATACTCACAATATATTTTCCATTACCGACTGCAGTTTATTGAAAAACTAATACGTAGATTTTGTTTTAAAATGCAGAATCAATTGAAATTCATAGAAATATATTTTTTATCTATTTTAATCAGTCATTCAAAAAAAAAAAAAACTATAAAAAATAGTAGACTTTCAGTGGGACTTGATATATTTAGTTAAATGTAAAATTTTATATTTTCTGTAAATAGAAATTCATATGATTCCTTTTTGTTTTTTTTTTACCAAATTAGTTTGTTTATATACAAAACTATTTCAATAAAAATTACAAGAAGTTATTCAAATATAAAAACACACATAGAAATTAGAAATATATGCATCTGTGTGTTGTCTTTTGTAAAATTACATACAAATAAAAAAAATTTCAATTTGAAAAACAAATTACAAAAATTGTTTTTTTTTTTCTACGTTTTGTCAGTTAAAAATTGGTTATTTTAAACGATTGTTTTTACTACTTTTGTCGGTGATTAAACAATGATTGAAAATAAACAACAAAATTGGCTGAATATAATGAAAAATCAATAGTCCTCCTTTTGATTGTATTTTTGATTAATTTAATATGTATTTTAGATTATTTTTAACGAAATAATATTGTGAGTGTAAAAAAACCATTTGATTCTAAGGAACTCCAAGATCTTAAGGACTTTTTCTATTGAAATACCCATACATTCTTGGTGTGTTTTCCAATAGAAAAGCACTCCGAATCAAAGACTTTTTGCTACGGAAATAGTTCTTAAGGCCAAAGGATTTTCTTTTAAGGAAAAAACCCTCAAAATCTGAGGGGTTTCCTTATAAAAAAAAATACACTTAGAAAATTTTTGTCTTTTTCTGAGGATTTTTTTATAGAAAAAATTATTCAAATATTTTGGCTTGTTTTTAGTTAAAAAAAGCCTTCAGAGTCTGAGAATTTTTGACATGAAAATGTTTTCTAAATCTAAAGGAAAAATACTTCAAAGCCTTAGAGTTTAATAATATTAATTTGTTTGTTCTTTAGTATATCTAAGAAATATCTAAAGTTAAAAAAAAAAAAATTTTAATTATTGGAAAACACCATTTTGGCATTATGAGATTATGTATGGTCGTCTATTGAACTATGTATGGCCATGAATGATCATGTATGCCTATGTATTGATTGTATATTAGCGCATGTATGTTTATATATGTATGTTCATATATATTACTATTTTCACGTGAGTCTTTAAATAAATGCCACCCTAATTTACATTAATTTGTTTTTGTTTGTATTTTTTTGCACTTGTGAGAATATTTTGATTATACTGCGTGCCAGAGACCACATTGCATTTTATTGCATTCAGTTGATGCATTGAAGCATTATAAGGAAAATTTGCTGCTGCTGCATTGACACAACATCAACATTATCAGAAGTTCTAGATTAAAATGATTTCTTACACCGAGAAAACTGATTCGCTGTGACAGCCGAATTTCGTTCCAACTTAACGGTTTGGTTGCAGCAGCGGACACAGGCACTTTTTCCATTAACGAATTGGATATTATGAAAGAAAATTTTTCGATTGTAATCCCTAATCCATAATTGGCATTATATCTGGCATGATGGTGGGCATAATACTCAGTTCAAATAGGAAATGGTGCCGTTTTTTAAATAGACATATTCTCACTTGTGGAGATAATCATAGTCCCAGTAATTTTTTTTTGTTGCGTAGAGGCCCAGCCTAAACACTTCGATTTTGATGAAATGTAGGTATGTGATAGAAATGGATTTAAGATTAACTTGTCTCGTTTCAAAATAAATTTTCGAGGGTTTTTTTCGGTACTATTTGCTGTTGTCAATATTTCCCAAAATTTTGAAGAAGTATACTACTATGGCTGCGAAATTTATATAATTTATTCCTTTTTAAATATTTCAGCGGACATTAATTTTTTTGGTCTTTTAATATTCGTCGTGTTTTGAATTTTGAGAAATTTATCGCGAAATCCAATTTTTGCTCCTTTTTGGAACGACTTGGTTATTCCCTTTGCTAAAACATAGGCTTCGTATATATTAACTTCTTTTTTTGAAGAATAAGTTATTTTATTGCAGTTTTTACATGCTGCTGAACAAAGTAAAAAAGTACACAAAAATCTTCTTAAGTTCTTCCGCCTATTACATTCCCTAGATCTTCAAGGTGGTCGACAGAGTGACACAGATTGTTTGTTTTAGGGCTTTTCTACTCTCTACTCTATTGTAACAGGCCTGACACATAGATGGCGCTACTAGACTTAAATCGAAATGATTTTTAGTCAGCCCTAACCTTCAGAAGACAAGTGTATAAATTTGACAGTTTGAATTAAAGCATTTTGAGTGAAGCAACTTTTGTTATTGTGAACTGGATGAAAAAGAATTTCGCGTGTTGATAAAATATTGTTCTTTAAAGGGAAAAAATTCAATTGAAGCAAAAACTTGGCTTGATGACGAGTTTTCAGACACTGCTCCAGGAAAATCAACCATCAAGGATTGATATGCTAAGTTTAGACGTGGTAAAATGAGCTCCGAAGACGGTGAACGCAGTGGACGCCCAAAAGAGTTTGTTACGGACGAAAACATCAAATAAATCCACAAAATGATTTCGAATGATCTTAAATTGAAATTGAATGAAATAGCAGATACTCTTAAGATATCAACTGAACGTGTACAGGTTGGTTGAAAAGTTCCTGCGCTCGAAATATATTTTTTTATTCAATATAATCTCCTAGGAACTCAATACACTGGTTTCATTGATCTTCCAATAATTTTATCCCATCCTTATAATGGTTTTCCGGAAGCTCTGCAATGGCCTCTTCATTCGACGAAAAATGCTTTCCACGAAGGAATTGTTTGAGATTTCTGAAGAGATAGTAGTCACTGGGAGCCAAATCTGGTGAATACGGTGGATGTTCAAGCAATTCGTACTTTAATTCTTTGAATTTAGCCATCGTCAAAACACTTTGTCTTGATGAAAAATTGTCTTGATGAAAAATGATTTTTTTCTTCTTTAAACCAGGTCTTTTCTTACGAATTTTTTCATCCAGCTGATCCAAAAGGCTGCAATAATATTCAGAGTTGATTGTTTTACCTTTCTGAAGATAATCAATCAACAAAATTCTTTTTGCATCCCAAAAAACTGATGCCATAACCTTCTTTGCTGATCGTTGTGTGTTCACCTGCTTTGGAGCTCAACAACCAGCTTCAGTCCACTGTAAACGTTCTTGTTTCAATTTAGGATCATGGTGGTAGATCCAAGTCTCATCCATAGTTATAAAACGACGCAAGAAGTCGGTTTTATTCGGCTTAAAACGCTCCAAATTACGCTGAGAAATTTGTTTTCGATCTAGTTTTTGTTGAATTTTAATGTGTGCGGCACTAACTTTCCAAACAGTTTTTTCATACGTAATTCTTCATGTAAAATATGGAGTACTCGTTCGTCTGAGATGCCTATGGCATTGGCAATTTCACGCTTAGTCAAACTTCGATCTTCACTAACCATATTATGTACCTGCTCAATGATTTCTGCTGTGGTTGCAGTTTTTGGTCGTCCTTCGCGTGGATCGTCTTCAAGGCTGGTACGACCACGTTTAAATTCACCAGCCCAAAATTCAACGGTGCGTTTTGAAGGTGAGGACTCCTTATACACTTTTAACAATTGTTCATAAATTTCCTTTGCTTTTAAACCCTTCAAAACAAAGAATCTAATGACTGCACGACATTAAATTTTTTTCATATTAAAAAAAATCAATGACACGTCGACTTCAAATGGCTTCTAAACAAAGAAAGTATTGACAGAATGACTTGCAACTTTGCATGTGTTCTCAGGACAGTTATACCAACTTGAGAAAAAAAGTTTGGAGATAGCAGTGCCATCTCTTGGTGAGTGCAGGAACTTTTCAACCAACCTGTACATCATATCATTCACGAATATTTGGGTATGAGAAAGCTCTGTGCAAAGTGGGTGCCGCGCGAGCTCACTTTTGACCAAAAACAAGTCAGTGAAAACGAAGGCGAAAATCCATGAATTGGGCTTCGAATTGCTTCCGCATCCACCGTATTCTCCAGATCTGGCCCCCAGCGACTATATCCTGTTCTAAGATCTCATAAGAATGCTCGCTGGGAAGAAATTTTCGTCGAAGGAAGAGGTGACCGCCGAAACTGAGACCTATTTTGAAGCAAAGGACAAATCGTACTATAAAAATGGTATCGAAAATTTGGAGGGTCGCTAAAATCAGTGTATCACACTTGAAGGGAACTATGTTGAATAAAAAAACGAATTTTGCCAAAAAAAAAAATGTGTTTTACTTTGGTAGGCCGGGGACTTTACAATTGATCTGTTATGGCTGAATTGAGACCCTTTGTCGGGCTTGGGTTTTTTATCATTTATAAAAAGTTCGAAGCTAATTTTTTTGCGTTGAGAAAAATGGGGCCATAATTCCCAAAGCAAAGTGTTCTTAATCCCCATAGGGGCAATGACAGTTTATTAACGGTCATTTACCCCACTTACAAGGTCATAATCCCAAATGGTGATAATATTTGAGGGGGTTATGACATGTAATACATTAAGAAAACGTGAACCGCCCTCGTACGAATATGAATACTAACTACAATTTCGCTCAGTGTATAATGTGGTTGTTGTTGCAAAATTACAATGTAGTACGTGTCTACGATGTGTGTGTGTATGTGTATTTGGGTGTGTATTACATTTTCCAAGGTATCATAATGGCATCGTTTGTAAATCCTTTACATAAATAAAGGATTATGGGCCTTGTAAATGCTAGAAGATGTTAAATTTTATCAACGCATTGTAATCTAAAGTTAACACGCACTCATATATTATAATCATATTAAATTTTTTTTACAACATATTTTAAAGTTTTTTTTAGGGAAATGTTTTAAAAAAGCTTTTAATATATTGTGGGTTATTTTTTTTATAGATTTTTTGAAGGCCACAGTGGTGATGGATTTTTAAGTAACCTAGTAAATGTAGTTCTGTTTTATTAAATTAATTTGTTTTAATTCAAACAAATTAAGAGGAACAATTAAACAATTAACTAAGCAGAAGTAACCTAATCCACTTTAAGCCTTGTTATTTTATCATAAGTGGCTAGGTGCAACCAGAGAAAAGATTGGTTGCAGTTCAATCAAAATTATTAACATTTATTTGTAAGGATTTTATTTCATTCGGAATAACTTATAATCCAATCGTGTATCAAAAATATGGCATTGATAGTTAAAAAGAGGGAAAGAACCAAAAAAGGATACCATTATCCAATTATTGATATTTCCAATTAAATTTAAGAATAAAATTCGTTTAGAAATTGCGTACAGTGGAATCAACCATTTATTTAGTAAATGTACTAAAAAATTAGTACAATCTATCAAATTTAATAAAAAAAAAAATTGTAGATATTCAAAAGTGGTAAATACGGTTATTGTGATCATATATATCATTAAATTAGGATTTCAGTTGAACCAAACAAATTGTGGATTGTATTGATTAAAAAAGTGTTTGTGGGCTAGTGGGTAGAGAGCTAGCCTAGTACTTTTAATTTTCGAGTTCAAATCCCGGTAAAGGTAAACATTTAAAAAAATATTTTTTTTTAATTATTCTTAAATTAAATATTCAAATGTTTAAATGACAAATATATCAAAGAAAATTATATTATATTATTATATTTTATTATTGTGGTCCGGAAAAATTTAAATTTCATTTCGGAATTTCATTTCTCTGGCCTATTCTTGCAGCATATCGGTATATAAAACTATGTTTTCTTTGCATCTGAAGTGTTATACCCTACACTTCCCTTTTTCGGGGTGTTTTTTATAATTTGTTAGAATAAAGCCAAAAAATGTCGTTATAAGGGAGAGTTAGAGGGTTTATCTGTTCTACAAAAATATTAACCATACCATTATCTACAAAGTTGCTGAACATACCCTACACTTCAGATGCAAAGAAAACATAGTTTTATATACCAATATGCTGCAAGAACCGGTAAGAGCTGGAAAACTTTAACCGCCTCTAAAATGAAATTCAGATGTAAGCTATTAAAACGCCGACAAACGAATATTTTTTTGTCTCCTTAACAAGAAACAATCGTCGGAACCCCGTAATTTGTGAAAAAGTTTGAAAATGTTGTACAGTGTTATTTCCTGAAGATGCTACACCATGGAGTAGCGAAATATTGAAAAATAAATAATGTTATATAAATAATAATAAAACCAACTTTAAGCTTAAAAAATTTAAGAAAATAAAAGATTTTATATTTTTTAATTATTTTCAATAACAACAATCATAATTAAAAAAAATAAATTATATTAATTTATTTCTTGTAAATTAACGACTTTCTTGTGGAAAAAGTACTCAGAATATTAATTTAAGTTAATTTTTTATAAGAAAAAAGTCTCTACAACCCAAGAGTTGTTTGGAACGAAAAGGTTTCTTATACAAAATACTAGATTTAAATAAATTTTTCTGATTTATTAGACAAAAGTTCACATATTCGTAAAAAAACTTAAAACAAGCTTTCTTAGATTCTAAGAACTTTTTCTAAAAGCAAAAACAGAGACTGTAGAGACTATCTTAAAAAAAATCTTTAAAATGTCCTTTAAATTTTCCTTAAAATATATATATTTTTTATAAAAAAGTCCTTAGAATTAAATATTTTTCTTCAGTATTTTCCTTTGAACAAATTTCATAGAATCACAGAAGTTTTCTTGATTATTATAAAATTATTGTTATTTTATGATAACTATACTATATAATGTTCTTCGAATATGATTGCCAAAACCCTGTTTTTTCCGTGCGTGTAATTATTTAAATACCCACAAAATATTATGTATTTTACCTTTTGTAGTTTAATGAAAAAAAATTTTCAGTTCAGTTAAAAATAAAGGAACATGTATTTATTTTTCAATGAAATATGTATTTATTTTCACTTTTTTTATACATTTGTTCAAAATGATTTACTGTCATTTACCGATTTTTCCAGTTTCATTTATTTTTTTCATTTGTTTGTAATTTAAAAAAAAAGAAAATTTTGTGGTTTATTTGTTTCCTTGACAGTTATTACAAATTTAAATTTTGTTTGCTATCTGTTTAAAAAAATATTCAAAAATTTCTAATTTTGTTTTTATTTAAATTGTTTGTTAATATACAAAATTTTTTAAATTCAAATTACAAAAACTTCCTAAACACATACATACATATGATCATTTACATAAAATGTAAAACAATTTTATATAAATGAATAATCAGTTATTTTTTGAAGAAATGTTTAAATTTTACCCACTAAAATTTTAACATTTATTTTAACTGATTAGTAATTCGGTTTTTTTTTACTGATGCGTCAGTTGTTTAAAAAACATTTAAAAATAAATAACAAAAACCAGTTGATTTTAATGAATAGTAAGCAGGCCGGGTTTTTAAAGGAAATATCATTTCTTTCAAATGTGATTTTCTGCTATTTTAACTTAAAAACTATTTTAAGTGTATGAAAAAGCTATTCGTGTGAATGGTGCCGCAATTGCTTACATAAAACAATATTCACCAAATAATCACAATGAAAAACTTCCATCAATTGGACTACAAATTTGGGGTAGCAGCATATTCTGCAGATTTAGAACCTCTGTGAGTATTTGCTGTTACCAATCCTGAAAAAATCGATCGAAGAAAGCGATTGTCATAAAAAAATTGCCTACTTTGAGAACCTTGAGGAAACCTATTATTTGAAAGGAACAACAAAATTAAAAAACGATGGACCAAATATATCGAGTTAAACGGGGCCTTTGTTGAGCAGTAAAACGTTATTTTGCCAAAAAAAATATTTTTTATTCAAAAATCACGGATGTCGTCCTTTTAGCTCCAAATGCAAAAAATCTGTTAAAAAAAATATTAAGTGGTAAATAAATTATTAAGGAAATTATATTGTCCCTATATTTATCTTCACGACTGTAATAGTCACATTACACTTCAGAGTTCATCTAGTAAAAAGTGGATTAACTGCTAATGATTACACTTAAATCAAGCAGTTAATCCACTTTTTAATAAATTAAAATTTCAGTCTAAAATAGGATGGAGAATTCGAATCTTATCCTTTTTTTATGGTAGGCTCTTTATGTAGAAATATCACCCCTAGTTTTTTCCGTTGATTTGTGAGTTAAATAGAGATATTTATAATTGGCATTTTCAAGGGCACGAAGAATGTTGATGAAAGTCTTATCAAAAAATTCAGCTTGTGTCTAATAACTTTTTCTACGTATTCTCCTGTGAACAAAATTTTTCTATGATTTTGAACCAGGTCCTTGTTTTTTGTATTTCCCGCATCGATAAAGTTTTCGCAAAATACGTGTAAAATACAACCATGTTCTGCTTTCTATAGGATGAATCACAGGCAATTAAATATATATATTACTCTAAAGAATCTATGTTATTTCTCGATCTAATAAGAAATTTTAAAAAATTAAATGTGTACACAGCTTAAGAATTCATTCCAGAAGTCATAAAATTTCCAGTAAAAATGCAAACAACTTTATTATCTATTAAGTCGCTCTGTACCCTGTAGGAAGCCTAGGGTCAAGTGTCTACAAGTCACCACTTTTGTCGACTATTTTGGGTGACTTTGTGGTGAGATGCCAACAAAGCGTCTATACTTTTTACATTCCTTTTTAGCAGCTGCAAAGCTGTGCTTGTTCTTGATTTTTTTATTGTTTTATTTTGTTGAAAATACATGTGCATAGCTGCATGCAAATTAAAGTTTTTAATAAAAAATATAAAGAAACATGAATTTCAAAGGTAAATATACAAATTTGAACAAAATATATAATGAGCAAAAGAAATTACAAAAGACTTGTGAAAAAACAATCAATTTCGTATAAAAATAACGAGAAAAAGGCAACAATTTTTAGTGCAAGTTGCAACTCTAGAGATTTTGTGGAGCCTGATGAAGATTTTACGGAGCCTGTGGATGATTCTCTGCAGTCTTTTGAAGATTTGTTTGTTCCAAAATTAAATTTGTACGAAATTTTTTTTAATTTATGGAAATTTATAAAAAAAAAAAAAAATATTGATAAAATATTTAATTTAACAAAATAAATGCACCTGTTTAATCTTATTTCCTTTCTAGTGTGAATATCTAGTAAAAATTTCCAAAAGTTTAGACTAGAATTAATAAAATGTACTAGTGAATCTCTGGTTCCAATGTCTACACCTAGTCAATAGTTGTGTAGATTCGCAATGACACGCACATGTTAAATGTCTACAGCAGAGAGCTTTGACTGGGATATAAATAGTCAGTCGTACTGGTGGTAAAGTCAATAGTGAATCAGTACAGTTTTACTATCGACATTTCATTCAGGGGTACTAGTGAAACTCTGGTTCCAATGTCAACACCTA
This sequence comes from Eustalomyia histrio, assembly GCA_949748255.1. NCBI lineage: Eukaryota > Metazoa > Arthropoda > Insecta > Diptera > Anthomyiidae > Eustalomyia > Eustalomyia histrio. The sequence continues at coordinate 48,721,509 of OX456525.1, forward strand.
GTCAATAGTTGTGTAGATTCGCAATGATATGCACATGTTAAATGTCTACAGCAGAAAGCGTTGGGTGGGGCATAATTAGTCAGTAGTACTGGTGACAAAGTCAATCAGTACAATTTTACTATCGACATTTCCTACAGGGTATACAGGTTGGTTGAAAAGTTCTTGCGCTCGAAATGAAAGAATACTGTTTTTGTTACGAAATATATTTTTTTATTTAATATTATCTCCTAGAAGCTCAATACATTTGTTCCAATGATCTTCCAATAATTTTATCCCATCCTTATAATGGTTTTCCGGAAGCTATGCAAAATAACCGTCTACGGCTGCTATGGCCTCTTCGTTCGACGAAAAATGCTTTCCACGAAGGAATTGCTGAGATTTCTGAAGAGATAGTAGTCATTGGGAGCCAAATCTGGTGAATAAGCTGGATGTTCAAGCAATTCGTTTTTTAATTCTTTGAATTTAACCATCGTCAAAACACTTTTGTGAGCAGGTGCATTGTCTTGATGGAAAATGATTTTTTTCTTCTTTAAACCAGGTCTTTTCTCACGAATTTTTTCATCCAGCTGATCCAAAAGGCTGCAATAATATTCAGAGTTGATTGTTTTACCTTTATGAAGATAATCAATCAATCAACAAAATTCCTTTTGCATCCCAAAAAACTGATGCCATAACCTTCTTTGCTGATCGTTGTGACTTCACCTGCTTTGGAGCTGAACAACCAGCTTCAGTCCACTGTAAACGTTCTTGTTTCAATTTAGGATCATGGTGGTAGATCCAAGTCTCATCTATAGTTATAAAACGACGCAAGAAGTCGGTTTTATTCGGCATTAAAACGCTCCAAATTACGCTGAGAAATTTGTTTTCGATCCAGTTTTTGTTGAATTGTTAATGTATGTGGCACTAACTTTCCACATAGTTTTTTCATACGTAATTCTTTATGTAAAATATGGAGTACTCGTTCGTCTGAGATGCCTATGGCATTAGCAATTTCACGCTTAGTCAAACTGTGATCTTCACTAACCATATTATGTACCTGCTCAATGATTTCTGCTGTGGTTGCAGTTTTTGGTCGTCCTTCGCGTGGATCGTCTTTAAGGCTGGTACGACCACGTTTAAATTCACCAGCCCAAAATTTAACGGTGCGTTTTGAAGGTGAGGACTCCTTATACACTTCTAACAATTGTTCATAAATTTCCCTTGCTTTCAAACCCTTCAAAACAAAGAATCTAATGACGGCACGATATTCAATTTTTTCCATATTAAAAAAAATCAATGACACGTCAACTTCAAATGGCTTGTAAACAAAGAAAGAATTGACAGAATGACTTGCAACTTTGCATGTGTTCTCAGGACAGTTACACCAACTTAAGAAAAAAAAGTTTGGAGCTAGCAGTGCCATCTCTTGGTGAGCGCAGGAACTTTTCAACCAACCTGTAAAGTAGGGTGACCATGAATTTCTCGTTGCGAAAACTTCTCGCATCAGATACAGAAACGGGGTCAGACTAAAAATACATTTTCATACATAAAAAAAATAATAATTTCTGTTTGTAATATTAAACAACTCTCATAGAATATTTTTCTAAATACAAAAAAAAAAAATTTATTTTTTAAAAAAGCACCAACAATGCAAAAAAATTTTTGGTTATTTTTTTTTTTTTTGTAACAAAAATTTTGTATTTTTAAAGAATTTTTGTATGAAAAATTACAATTTACAAACATTTCAAATAAAAAGTAGTTAGAAATCGAATTTGAATTTTAGCAAATATTTTTAAAATTTTATGATACTTTTTTCTATGTACTGTAAGTTTATCAAAAAGTGTCAACAATTTTAAAGGACTTTAAGAATTTATTTAAAACAAATAACTCCTACAAAATACTTCAATAACTTTATGGCCAAAAGTATATTAATGACAAAACAAAGTATATTTTACCAACTGTTGATAGAGTTCCAAACTGTATACATTTTAAAATGTACAGGCAGACATACAAACAAATCGAAATACAGGCGGACAGACAAATGGACAAATAGACAGATATCAAAAATTTAAAACTAAATTCTCTGTTCAACTCAATTGACAACCCATAGTTTTTCAATTTCAGCAAATCAAACTTAAACGATTTGTATGTCAATTTATACACTACTTGAAAATATCGTAGAGAAGAAGAAGAAGAAAAAAACCCAAAAACTATCTAAATAAACTAAAAATCCATTTCTGGCATGATGATAATAATATAGTTTACAAAACCAACAAAAATACCAAAAGTATTGGACAATGATTTAAAAATAAAAAAAAAAAACATAAAGTTGTGATGATGCTGCTACTACTACCGTCAGTGCTGGCTGCTGCTGTTTTATTAAGTTTGTGCCACTGGTTACGTTGCATCAATGCAGTTCAACAGTTATTTAGATACCCACACATAATGGCCTCAAAAGCAGATATAGTAAAGATTTTTTTTTTCTATTCGTCGATGTTTTAAATCAGAAAAGAAATAAATGTATGTACAACCAGTAGTCAAACTCAAGAGTAAAATATTATTGAATTGCAAAGATAAATGGTAAAAATTTTCCAACATCATATTGAAGTATGATAAACAAAATGGAAAAGAAATGTTGAACAAAAAAAAAAAAAAAACAAAATAGACAAAACTTTAAAAAATGCAATTGAACAATGTTCCTAAGGGACATTATTGACAATGAATATATGTACCATGGAATATATGTATGTTTTATATAAAGTGACAAGAATGTATCTAAAGTTTAGCCTTTTGTTTGAAACAAATTTTGTAAAATTAATATAAAAATATCTACAAGTTATTTTGGAATATATTGGAAATTGAAACAGATTTGATAGATAACGCCTCTTAAAAATCATATGTTGTACTAAGGTAGATTAAAATTAATAAAAAAATAATTAATTATAATTTTTCATTGCAAAACATTGAAAAAAATAATTAATTTTCTACAAAATCTAGAATATCTAACCTTTGTAGACATATTTCCAAGGGAAGAGAAAACTGTTAAAGATAGAGCAAAAATCAATCTTAAATAGGTTAAATCAATAGCAATAGAACTAACAGTTTGGCTGAAAAGTTCGTAGGTTGACACATAGATGGCGCTACTACCCAGAAAAACTTTGGTAATGGGTGCGATATTCTCATGCGTTACCCTTTTCATTATTTGCAAGCATAAAGTAATAAGTTACTCATTATTGTTTACGTAATATATGATTTATAAATGTAAAGTAATAATTGAAATATTTTTGAAAATCTATTTTTAGATACATTACTTTGTGTTTTTTTGTAAGCAAAAGGGTAATGTATGTTTGTTTCGATAACACTAGCGAAAAAACGAAGCGCAACTATTCATTTAAGTTTAAAGCAATCAATCGATAGCTCAGTGAGTAGAGTTCTTGGCTGGCAATCAGATTTCCCTGGTTCGATTCCCATCTTGACCACATTATTTTTAATTACAAAAATTTTAAATAAAATATTTGTAATAATTTTTTTTAATGAAAATTCCTCTTTTTTAAAAATCTATTTTCAGACACATTACTTTTTACATTCTCGTAACCATATAAGTAACCCCTTCACCTCTAAAGTAATGGGTATATACATTACTTTGAGGCTCATCGCCTGTAAAATTCATCAATGAAGTAATGTGTAAAGTAATCCATCGGCCCATATGGCTATACATTACTTTAACCATTATTTGGTAATGTGTGGTTTTCCTGGGTAGTATGAAATCCATATTATTTTTAGTTAGCCCTAACCTTCGAAAGACACGTGACAGCCATCGGACTATTAGTTTGTGAGCTATAGAGTTTTGGCTGAAGCAACTTTTCTTAGGATAAAAAGGAATTTCGTGTGTTAATAAAGCATTGCTTTTTAGCAAAAAATACACTGTTGAAGCCAAGGCTTGGCATGATAAAACATTATTCGGACTCTGAACCAGGAAAAGCAACCGTTGAGGAGAGGTTTGCTAAGTTTAAACGAGGCGAAATGAGCACCGAGGACGATGCACGCAGTGGCCGTCCACAAAATAATTTTGAATGACAGTAAAAATAAGTTGATCGAGATATCTGAAATTCTAAAAATATCAAAGGAACATGTTGGACATATCGTGAATGAATATTTGGCCATGCGAAAGATTTGTGCAAAGTGGGTGCCGCGCGAGCTCACAATCAACCAAAAACAACAACGAATTGATGATTTGCTCTAATTGAAGCTGTTTAATCGTAATGAACCCGAATTTATGCGTCGATATGTGACAATGGATGAAAGAAACATGGCTTCATCATTTTACACCGGAGCCCAATCGACAGTCAACCGTGTTGACTGCACGTGATGAACCGACTCCAAAGCGTGGAAAGACGCAACAGTAGGGGCTGGCAAGGTTAGGGCATCAGTATTTTGGCATGCACATGGTATAATACTCATTGACTATCTTGAAAAGGGAAAAACCATCAAGAGCGTTTGAAAGGCGAAATCGCGGAAAATCGGCCCCATGTGAAGAAGTCAATGAAAACGATGGCAAAATTATATGAATTAGGCTTCGAATTACTTTCGCATCCACAGTATTCTCCAGATCTTGCCCCCAGTGACATTTTTCTGTTCTCAGGTTACTATACTGAATATTAAAATTAATTTTTTTCAAAAAAAAAAAAAATGTTTTTCTATATTAGCCTACGAACTAAAACCTAAACATTTGCAACTATTTATATTTATTATCAAAAGAATTTCAGCATAAGTTTTTATTTTTTTCATTAAATTCATTTATTGCTATCATCTTATAAACACTTTAACTTAAACAATAAAGAAATAACAATATTTGTCGAATATGAAGTGTTGAGAAAATTTGCAACTCTCCAAGAAATTAAAAAAAAACTAAAAAATAATTATTTTCTAAAAAAAATTGTATCATTATTTATGGCTTAAAGTAAAACAATGTGTTACCTAACACTTAATAGGTAACACATTATTTTGTGTTTTAAAATAATGTTGAAAGTAATTAGTTACATTACAAGGTAATGTCAATAGTAATGACTTGATGACTATTGTATACATAACCTTGAAACTCCTTAATTTCAACATTATTTTAAAACATAAAATAACGAGTTACCTATAAGAGCTACAATAATAGGTCACATATTGCACTACTCTAAATTATAAAATAATGATATATTTTTTAGGAAATTTATTATAACACATTGTTTTTTTTCTTCAAAAGATTAATTCCCTAAAGGGAATTAAGCCAAAAAGTTCATTGATTTAATAAAGGAATTAAACGAAAAAGTTAATTTCTAAGGGAATTAAGCGAAATAGTTAATTCATTAGTGAATTAAGCGAAAAAGTTAATACCTAAGGGAATAAAGCGAAAAGGTTAATTCCTTAAAGAATTAAGAGAAAAAGTTGATTTTAATTAAACAAGGACTTCAACGAAAAAATTAATTTCTAAGGGGAATAAAGCGAAATAGTTAATTCCCTAGTGAATTAGAGGAAAAAGCTAATTTCTAAGGGAATGAAGCGAAAAAGTTAATTCCTTAGAGAATTAAGTGAAAAAGTTAAAGAATTAAGTGAGTGAAAAATTAGAATTTTATTTTTTTTTTATTTGTACACTATGATTTAAATTTTTTTGCCAATTCGCCCCATTAATGCCTTTTAGGCGCTGGGGCCAATAAGAAAATGAATGTAATTAATTATGTACAAATAAATGAAACAAAAAAAAAAACAAGTTAATTCCTTAGAGAACTAAGCGAAAAAGTTAATTCTTTGAAAAAATAAAGCGAAAATTTAATGAAATCATTCATTCATTCCTTAGGGAATTGAGTGCTTAATCGTAAGTTGAATTAACTAGATTTGCATGAATTTCTTTTGCGAATTCTTAAATTTGATAAATGAATTATACAATAATATTTAAACTCCTTCAAGATAAATCGATTGAAAAAGATTAATTCGTTCAATTTCTTTAGTTGGGGAACTCATTCCCAAAATATTAATTCAGTGCAAAAAAGGAATTAGGAAATTAATTCTGCGAAGCTCTGGTTACGATATAATTAATAATGTCTGCCAGTGCGTTTATATATTTTTTAAGATTTTTCATTTTTTATGTTTTTATTCTTGTTTTAAAAAGTTAACTTTTTTAACTTTGTGAAAATTTGACTTTTGTAATTTAAAATTTTTGTTATTTATAATTTTATAATTAAAACCAATACATGGTTTTCCCGTTTTGCATATCTTTTTACTTAATATTACGTATTTTATTTGGCTTTCAAATTCTTAGACAAGAATAACGTTAAATTAACGATGACTCTTACAGAAAAAATATAATGACACATATACAAAATATATTGATTGTTACAAATAAAGGGTGGTCCAACCATAATGCACGATGTTAATTGTGAGTCACACCTTAACTTCAAGTTTTTTGCCCAACTTAATTTGACATTTCTTTGTTTCAGTATTTGACAAATTCAACCATGGAGAGGTACACAATTGAACAGCGCATTAAGATTATTGAAGCCTTTTATGAAAATGGGCGTTCAAATCAAAATGCACTTCGTGATTTTTTTGCTCAGCATAATTCACCAAATGTGTCCACAATTGGAAGAATTGTGCGCAAATTTTAGCAAACCGGGTCTGTAGGAAATGTGAAAACATCTATGCATGCTCGCCTAGTCGTTCTGCGAGATGATAACTGACTTCTTGTGGGCAGAAATGAAGGATGTGGACGTGAAGGATATGTGGTTCCAACAGGATGGTGCCACTTACCACACAGCCAACGAAACAATGGCCCTTTTGTGTGAGAAATTTAATGGTCTTGTTATCTCATGTCGCAGCGATGTTAATTGGCCGCCACGATCACGTGATTTGACACCGTTGTACTTCCTTCTTTGGGGATATTTAAAAAAAAAAGTATACGTAATAAGCCAAGAACAATTCAAGAGCTAAATGATGAGATAATTCGGCACATTAAAGACATTAAACCTCAATTATGTCGCAGAGTCATTAAAAATATGGAACATTGCCACCGAAGCCGATATTTTGTTTCACACATAATGGTCATAGATCCTTCTATCATAATGAAAAATATTAAGATAATTCTCTGAAAATTGTTTGTTTTATTTACAATTAACATCATGCACTATGGTTGGACCACCCTTTATAAAATTATTTCGATTATTATTAACATGATCTCTTTCCCAATTTAGATAATAATATGATTGTATTTAAAAGAAAGGAATATGCTTGTCCAGATTATAAATGTTTGTAGACGAGAGAATAGTATGATAACCGAAAAAGATTACAGGCGACCATATCATTAAAAAAAGTAAGATTTATAAAATATATTATTTGATTGCATAAACCAACTACAGCAGAAAGTAACAAATTTATGTAGAGGTGATCATATTGCAATCATATATTTTCTGTGCATGTTTGGCTACAAAAATTGCAAATATTTTTTTTTTATATAATCCCTAAACGGTTCATTAATTTCGGTGTTATCTAAACTTTTAATAAGGATGAATGATAAGTAAAAAAAAAATGCCCACAATTTTTAAAAAGAATCAATAATAAAGAAGAACCATACGGTCGAACAGCAATAACAAAAGATGTCAACATAAGAATGTTAAACTTCAATCTACAACAAAGGAAGAAAGTATACACAATTTTTGTAAGGAACAAGTAGTTATAGATGAGGCAGATTTGATATTTATGCAGTCCCATAAGAATGGAATGTTTTCCCTTTTATAAAAAATACTGCATCACTGGCAACCAAATACATGCAAACAAATACAGACCAATTGGATGACCGGTTGGCAGAATTTCAATTGTTTGTAATATTTCGTTGCATGTAGTTTCTTCGATTTTTAATGGTATTTGAAAGAAAGAAAGTGCCATGAAATATGCTGCAACTGTGCTATTCTTTTCACACATTCTTTTGCCCTTTTCGCCGTCCCTTATACAACGTTTTTTTGTATTCCTTTTAAAATAAAAATCTAAATGCATGTTTCAGTTTCTTTAGTAAAAGAAAAAAAATTTTATAGTTCGATAAGAAGTTTAAAAAAAAACTTTACATTTACAAGCTTATTTAAATTTTGTTTAATGTATTTTTTTTTTGTAATGCCATATTAAATCAATACTAAATACCGTAAACTTATGTCATCAATATTTTTAAGGTGAATTTATTTATTGTGATTTATAAAAAAATAAATAAATAACATATTCTTTGGGTGATTGAGCATATATGAGCATTTAAGCAGAGACGGTTGTCAAATGGAATTTTGGGTGGATTAATTTTTAAATCGAATTTCATATCAATAAGAAAAAAATGAATGATTCCTGAGCCGGCATTTTTATAAAAATTAAAAATAGTATTTTTCAAAAATGCTTAGAAACAAATTATGACACATATTACAGACACTATAAGCTTTAAATTTATCCTTCCGCATAATTTGTGCTTTAAACAGTTTTGGATGCTGTTTTTGAATGTTGATGCAAAAATTTTGTTGTATTGAGACCTTTAATTAATAGTGAGCTTTTTTCGAAATTTAAGTATTTATAGTGCAAAAATATTACAAACACGCAGAGAAAAACATAGTTGCAACTTGATCACTGCTACTATATTATGCTACATTCGGGTATGGTTTTCACAATCAAGTTATTGGTTTATAAATTGGTCCTAACCATCAATATGGTTGCTACCATAATTATTATAGTAAAAATTTTATTATTACCTGATTGCCACTTTCTATTTTTTAACATGATTGGCTGTAACCATACTGTGGTAACAAAAATTCTGACTATGAACAAAAATATGATCAATAAACAATTATTAATCAAAAAAATAATATGACTTTGATTTTTACAATCAAACCCATCGCTTTCAGGCATTTGCTGACAGTGGACGCATCCACTACCAATGATTTTAAAAACTCCAGAAGCGTTTGGCATTCGTCCACATAGAGCTATAATTCCAATTCTTCGTCTTCAAACTTTTTGGGTTGAGTCGGCCGTTCCATGTCTTTAAACTTAAAATCGGCACTTTGAACCACCTCCGACATAATTGTTCAGATAGAGCATGAAACTTCCATTAAGATTCGATGACCCTCGACCGCATTTGTCATATTAAAGTAATGAAGAAGAACTCGCCGAAAAAACACTTTATGTAGTACATAATTCGACATGTTCGAGGTAACATTTAGTATTGCAAGAGGTTTTAGCGGCAAGACATAGGAAACTTGAGTTGTGGTTCATATACTAGTGGTGGCGTCTTGTGTGCAACGCTCCATATTAACTCAAGGTCCGAATAAATAAATGCATGAATATTTTTTTTTCAAAATATGTTAAGTTATATTTTGTTTACAGGACAGGCTCTTGGTATGATATCGATTTTATAGCTTGATATTTATCATTCTTACACCCCATTTCCATTACACATTTCTGCCTCTCTGATAGCATTTTACAGTTTTATTCTTTCCGCAGCCATTCAAGTTGTGTGACATCCCGACGAGACATTAAGTCGAGACTTATGTTTGCAGTTTTAATACCAACAACAGCATAAACTTAATATCAGCAGCATGTTGTTGTCTGTCTGTCTATCTATCAATTGGTTATCGTTCATATTTATTCAATCTACAGACATATGTGATGTAAAAAGTTGAAGTTTTTATGCTGATATCATCATAGCCAGAGTAGCAAGTTGCAAGTATGTGAGTAGTTTTAAAGTTTTATTTTGAGAAAAAGTTTTGTTGTTTTTTTTACAATAATCCAAAAATGTCTACTTGTTGGCCATATTTGTAAAACCAAAATAAAAATAATAAAATATTCTTGAGAATTTTATCATACGCTTATATGGATGAATATACTAAACAGTATACAAAACAAATGAATTTTTGAATTCTATTAAAAATTTATGAGAAAACTATTACAAGTACTACTGATGCTAATAATTTATGTAAACAATTTATAAATAAAAATTTAAAAATTTTATAATAACAATTTGTTGGTTTAAGATCGATATTTTTAAGTTTTCCAACATCAAAATTAAATAAGAAAAAATGTAATTCGTTTATTCAGATACTGCATTTACAAAGGTATCTACCTACCATGGCGTCTTGCTCAAACTCCTTTGCTTAAAAATTGGATATATAAAATATGTGTTCCCTGGAGTATTGGCTATAACACTGATAGGGAACAATGTAAACGTTCAAAGGTTCTGAAAAGCGCCGTTCAAAATAGTAAATGCGCCCCTTAACGGCCTGATTAAACCGCTTTAGCCAGAATACTGAAATATAAAGTCTGTGTTCCATAGAAAAGGGACAAGTTGACCGATAATTCAAAAATTATTCCCTTTGAATTCAAAAATTATTCCCTTTGAATTTAAAAATTATTCCCTTTGCCAGCCTGTCCAAACCGCTTTGACAAAAAGCTAAAATTTTAAATTTGGATTCCCTGGAACTTGGACTCATTTTTCCCTTCGAAATTAAAAAATATGCACACAGAAATAGAAAGGGCCAATAGAATTGAAGTGTATTTTAGTAGCAACAACCAATAATTTTGATTAGCATAACCAAATTGAAATATGATTTTCAAATTTCTTGGGAAACCAATATTCAGTTGTACCAACCAAATATTATTTAGCTTATTGTTTGTAGTTTAATAAAATAGTTTTCAGTTTAATAAAATAGTTTCAGTTCAAGAAAATATTTATTTCAACATTTTTATACATTTGTTCAAAATGATTTACTGTCATTTAACGATTTTTTTTAGTTTAATTTAAATTTAAATTATTTAAATTTAAATTAAAAGAACTTCATAGACATACACATACACACATTTTGTCATTCACACAAAATATGTTTATGGACAGTGTGAGTAAATAAGCAAAAATACGAAAAACGGAAACAATTTCGAATAAATGAATAATCGGTAATTTTTTACAGAATTGGATGGTAAAAATTAAACATTTATTTTTAACTGATTAATCATTTGTTTTTTACTGATCAAAATAAATAACAAAAACCATTTGTTTTAAATTAAAAGTAAATAGATCGAGTTTTAAATGATATATCATTTCATTTAAATGGTATTTTCTGTTATTTAACTCACAAACTAAGGGGCGTGTTGCCCCTTTAATCATACATCCCAACTTGCTAAAGCTGGGATTTGGAAATATTCAGGCTGATATTCCCGTGAAAATATCTACTAAGATTAAAGCTTGAAAACTTTTCAAGGGTAGAAACAAATGCGAGAAAAGCCCCCCAAACTCCTTCTGTTAGGAATCTAAAATTGAAAAATTTTTAATGGGAGTATGGTTTAATTTTAAAAAAAGGTACTTTTTTGAATACGAACTTGGTAATAATGCGAATAAATAGGTCCCTTTAGAGTAGAGGCAACAAGAGTTAAAACCTCCCAATTAGCTGCCCAAAAATCTTCGGCTGGAAATCTAACACTGATAAAATACTTTTGAAAATTTGTGTGACGAATGTGGTAAAAATGGGTAAGTGCCGTCCCAAACTGCTTTTTGTAGAAATTAAAAATTTTAAATATGTACCCAATTTACTAACGGCTAGATATCGAAAATTTAAAATATCAGTTCCTTGAAGTATGGACTAATTTACTGAAGAGATACTCTTTGAGTTTTTAGTATTCAACAAATTCAATCCTTCATTCGTATTAATTCTGATTGACTATGGAATCATTAAATTCTCAAACTACAATACTTGAATGGTAATAAATTTTTAGTTGGGTTCAATTGATTTAATTTTAAAATACCTCATGTGTTTTTTATCATTTAATTTGTCAACCGCTGAATTCAATCGTTGAGAATTCAATAGATTTTTACTCAATAGATTTTAAAAATTGGTATTTATTGTTTATTTGATTTTGTTTTACTCGATTGAGTAATATGCCAATGAAATTCGAATTTCTTCATTCAATTTTAAAATTTAGAAAATAGATAAATACGTTTTATTTTATTTATATTAGTGATATAATTACAAATTATATCCTAATACCCTAACAGAGCACTAGCAACAAAGGCTATCGGCTCGTTGCAGCGAAAACAGACCAGAGCCTCTGGTGGGAATTGAACCCACGACCCCCGCACGCTACAAACTAGCCTACAACTACAACAAAAACAAAATTAAAAAAAAATCATCAAAATCGAAAAAATTCCTAAAATTAAAAAATGTTTAAAATTGGAAAAATCCCTAAAATAAAATGACTCCTAAAATTGTAAAAAAAATCGCCAACATTCAAAAAATTGCCAAAATTGGAAAAATCACTTAAATTTAAAAAGCCAAAATTGTAAAATAGCAACAATTCGAAAAACAAAATTCGAAAAAACGTTTAAATTAAAAAAAAAAAATCCCAAAAATTAAATAAAGGCACCAATAACGAATAAACGCTAGAATTAAAAAAATCGTCAAATTTAAAAAAATCACCAAAACCGAAATGATCCCTAAAATTTAAAAAATCGTCAAAGTTGGAAAAATTTCCAAAATTATAGAATCACCAAATAAAAAAAATCCTAAAATTGGAAAAATCGCTCAAATATAAAAATTTGCCAAAATTGGAGAATTCGCAAAAAATTATAAAACTCGCCAAATTGGAAAAAAATCACTTAAATTTAAAAAAGCTCAAATTAAAAAAAAATCCCCAAAATTTAAAAAGGCGTCAATACCAAATAAATGCTAGAATTTAAAGTAATCGCTAAAATTTAAAAAAAATGCTAATATTTGAAAAATGTTTGAAAACTAAAAAAATAATTAAATTGAATCGCTTATCTCGAAAACCAAAGAAAAACTGTTTTGCACCATGGTCTCACATTTTGAGTCTATTCGCAATATTTTTGGTCGCGTTTATCTCAAGAACTCTTCACGGCAGAGAGAGAGAGAAAGAGCTATATTAGGCAATATAATTTTTTTTATAATTTTCTTTTTATTTTTAATTTTTGGAAATTTTTTCACTTTTGCGAATTATTTTTACAAATTAACTATTTTTAACTGTAAATTCCATTATTGCGATTTGTTGTTTTCTTCTTTTTTTTTTTTGTAAGAAAACATTAAATTTACTGCAATACAACATTATTATTAATTTTTCAATCTTCGAAGCTCTGTTGCTACTATGACGGGGATTGTGAACATTTTTGAAAGTGAAGGCCAAAAACGGGAAAAAGTCTCTATCCCAGCAAAACCACACATTACCAAATAATGTGTAAAGTAATGTATAGCCATAGGGGCCGATGGATTACTTTACACCTTACTTCATTGATGAATTTTACAGGCGATGAGCCTCAAAGTAATGTATATACCCCTTACTTTAGAGGTGAAGGGGTTACTTATATGGTTACGAGAATGGAAAAAGTAATGTGTCTAAAAATAGATTTTTAAATAAGAGTAATTTTTATTAAAACAAATTATTACAAATATTTTATTTAAAATATTTGTAATTAAAAATAATGTGGTCAAGATGGAAATCGAACAAGGGAAATCTGGTTGCCAGCCAAGAACTCTACCCACTGAGCTATCGACGCATATAGTATTTGATTGATTTAAACATAAATGAATTTTCGGGCTTCGTTTTTTCGCTATTGTTATCAAAACAAACATATATTACCCTTTTGCTTACAAAAAAACACAATGTAATGTATCTAAAAATTAATTTTAAAAAATATTTTAATTATTACTTTACATTTATAAATCATATATTAAGTAATCAATAATGAGTAACTTATTACTTTATGCTTGCAAATAATTAAAAAGGTAACGAGCTATCATTACAAGGTAACGCATGAGAATATCGCATCCATTACCAAAGCTTTGCTAGGATCTTTAACCCCGCCATTAAGCAATATTACTCGTACAAAATAATGCAATCATTACTGTTGATTTATTTTGTGGAAAAGAGAATTCATTAATAGCCTGTTCCTCTATTTCGAAAGAACACGTTCGTTTGCTTTCTAGTCGAAAGAAAACTGATTTGGGTTCCACTAACTCTATTTCTATGCGAACGATGACTCGAACGACAAGTCGAACGAAAACGTAACTGTTTTCATACAAAATTTGGTTTCTCTATTTCGAACAGCTCGAACGCAAATGTCAAAATCAGTCACTTGCTATTTTTTTGTCGAGTAAATATATATTTGATATTTTTAAAAGCAAAATTAAGTAAAAAAAGCAATGGATAACAAAAAGTAAGTACAAAATAATACAAATATTTATAGTTTATTAAGAATTTTAAATTTTAGTCAAAAAAAATCAACAATGGACCATCCGAAGACGCTTGTATTTTATATGGAAGAAAGACCTGATTTTGCCAGAAGGACTCTGGTGTTCGGAGCAAACAAATTTTCCGCAGAGGAGGAAAATTTGACCAGAAAACTAAACTCCGTTTCACCCCCTATTACGCTGTTGCTGAGTGGTAAAAGGTATGTGTGTGTTGTTTGTGGCTTACGTTGGCCCAAGAAGCTCATATTTACATTTTTTATTTTACAAGGACTTTAGCAGTGACCGCACCGAACAGACAACAGGCAAGAGAAAAGCTCTCCAACAACCATTTCACCCACAACCAATCGATAACAAAAATTTTCACAAATAAACACACTTTCCAAATAAAAATTGATTTGTTTATTGTTTTTTTTTTATTTCATTTGTCATGTACAGCTGATCACTGTTAAACAGGATTGTTTTTGTCTTTAAGCAGTTTAGTAGTATTTTTGCTACTTTAAAGAAAATTGTAACAAATGCTCAAAATATATGATCTGGCATCTCTGTGATTTGTAAATGCGTAAGAAACAAAAATTGACACACGTAAGTCAAGTCGATCGAAGGCTTTCGAAATAGAGAAACTCAAATTGATTCGAATTCGAGTGACTTGCTTTCGTTCGACTAGTTTTTCGTTCGAGATCAAGGAACAGGCTATAATTTAATGAAATTCTATAAGACATTTTTTAATTTTGTGACATTTAACTCACTTATATTTTTTAAATTTAAAAATATAACATAAACTTAATAAATGCAACATGTTTCATTACAATTACTAGTAGACTCTGTATTCTCGAGAGTCATTTCATTAAAATGTTAATTTTTTTATTTTTTTTTTTTAAATAATAATATAAATGAAAAAAAAATGAAAAGTTTTGTAAGCACGTACTTACAAGTAAAAGAAATTTAAAGTAAAGAAGACATAAAATACATGAAAACACAGAGGAAAAATAAAAACTTGCTCCTGCTCTAGACGCTATTACCAGAAATGCATTTCAAATAAGCCTTAGTTAACAAAAACAATTTTCCGAAAATAAGCTGATATTTACAAAGACATTAAGAAAAGTAACCCCCCAAGTAAAAATAAATAAAGCAAGATACAAAAAGAAAGAAGCGTTAAACTTTATCCCTTATACAGTGGAAAAAACTTAAATTGAATTTTTCACCAAGATGGAATATCATAACACAACTGAAAAAAAGTAAATTCTTTTTAAAATACAACTCATGTTGCATCATGTAGCATTACAAAAAAATGCCTCTGGCATACAAGTTTTAGTATTTTTTGTCCTTTTTCGGCATTGGCAGTGAAATTGTTGATGGTTGTCAAAAAAAAAGATTCATCTGTCTAATAATCCTTCCTTGTAATATCATGCTTTAGTTTTTCATTAGAAGTTTTATTGTAAATCAAACAAAGTGTTGATGTTGACGTTATTTACGAAAATGTGGTTAAAGTTTATGTACGTGGTCAGCTGAATATAATTTCGAGTTGACGCGAAACATGTTTAACTCTACATTCTGCTATTAGAATAAGAGAATTTTTCTTATACAGATAGAAAATAGATTCATGTGACAACCGAATTTCTTGCCAACTGAATAGTTTGGTTGCAGTCACGAAATTATTTGGTTGACGCAGCAAAGGGTATTCCTTATACAATAGAAATATTAGGTTTCAACGGAAATTCTGTTGACTAAGAATTCGGTTGTCACAATGAATCTGTTTTCTCTGTGTATAAACCAGTTTGTAGACCACACTATAATAAGATGTCAAGTATTTTATCCTACACCATGCAGAGAAAAACATGGTTGTAACATGATAACTGCTACTATATTATGTTTGCTGCATTCGGGCATGGTTGTCACAATTAAGTTATTGATTTATAAGTAGGTTCTAAACGTTAATATGGTCTCTACCATCATTATTATAGTAAATATTTTATTATTTCATTATTGGCTTTATCTATTTTCTAACATGATTGGCTGTAACTATACTGTAGTAAAAAAACTCTGAATATGAACAAAATATGATAATTATGGAACTTTCAAATGCTGTCTATAATCAATAAATAATTATAAATCAAATAAAACATGCCTTTGACATTTGTAGTCTTAATACTGTCTTGTTTTCATAAAAATGTAAAAATCATAATATATGATCATTTTCACCTGGTGGTTTTTATAAATATGTTTACAACATTTTTATATTTAATGGACTTTTCCTTAAAATAAAATTCCCAGATTATGCAAACTGTTGCTTAGATAAAAATTTATGTATTATTAAAAAAAACTTACGATTCTAAGGCCTTTTTTTAATAAAAAAAATTCTTAGACTCTAATGAGTTTGTATCATGAAATATGTGAGGGCGAATCAATAAATCCGTGACTTTTGGAGCTTCCCTCGTAGTTATATGAAATGCAACACTGCTCCCATCAAGTACCACCTGTTAATAGATTACTGTCAAATTTTGAGCAAGTTCCGTCATTTACTTTGCGTTTAACAGCTGTTCAAAACATATAACCTCGTGGATTTTTTTAAAAATGGAATAAAGTGAATTTCGACTGCTCATTAAACATTATTTTTTGCGAAAAAAAACAGTCAAGGGTCAGGTACCTGAGGGGCAGGTACCTGGGGGGTTAGGTACCTGGTTGGTCAGGTACCTGGGGGGTCAGGTACCTGGAGGGTCAGGTACCTGGGGGGTCAGGTACCTGGAGGGTCAGGTACCTGGGGGGTCAGGTACCTGGGGTTCAGGTATCTGGTGGGTCAGGTACCTGGAGAGTCAGGTACCTGGGGTTCAGGTATCTGGTGGGTCAGGTACCTGGAGAGTCAGGTACCTGGGGGGTCAGGTACCAGAGGGGTCAGGTACCTGTGGGTCAGGTACCTTGGGGGTCAGGTACCAGAGGGGTCAGGTACCTGTGGGTCAGGTACCTGGGGGGTCAGGTACCTGGGGGGTCAGGTACCTGGGGGGTCAGGTACCAGAGGGGTCAGGTACCTGGGGGTCACGTACCTGGGGGTTCAGGTACCTGGGGGGTCACGTACCTGGGGGTTAAGGTACCTGGATTTCAGGTACCTGGAGGGTCAGGTACCTGGGGGTCAGGTACCTGGGGGTCAGGTACCTTGGGGGTCAGGTACCTGGGGGTCAGGTACCTTGGGGGTCAGGTACCTGGGGGGCCTGTATAATTCTCGAAAATTGATATAAGGTTTAGCTCAGTGGAAAAAGGCTATAACGTTATTTTAAGGGTAACGCTATTTTCAATTATTTCGGTAACGGTATTTTAGGGAAAACTTTTTTTCAGTTATTTCGTAATCGGTATTTTAGAAATAACGGTATTTTATATTATTTCGTAATCGGTATTTTAGAAATAACGGTATTTTATATTATTTCGGTAACGGTATTTTAAGACCGTACTTTAGGGGTAACGATAGTCAATTGAAAGGGTATTGAATAGATAACGGTATTTTAGCGATTACCCTTCATCTTTCACCACCTTTTATCTCTCCTCTATCCAGCTTTCCAAAAAAAAAAACACCTTAATAAAAAGGAAGAATTTTCTGAGTGTTGAATTTTATCTAAAAAAATTTAAAAACATTTTACTATTTTACTATTTCAAAAAATGTCTTTACTTAATAATTTTAATAGTTTAACAAAGTTTAATAAATTATTCATAAGTTCTACGAGTAGCATTTATAAACTTCTTTAAGTAATAACAACAACCAAAATGTTAACATTCTGCCTTTCTATACACCATAAAACTGAGTTTAAATAAAACTGTTATGAATACTTTTATTAAAAAGTTTACCCAGTAAAATTTGTATGAATTAATAAGTAACAAACTCAGTTCTAGGAAAAATATGTTATGGATTATTTATATAGAATATTTTCTGAAAATTGCAGTTAAGACAATACAGTAAAAAAGGCAACAAAAGTATTTACATTCAAAATAACTGAAAATCTAAATATTTTAAATTGTTAAAAAACAACTATGAAAAAAGAACTGTGAGAGAACAATGAGGTAGAAACAAATGAAATAAATGTGTGGTACACAGCAAAGAAATTGATTAGAATTCTATCGGAACCAACACAATTTTATCGTGATTGAATAATTTAAATTATACATACATAATTAAATATGAACAGAAAACCTAATAAGATATTTATGTTGGCCCGTATGTCTGTCCATGTAAACCTTGTAATTAAACTAGAGATCATAAACTTAAAGATATTTAAATCCATATTCAAACCTTCCTCCCATACAGAGGTCCTAACTGCATTGGCCATAAATTATCATATATGGTAATTATTTGCGCTGTGATTATATGGAACCATAAATCATGTCTCCAAATTTCAAGAAAATCGCACCATATTTAAATCTAGTCCCCATGTAAACCTAACTTCCCGGTGTTTGCTTAAATGAAATCTTTTATTAATTTCATTCACATTTTTTACTTTATTTACTTTTTCACCATATTTACTTAATTTAATTTTTTCTAACCATATCATAAGAATAAGGTCGATAGCCGCAATTAGGTCAACTTTACGGACTGTAACCCAAATCATACTATGGTGTAGGGCAGCGATTCCCACTGCTGGATAACGGATCCCTAAATTATTAATTTTTTTAAAAAATGGAATAAATAAAAAGTAGGAAAAACGTTTTTATTAGAATTTACAGAATTTAAGATATTTATTTATTCAAATATTCAAGAACCAAGCTCTCTGGGCCAAATATGGTTTGTATACTACTAACCAGACAATAATTTTTGGTAGAATCTTTCAATTGTTAGAAGCTTTTCTATGAAGAAGCTTCTAAGAATCTGTGATTTTTAATATGAAAAATTGATTCTGAACGTTCTGGCCGATCGAAGAGTAAAAGTGCGTGAGATTGTTGATGCCACAGGCACTTCATATGGCAGTGTGGTTTCGATTTTAATTGATCAGTGGGATTTAAGAAAGCTGTCTACAAGATGGATGACGCGTATGCTCTCAATTGACCATAAACGTAATAGTGCGACAACTTCAAGGGATTGTTTCGAATTGTTTAACCGCAATTCAAATGAGTTTTTACGGCGTTTTGTAACTGTGGATGAAACATGGATCCATTAAAACACTCCGGAGACCAAGCAGCAGTCTAAACAATGGGTTTTTCCAGGTGAACCGGCTCCGAAGAAGGCCAAGGTAATTTTGTCGGCCAATAAGGTGATGGCAACAGTTTTTTGGGATGAACGCGGAATAATCCACATCGATTACCTTCAAAAGGGAAAAACAATAAACGGCGAATATTATGCCAACTTATTGGACTGATTTAACAAGGATTTAAAAAAAAGACCCCATATGGCCAAGAAAAATTATTTTTTGTCAAGAGAATGCACAGGTGCACACGTGTGTAGTCTCAATGGCAAAATTCCATGAAGTAGACTACTAATTGCCCCCTCATTCGCCATATTCTCCGGATTTAGCCCCCAGTAACTATTTCCTATTTCCAATCCTAAAGAACTGGCTCGGTGGAAAGAGATTTAGCTCCAACGATGAAATTATTTATTAAACAAATGCCTATTTTATGGACCTCAAAAAATGCTATTTTTTTTTGGAAGGGATACAAAAATTGAAGAAACATTGGACTAAGTGTATTGAGCTAAAAGGAGATTATGTAGAAAAATATTTTTTTTTGCAAAAAAAAAAACTGTGTTTCATTCAAAAAGTCACGGACTTAGCTTCTAAGGACTTTTTCTAAAAGGAAAATTCTATCTAAAAAAATCTTAAAAATATCCTTAGAATCTAAGAATTTTTCTATTAGAAAATGTCCATAAAATCTATTTTTTTATTGAAAAAAGTCCTTAGAGTTTGAATTTTTTTTTAACAATTTTTCTTTAAAAAAAGTTCATAGATTAAAAAAGTTTTTTTCAAAAAGCCCTTAATATCAAATTTTTTCTTTAGAAAAAACATTTCTTTATTTTATTATCATAATATGGTAACTATATTATATTGAAACTTTGGTTGGCACAATCATAATCCCAAAAATATATGATTGCCCCAACCATGCGAACAACGTTAGAATAGTTCCGGGAATATGTACTATAAACTAAGTGAAAAATTTGGCATCCAAATGGTCATCGCTTACCATTGTGAAATCCAGTTTAGTTGTCAAATTTCGTACTAAAAACGGGGGTTATTTGAAAATGTATTCAACTCGATTTTAAACATAATTTCGAATAGGTGTAAATTCAGTATTAGGCTACTTTTATTAAAATAAAATTAAAACTATCTCAATCACATATCAATGATAGATACATTTTAATGGAATTATTTTAGGTTGTAGGAAAGAAATAGTAGGGTACAATACAAAAATATATATAGTGTAAATACTTTGTTAATGCAATAATTTGTTTTTTTTTTCTTATCATTTAGTTTGACGCATTTCCTTAGGCAACAGACAAACAAGACTTCTGTAGATTTTTAATGGTTTTTCATTGACTCTTTGATTGAATTTAAATCAAATACTGGAATTTAAAACACATGTTTGAGCATAAGACTTGTAAAATTTAACCATTAAACAGATAGACTTTCTAAAGAGTTTAATCCTTCATTCGATTTTCAATTCTTATTAAATGTGCAATGATTGAATTTTTGAACTACAATTTTACGAATGGAATCAATTCATAAAAAATTAATTAAATCGATTTACAAATTTTGGGAATTCGATCGATTTATTGTACACTCGATTTTGGATGGAGTTATTTGGAAATGACATTTGAAAATGTTATTCATTCGATTTTAAAATTTATAAAAATAAATAACTACGTTATTAGTTTTATTTAAGCCTGTTAACTTATATCAAGTTGGTTAACGTTTCACTGGCCCTTAAGAAAATTGAATATTGAATAAAAAATACAAGAAAATCAAAATTGAAAAAAAAAATAAAATTAAATATTTATTTTATTTTTTAATCATATAATTACAAATTATATGTTAATACCCTAACCGAGCACTAGCAACAAAGGCCTTCGGCTCCTTGTAGCGAAAACAGAATAGAGCCTCTGGTGGGAATTGAACCCACGACCCCCGCACTGATAAGCTAGCACGCTACCAACTAGCCTACCGGGGCGCTCAAAATTAAATAAATTAAATTAAATTCACAAAAAAGGAAATATTACAAATATTGCAAAAATCTCCAAAATTACAAAAATAAAGCGCCAAATATTAAAAATTTACCAAAATTAAAAAAATTTTTCTTGCTAGATAAAATAGGAAAACGCTCAAATTAAAAAAACAAAAACAAAACTTAAAAATTTGAAGAAAAAAATTTAAAATATCTCTAAATTAAATAAAAAAATCGACAAAAATTAAAGATTTATCAAAATTAAAAAATTGACAGATAAAATTGGAAAAAACGCCCAAATTAAAAAAAAAAATAACAAAACCTAAAAATTTGAAGAAAAAAAATTTTAAATATCTCCAAAATTACAAAAAAAAAATCGACAAAAATTAAAGATTTACCAAAATTAAAAAATTGCTAGATAAAATTGGAAAAAACACTCAAATTAAAAAAAAAATAACCCAAAACTTAAAAAATTGGAAAAAAAATCGTTAAAATTGAAAAAAAAAACAAATTCAAAAATATTTCAAAAAAATGGCCACGCTAAAATTAAAAAAAAATTGCAAAATAAAAAAAAAAATAACCCTTTTATTTGTAAAAGGTCGCCAAAACCGTAAAACGCTATAATTCAAGGGAAATCGTCAATATAAAGAAGAAATAAATAAACGCCAAAATAGAAATTAACAAATTGCCTAAATTGAACTAATTCGCCAAAATTTAAAAACTATCAAATTGAATCGTTAAAATTTTAAAAAATTCATAAATTGTATAAATTCGCCAAAATTTAAATACTCAGTCAAATTGAATCGCTTAGATATAACTTTAGTTGTCCATATCAGGAAAATAAATAAAGTTAATGTAATGTAATGTAACGTAACGTAATGTTTTTTGAACACGTTAAAAAGAAGAAATATTTTTAGTAAAGGAAATAGTGTAATTGTAGCTAAATATAAGAGGTTTTATTTTAAATTTGATAAAATTTCTATAAGTTGTTGGGCCACTTGAAAATCGATTGTGTTAGTTAAGGTTTATTTTTTAGTAGAATTTACTTTTTAAATGATACCATGGGAAACGCTATCATATGTTGAAAATGGAATAATATATTTAAAATATTATTAATTATTCATAGGTTAAAAAAAATATTTAAGGGATAAAAATTCTTTAAATTAAGGAAAGCATGGGGTATTGTGTGTGCCCATGATAGTATGTTAACGCAGAAAGTTTTAGCAAAAACCAAACTTTAATTTTTAAGTTGCTAAATAACTATTTTTTGGTATATTTTGAAGTCTTATTTCCCAAAAAGAATTATTCGTTTTTTATTTTTTAACTAAATTTCTTTATTTAATAAACTTTGTTAGAATACTTACAAATGTTGTTGGTGTTTATTATAAAAAAAGTTGAACTTACCTATAAAGAAAGAAAAAAATTTGTAAATTTCAATATTTAAAAAAATAGCTTACAAGTGTTTATTTTAGTACTGAAAAATTATTAAAATCTGTCAAAGCATTCTAAAGCTATGAGTAATTTTTAAAGTGATTTTTTTTATTTAGATCTGTATAAATAATTAGATTTTATATTGTGTACTGACTTTTGATAAGAGAATTTGTAATTTTGGCATTGATTCATATCAAAGATGTAACTTCAAAATTTACACAACTTTAATATTTAAGAGTATTTGAATTTATCCAAATACTGTTGTGTTTAAATGAGTTTTAATAAATAAAAAAAATACAATGAATTATAAAATAAAATTGTCTTAAAATTTTTCTTCTTTATTTATATTGTCATATCATTTATTTTTTATTAATAAAAACCTTTTAATTTGCAGAAAACCTTCCATTTATATAAAAATATATAAAATTTTATATAATTATATAAAATTATATAATTGGTATAATTATGCGGATAAAATTATATCTTAATTCATATCCCCCAATTTCCGCATGAAATAATAATATAAATAATTTAATATGGGGCCATATATAATTTTATCTGGCGCCAAATAATATTTTTTTAATCGGGTAATTTTTAAAAATTTAGGAAAGGATAAAATTTGAAGTACAAATTTTCTTTCTGCACCAAAAAAAAAAATAGAGTAAATGAAAAATTTACTTATATGTGACCTTCTCCGAGAAAACGGACCTAGTGTGTGAAAATAAAGTTTTGAAAATCAAAGTAAAGGTAATATAATTTACCATGCATTTTAAAGTACTTTACACTCATTGAGTAAGTATTTTCCTACTTTCAAAAGACTTTCGCTTTGTGAGGACACTGCTCTTAACAAGCTTTTTGCTATACAATTTTATCTTAAAACTAAATTGAATTATACTTAATTTATGTAATTAATATATCAATTAAATTTAATTAGCAAAAAGGTATACAAATTAAAAAAATGTACTGCAGGATATCCTGAAACGTAATAAATTGTGACAGTCAGGTCGTTTTCGTAGTAAATTAACGGTTCTGCTTGAAAGAACTACAAAAAGGGACGCCCTTCGTGACACACAGCATATATGGCTAAGGAACACTGGGAGTCCTTTGTCTTCTTAAATTAACTAATTTTAGGAAATTGTTGCAAAAATAAAAAATATCACAGTTACATTTCTGGTTATTATTGAAAAATGGAAAAGTCATAAGTTTATTTTATGGGATTTTTAGCTAAAACTTCATTTGAAAAATACAAATTCAAACTTTTTAATTATTAAGCGAAAAAATTAGTTCGATAAATATAAAGTTTAACAAACAGTACGTCAATTATAGGAAAGCCATTATGCCGTAATGTATAAAATGTACCTGCGACAAATTTATTACATAAAATTTATTACATAAAAGCGCAAACTCGAAATTTTTTACCCTTTGCTAACAAAATTTTAAAATATATTTTAATCTACTTTATTTTAGATTCTTGACTCACGATCACGAACCAAAAATTACAATGATGCACGATATTTTTTTAAATGGTTTCATTAATTTCTTTTATTTAATAATATTTTTTCTTGAAAATTAGGAAAATAACTGGTTTGTTTTTAATTGATTGTTTTTTTTTTGGAATAGAATATTAAAAATAATTTAAACGTTTTCCAACAAAAAAAAATCCTATACCAAATTTTATTATTTTTTAAAAATGAGAAAACTTTTACTTGAAAAAAAGAATATTTTATTAAAATTTTTAAAATTTATCTGAACTAAGTTGCATGAAAATTTTTCTTAGAAATAGTTCATCAGTTTCTAAAATCAAGTAAATTTTTATAATAACATAGGAAAAAATTTATTACTTTTTGTTTTTAATTGCCTGAACTAATTTTTAGAAAAAAATTCTTTAAAATTAGAAAGTGGTATACTTAATAACTGAATTTGGAAATGGCTTTCCAAAATTTAGTTAATTTCACTACTCGCGAACAAAAAATTAACACACATTAAATTCAAGTACTTTCTCGATTTAAGTTAGACACATTTTTTGATCTAAATGGAAGTAAATTATGTCCTAAACTTTTTTTAACTAAACTTAATTTTATTACATTTTAGTATGCAATTTTCTTAAAATTAATAAATTTTTATTTAATTGACTTGTTTTTTTCCTAAAATCAAGAAATATTACTTAGGAAACATATGAACTATTTCTGAGTATATAAACTATTTCGTTTTTCCTCAAACTTAGGAATTTTTATTCTTTTTAAGAAAATTTTTCTAAGTTTTAAAAAAATTTTACTTACATTGAGGACAATTTATAAACTATTTTGAAGGAAATTTTTGATTACATTTTAGTTCATGTCTTTTTTTAGTGTAAGCTGATGTTAATTTGAAGTAATTTTTATAAAAATGGATATTTCTGACAGTTTCGATGATGATTTAAAAATACTATACTCGGCTTATGGCGATGATGAGATCGATATGACTGATGAAAAAAAAAAAACAATTTAAAACCAAAAAATCAAAAAAGTAAAATTTTAATGTTTTTCTCATTTTTATCAATTTTCCCAAGTACGTTTTTATGGGGTAAATAAATTTCTATCAGAAATCTAACTCATTTCATCTTATTCTACACCTTTTTAGGTACCAGAATCCACTCTTAAGTCCAAACCCGTTTTTTAACACACTAGGTCCCTTTTCTCGGAGAAGGTCACATATGGAGGACAAATTTAGATGAAAACGGCGCCAAAGATACTGATTACCAATATTTAATAATATTTTCCTTGAAATTAAGAAATAAATTTTACTTAAAATTTGGTAAAAATTTCTAAATTATAGAAAAATTTTTCTATTAAGAACTAAATTTTTTATTAGAAAACATCAAAAATTCCTCCTAATTAGTTCATACATAATCTAAAATTTTGCTGTTAGTTAGATATGTTTGCTTGGTTCAAGAAAAATTTTATTTTATTTAAGTTTATTAGATAATTTTTTTTACTAAAACTAGAACTTATCTCCCTAATAATAAGAAAATATTTTCCAACATCAAGTTAAATAGCACTTCTTTTAAGTGAAAATTATCCTTAAATTTGATAAAAAAAAATTTCTAATAAATATGAAGCTGTTTCTAGAATAAAGGTAATATATTTAACCACAAGTATTTTTCCACTAAAACGTAATAAATTGTGACAACGTCAGATCCTTTTGGTAGTTAATTAATGGTTCTCCTCTAAGGACTACAAAAGGGGACGCCCTAAGTGACACACGGTATCTATGGCTAAGCAACACTGGGGATCCTTTGACTTCTTTAATTAACTAATTTTAGCAAATTGTTGCAAAAATACAAAATATCACTGTTAAATTTCTTGTTATTGTTGGAAAATGGAAAAAGGTCATAAGTTTTTTTTATGACATTTTTAGCTTAAACCTTAATTGCCATAAAAAATTTTGACTTTTTTATTATTAACTCAAAACAGTTTTAGTGCCTTATAAAGTTTAATAGGCGCAACGTCGATGATAGGAGAACCTTTATGCCGTAATGTATAAAATGTGCTTGCAATATTTTGTATTGCAGTCAACAAACAAAATTATTTCATAAAAGCGCAAATTCGAAATTTTTTAGCTTTTGCTAACAAAATTTCAAAACATATTTTAAGCTACTTTAAGATTAGAAATGGACACGTGAGGGATTTTTGACTTACGCACAATCACGAACCAAAAACTACAATCATGCATGATCATTTTTTTAAAGGATACTTTAATTTGTTTCCTGAAATAAAATTTTTTTCTTGAAATTTAGGAAAATTAACTAGTTTGTTTTTAATTTATTACGTCTTTTTTTAAGAAAACATTTACTTGAAAAATTGATATTTTATTAAAATTTATTTGAACTAAGTTACCTGAAAATTTTCCCTAGAAATAGTTCATCAGTTTCTAGAATCAAATAGATTTTTATTATTACATAGGAAAAAATGTATTATTTTTTGTTTTTAATTGCCTAAACTAATTTTTAGAAAACAATTCTTAAAAATTAGAAAGTGGTAGACTTAAAAACTGAATTTAAAAATTCTTTAATATAGTTAATTTTACTACTCGTGAAAAAAAGAACACACATACTTTCTAATTTTAATTTAGACACATTTTTTGAACTAAATGGGAGTAAATTATGGTCTTATTTTTTTTTAACTAAACTTTGTTATTTTAGTATGCAAATTAATTAAATCTATAATGTTTTTCTTAAAATTTGATAAATTTGTATGTAAGATCTTTGTGTTTTTTTTCTAAAAATCAAGAAACCTTACTAAGGAAAGATATGAACTTTTTCTGAGTATATAAACTGTTTCGTTTTTATCCAGACATAGGAATTTTTATTAATTTTTTCCTCAGTTTAAGTCAAATTTTACTAAGTTTTAATAAAATTTAACTTAAACTGAGGAAAATGTTTAAGGAAACTTTGGATTGATTTTTAGTTCATGTGTTTTTTTTTTTTTTTTTGAGTGTGATGTTGATATTTTCAAACTAAAATAGCGCAATCGACTTTTGTTTTAAAATACTTATTTTTTTTTTTTTTTTTGGCTGACAATTTTAAGTTGTACTATGTTCTTGTACAATTGATATTGTTGCGCCGCAATCGCAAACAATATAATTTTTGGGTGATTTTTCAAAACGCAAAATAATCCACTTTGTATTAACGCATTTCAGCCCAAAAATTTCAAATGATTAAAAAAAAATTGTGTAATATTTTATATGAACTTGCGCTCACACTTGAAATAGTTTATAAGTTAAAAAACAGATAATACAATTTAAAAGAAATTTTAGTTCATTTAAAACGGAACTACTTAATTTTCATGTAAATCAAATGGTTTTTGTTTTTTATTTTTAAATGTTGTTTAACTAACTGATACATCAGTAAAAAATAAATGATTAAATGCTAAAATTTTTCCTACACTTAAAAAAGTTTGTAAGTTAAAATAACTGAAAATATCCTTTAAAATAAATGATATTTCATTTAAAAACCGGTCTACTTAATTTTCATTTAAATTAAATGCCATTTGTTATTTATTTTTAAATGTTGATTAATCAACTGACACATCCGTAAGAAACAAATGATATAATCAGTTAAAATAAATGTCAAAATTTTACCTACCAATCCTTAAAAAATAACTGTTTTTTTCATTTATTTGAAATTATTTCCGTTTTTTGTATTTTTTTTTTTTTAATATACTCGTATAATACAAAATGTATGTATGCATATGAAGCTATAAACACTTTTTGTGTGAATGTATTTGTGTATGTATGTGTGTTTATGAAATTCTTGTAATTTGTATTGAAAAATTTTGTATATATACAACCAATTTAAATAAAAAAACAAATTGAAATTTTTTGAATATTTTTTTTTGAAACATACAGCAAACAAAATTTAAATTTGTAATAACTGTTACGGACACAAATAAACCACAAGTTTCCGTTTTGTGGGTAAATTTTTATTAAATTTCAAACAAATGAAAAAAATAAATGAAACTGAAAAAAAATGGTAAATGATAGTAAATTATTTCAAATAAATGTATAAAAAAGTTAATATAGATATTTCTTTGAAAAATAAATGTATGTTCCTTTATTTTTAAATGAAACGGAAAACTTCTTTATTAAACTACAAGCAGTTAACTACATAATATTCTGAGTGTACCAATACGGTAAAAATAAATGATTTTTCATTTATTTGAAATAGTTTCCGTTTTTTTTTTTTTGTAGTTTTGTTTGTTTTTTAATCTACAAAATGTACAAATCACACAGTCTATAGACATATTTGGGTGAAGGACTTAATATAGGTATGTATGTGTGTTTGTGAGGTTATTTTAATTTGAATTGAAAAAAATTTGTATATAAACAAACAATTTAAATAAAAAACAAATTTGAATTTTTTGATTTTTTCTTTTTCTTTTGGAAACTGACAGCAAACAAAATTTAGATTTGTAATAACTGAACGGCCACAAATTTCCGTTTTGTGGGTAAATTTTTATTAAATTTTAAACAAATGAAAAAAATATATGAACTGAAAAAAATCGATAAACGACAGTAAATCATTTTGAACAAATGTGTAAAAAAGTTAAAATAAATATTTCTTTGAAAAATAAATGTATGTTATGTTTCTTTATTTTTAACTAGACTGAAAACTTTTTTATTAAACTACAAACAGTAAACTACATATTTGTATAGGGTCCGCCAAATAACTTTTTTTGCTATAAAAAAACTACTGAATATTTTCTCAAATTTCCTTTTTTATTTAAAGGTACAATCCTTCCGGTTAATAATGAAAAATAATTTCATTCAAATGGCTGCCTCGGCTGGCCGTTACAGTCAATGGCGATTGTTATCGGGCCATGTTGAACGAATTTTTGTTCACAAAAATTGAAGAGGAGGATATTGGCAACAATTTGGTTTCAACAGGACGGCGCTACGTGCCACACAGCCGAAGCTACCCTCGATGTTTTGCGCCCTGTTTTTGAAGATCGCATTATCAGCCGCAGAGCTGATGTCGTTTGGCCACCTCGGAGCTGCGATTTAACACCGTCGGACTATTATTTGTGAGGTGCCGTCAAAGATAAGTGTTACGCCGACAAGCCAGAGACAATTGACGCTTTAAAGGACAATATTCGTGAAGCCATTGGTGAAATACAGCTGCACACAATCGATAATGTGCTTAAAAATTGGACCGATCGTGTAGGCTACTGCATGGCCAGCCGAGGCAGCCATTTGAATGAAATTTTTCCATTATTAACCGGAAGGATTGTACTTTCAAATTAAAAGAGAAATTTGAGAAAATATTCAGTAGTTTTTTTTTTATAGCATTTTCAAAAAAAAATTTATTTGGCGGACCCTATATAAGAAAATTTTGGGCGATATTACGTTTTTATTTTTTGGGTCATTCTGATTTGATCGCAGATTTTGCCTACAGCCATATAAATGTGCATAGACTTAGGAATTTTCCATTAAAATTGATACATTTTCGTGTTTTGCTAAAAGAATGCTTTAATTTCGCGATGGAACGATTGAGGTTAAAATTACTGAGTGCACTGTGTAATAAAAAACACAAAAAACATTTCTCTGAATAAAAATATTAAATTAATATAAATCTATATCTCATTGACCTCTTAAATATTTACAATAATGATGTAACAACATTATTTTCAATGAATACGATGAAAATCAAAATAAATTTTAAATACTATCACGAAGTAATAAAAACATCCTAAAATCCATACCAAAAATGTAACAATTTGATATATAAACAATTATAATAACAAATATTTAATCTTTCCGGCAACTAAATTTAAACGATACTCACTCGTACGCAAACAAACTATGTACTTACAGACATACGTTGTTGTACATTTAAAATACAATAAAAGAAGAAAAGTGATCCATCACTACATATTGTGAAGAGTAACAACAGTAAGAAAAATAAACAAACAAGAACAACCAAAATTATACAGAACAAATTGAATATAATTTATGCTAAAACATGTCTCAATTTAATTTTCAACAGCACACGGAATTTATTTAGTGTTGCAAGTCAACAAATGCAAGAAATTAACACGATCAAACAAAAATTTTGTATTGTTATCGTTTAAGTTTTTTATTGCTACTGCAAACATTGTTACTGCTACTGTTGCTGGTGATGGTATATATCGTATTTTTTTTTATATTTATTTAAAATACACCGGCGATAATAGAAGACCAGTAGGAAAAATAGCAGATAAAAAAGAGGCTAATAATTCCCAGTGTAACCTAGATAAGGGCTCATAAAGTTGGTACTAAAATACTTTTTTTTGGTACTATTAATGCCTAGTATTCCTTTGACACATTTGGTACTTTTCACAAATGTTCCTCTTTTTAGATTTTTTTTATGACAACTTTTTCTGATAAAATTTCTTGTAATTTCTGGTTTGTTATTCAATTAAATTGTTTTTTTATCATACTGTTGTAAAAAATCTTTATATACGCTACGTTGTTCGCATATAAACAGTGTTGCTCGGACTAAAGTTCGCGACTGTAAATGGGCAGAAATTTCCTTTCGTCGTAAAAATCTCCAAAAATCAATAGTTAGCCCATACTCCATGAAACAGGTATATATAATTTTAGAATTCAAGCCAAAGGGGTTTGTCCAAACAAGGGGAAGATTCCCCTTATGGATGTCTAAGAATCCCGTCTTAGCTGTTAGAGTATGGGCTAACTTTAGTGAACATGCATTTCAAATTTCAATTTTCTAGCCAAAGTAAAGGGAAAATTTTTGAGTGGGGGTGGGTCGGACAAATACTGAGGCAAGCCCATGGCGCTCAGACTAAAAAATAATTTGTCCATCGTACCATACCCTATGGATTTTGGAGATTAGAGTAGACGAGAGGCATCCCAGCCTGGAACAGAGTCTATAGACAAAACGTGACTACCAAAACTGTTCCGTCTGGTTTTGGATACATCTGGATAGTACCAGGCAAAATGTTTTGTCGTGTCCTCTTCCTCTAGACTGATCCAATGTATATGTCATCACAATGGGTCATTTATATCGTCCATCCTCGCCATAACGTCTGCTTATTATTGGTTTGAGCCACTGACCATTGAAAAAAATGAGTTAGAAATACATTATATAATTATAATATAATAATATTATAATATAATAATATTTTAATATAAATATTCTCTTTCTGATTCCGAAATCATATCCATATCAGATCTGAGCATTGACTTTGATCTAAATGCCAGATATACATAAAAAAATTAAAAAAGGTAAACCTTGCTTATGATTTTTCTCGATAACCACTTTTTGGCGTATAGGTCAAACCAATAATAACGATATGTCGAGCATAGTCGTTGTGTCACCTAATTATGCCAGTAAGCCTGCAGCAGTCGGCTTACTCTCCTCAAGTGGGAGACTTTTCCTCTTTTTACTACCTCCCCACACGTATTCCGTCTGACCAGATGTATACACAGGAAGTGGAAGCTACACGCAAACATCCGAGTACAATTGGCCTTGGTAGGCCTTCAACGGGAAAATTTTTATCTTTTTGATCCTCCCTGTAGGATTTTTCAAAAATTTTGCCTTTGCTGATTTTTACACCGGAGGAGAAACTTTCATACCAAATTTCAACTTCCTAGCTCTACCGATTTGGAAAAACTGTTAAGGCGGAGGATTTTCGATATTTTAACCCCCAATTTTACCAGCTCCATAGCAAAACTTCTAAAATATACCTTATTAATGAATTAGACCATATTCCAGAGAACACATATTTCAGATTTCTGGTTTCTAGCCGATTTGGTTTGGACAGGCCGCCGAGGGGGAGGTTTTTCCCCTTTTTGACCCTACATACTAAATTTCAGCAAGAGCTAGGTTTGGTTTGGGCGATGTTGACTGAGTAAGCCAGTCAGTCAGTCAGTCAGTAACGTTATTCCCTTATAAAGGATGCTTTTTTAAGCCCTGGTAAATCATCATAAATAGATTGGGGCATGAACAATGCTTATAAATTATCCAGATTTCCCTTGAAAATCAAGGCCAACGTTTTATCGCAAAATTTTGTTCAGCGATGAAGCTCATTTTTGGCTTAACGGGTTAGTTATTAAACAAAATTGCCGCATATGGAGTGAAACGAATCCACAACAGAACCCATCTGGAGGCATCGTTGGACCTTATTTCTTCAAAAATTAAGCCGGAGCTCGCGATTCGGTCAATGGAAATCGTTACTGCACCATGATCGATGATTTTTTGTTTGAAAATATGAATGTTATTAATCGGGGCGAGGTATGGTTTCAACAGGGTGGCACTACGAGCCATACGGCGACCACAACCGTCGTCATATTGAAATCAAAATATGGCGATGAGTTGATTTCGAGAAATGAACCTGCCAATTGGCCCCCAAGGTCGTGTGATTTGACCCCTCTTGATTATTTCCTGTGGGGCCAAGAAAAGACCCTAGTTTGTGCTGATAAACCAGCAACAATTGACGTCTTGGAAGCCAACAATGTTATTGTTGACACACGACCACCAATGCTCGAATAAGTGGCCCAAAATTAGACGTCCAGAATGCGCTACGTCAGCCGCGGTGGCCATGTGCTCAAAATCAATTTCTTATACTAATGTCATGTATTGACATTTCAAATAAAAGACAAATCAGATTAAAATTTAATTGCTTGTGTTATATTGTTTTTAGAAATTTTTCTTTAAGAAAAAGTCCTTAGAATCAAAAATTATTTTTACTAGAAAAAGTTCTTAGAATCTAAATATATGTTCATAATGAAAAGTCCTCAGAATCTAAGAATTTTGTATTCAATGAGAGGCCTTAGAATCTAAGATTTGTTTACGAATATATGTGAATTTTTTTCTAAGAAGCATTCAACAGATTCTGATAATTTTACTTTAAGGAAACGTCCATAGAATTTAAAAAAATGTTTTATGTTATTTTATTAATATTCTGATTACTTTTTTCACAAGAAAGTCGTTATTTTATAAGAAATTAATTAAAAAAACATATTTTTTTTTAATTCATTATTGATTTTATTGAAAAGAATAAAAAAATATAAAATCTTTCTATATTAGTTTAAAATGAGCTTAAGATATTTTTTTTATAAAAAAATAATTATAATTATTTATTTATCACAATATTTCATCATCACATTGCGTGACTGCTTCAGGGGGATTATTTTTTTTTTTTTTGTATAATTTATAATTTTCATTTAATAATTATACAAAAACAAGTGAAAATACTCACATGTTATAGTTTTTACATGCACTCAGAAGAAAAGTTAGTAGAAAAATTTGTAAACGGTTTTCAATCCCATTTTACTATTTTTGTACTGATTTTTAGTAGAAAAATAATTACTTACTACATATTTTTGCTATTTATATTTTTACAAGTTACAGAACTTTTACAGAATATTTACAAATTTTTGTTGCTAAATTCAGAAATCATTTTAAAAATTTTCGAAACCCGATTTGCTAAAATTACCAAAAAAAAAATTTTACTAATTTTAACCCTGCATTACTAACCTTAAATCATGTCGCATGGTTACTAACCATGGGTCTTATCGACCCTCAATTGTATTATCCATTGAAATCGTCTCAACTTATAAATTGATAAAACGTATACTTCTTTTGGTAGATTTTAGTCTTTTATTGTTTAATTTTAGTATACAATGGTGTAAATTAAAAAAAAATATTTAAATTAAAATTAGGTATGAATTCATTACAACATAGCTAAAAAAAAAGTGAAAAAAAGTTATCCAGCCGAATTGCGCATAAAATTATGAGTTTTTAAGATATTGACGTCAAATAAAGTGCATTTGAAACCTGAAATATAATAGTAAAATGTTAGAAAGAAAAATTGGTATGGCTAAAGCAAACATTTTTCAGTTATGTACTGTAAATGTTACCTTTTATTTGGAATTTTCATCATCGAACATATCGTCATAAATGGATTACTCTTGTGCAGAAGCAATGCAATTTGAGCACAATATACAACAGTGCTTCTGGCAAATATATTTTCCACATTAAGAGCACGTGGTTTTGGTTTTGCGATCTTGTTTGTAATCACAAATCTGGCAGCGGCTTCTTTTCAATTGTTTCGTAGGCAGCTCGAAAGAGCACTCGCTCTTGTTCTCTTTCATAGGAACTCATTTTAAAATTTTGCACAAGAACTAATGATAATCTTATATTTTCGACAAATAACCTCGATTTACCACTCCGATTGAAAATTCACAAGCTACTGAAGCTTACACACATGTGTATTGTTTGTTACATTATTGCTAACTATGGGTCTAGTCGACCCAGGCTGTTTTTTAAAATAATTTTATATGCATAATATCATAAATTTTCCTTATGTTTATTGTTTATAAACGTTTAAATATAAACAAATTTAGATTACACATATATCTTGAGTTAAAATATCGTCATGTTTTTTTTTTAATTTAAAAAGTTTGCGTGTCTGGGTCGATTCGACCCAGAGGTTAGTAATGGAGGGTTAACAAAAGTAAATATTGAAGGAAATTTTATTTCTAATAATTAAAACTCATACATACAAACTTAAATTGTCTTAAAAGCCTACATAGGTTGAAAAAAGGAATCGGAGGTGAAAATACTTTTCACAACCATGAGTCGGTTGTGTCTAAATATAGGACATACACTTAAAATAGAACTTTTTCAGTTCTAAAAATCAGCCCATAAATCTCTTTCCATCGAGCCAATTATTTGGGTTTGGAAATAGGAAATAGTCACTGGGGGCTAAATCCGGAGAATATGGCGGATGAGGTACCAATTTGTAGCCCAATTAATGGAATTTTGCCATTGAGACTTTAGACGTCACACGATTATATTTATGGTCAATTGAAAGCAAACGCGGCACCCATCTTGCAGACAGCTTTCTTAAATCCAACTGATCATTTAAAATCGAAACCACACTGCCATATGAAATGCCTATGCCATCAAAAATCTCACGCACTTTTACTCTTCGATCGGCCAACGCCATATCGTGTATTTTTCGACATTTTCGGGTGTATTGACCTCAATTCGCCGTCCAGGATGTTCAGCGCCATTTGTACTAGTGTGCCCACAACGAAATTTAGTAAACCACTTTTTTATCATTGAAATCGATGGTGCAGAGTCCCCATAGTATTTAGCAAGCTTTTTCTTGGTTTGATTGACGGTTTTTCTTGCAAAAAATAGTGTTTTATATTGTATTTAAAAAAATCCACGAGGTTGTATGTTTTGAACAGCTATTAAACGCAAAGTAAATGACCGAACTTGCTCAAAATTTGACAGTAGTCTATTAACAGGTGATACTTGATGGGAGCAGTGTTGCATTTCATATAAATACGAGGGAAGTTCGAAAAGCCACGGACTTATTGATTCGCCCTCGTAATATATAATAAAATCTTGCTATATTTTACAATTCATTGAGTTTACAGCAATTTACTGAAATTAAGTAGCACTTACTTATTTTTTATACAAATTTGGTTGTACTAATATTAATAATATTTAGACATTTTTTAGTAGCGCTTACGAATTTTTTTTACTAATTGGATTGTACTAATATTAATAATATTTAGTAATTTTTTTTGCTGATTTTCGCAAACCAATTTTAAGTTCCACTTTACAAAAAGTTTACTAACATATAGTAACGCCGACAGACATGTGTTGCTAAGATTGGCAAAAAATACCGCTGGGCTCAAATTAGCAAAATTTCCCGTAATAACAGCAAAATTTCCCGTAATAACAGCAAAATTTTCCGTTGCCATTACAGATATTTTTTTATGAGTGTGTAACGTGACGTTACAAGTAACTTACTTATTCATATACCTAATACAGTTACTAATGCCCATAACCAACATTTTATTCTAGTCATTCTCATTAAGTTGGTAAAATTTATCAGATATAGTGTCAAAGTTTAGAGGCAAAAAGGGCGAACTAGGATCCAGCTGGTGTTCGAGTATGCTTCGGCTAACAGCCGAAGTATAACTTGTAAGCCAACCAGGTACTCGTTTCCCGACCTTACCTGACTTACCTGCCGATTATTCTCGTGAGTCACGTAAACACAGTAACCGTAGTTATAACCGATTTAACCCGACTCGCCTGCCTATTATTCTCGTGAGTTACTTAGAGTTATTATTAACTAACCGTAGAAACCCTTGCCCGATCTACTTACGTGACTCACGATTATTCTCCTGAGTCACGTAAACATATGAACCGTAGCTAGAACCGATTTAACCCGACTCACCTGCCGATTATTCTCGTGAGTTATTTAAAAATATTTCCTCACCGTAGTTAAAACCCTTTACCCGATACTACGACTCACCTGCCTATTATACTAGTGAGTTAGTAAGGACCATTTACAAAACCTTTTCGTTCGCATTTCACGAATTAGCCCGACTCACCCTCGGGTTACTTCAGACCCTTGTCGTACTCCGACCTAGGGAATAGTTTCGCTATAACCCTAAAAGCGACTTGTCTATGCCATAAACCGCTTTCCGTTCTCGTCACCTGCGGAAGCGATTAGACTAATCATTAAAGGAAGCAGACCTTTAATAGACCCAACTAACCCTGAGTTTTCCCTGGCTGGAAAACTAAACTGCATTACAAGTGTACAGATTTATTTTTGGTGAGTGTGGGTGACTGAACTAATGTCAAAGTCATGTTTTATTTGATTTATATTTATTCATTAATTGTTGTGAAGCATTTTATAGTTCCATAATTATCATATTTTTTTATAGGCAGAATTTTTGTTACCACAGTATGGTTACAGCCAAACATGTTATAAAATAATAAGTGGCAATCATGATATAATAAAATATTTACTATAATAATGATGGTAGAGACAATATGGTTAGAACATATTTATAAATCAATAACTTGATTGTGGCAGTCATACCCAAATGCAGTAAGCATAATATAGTAGCAGAGACTATGTTACAACCAAGTTTTTTCTCTGCATGTATTTGACACTTTCAAGCCAATTTCGACAAATAATATTTGTAACATATAATTACAATAAATTTCCTATTGGGTACAGTGTTCTATTGTCTTCAGAACAAAGTAAATTTGAATAGTGTACGTTTGAAGAGTACAACTAAAGTTCAGGTTGCCTAATTAGGTGCTACACATTTAATATGCGTATAATTTACAACCAGCAGCAGCAGCAGTACAACCATAAAAATTGATTTGTTAAATAATGTTAAAGAGCAAAAGTACTTAAGAAAATTACTGATAGACTGGTTGGCTGACTGACTGACTAGGGCTGTTGGGCAAATTTGTTAAAGTGGTTTTTACACATTTTCTATTACACCAATAAATTATAAAGTATGTTCAAAGTATGTATAGTGTTTTTAAATATACGTTAAAAATGGTTTGAAGTGTTTGTTTTTTGTATGACTCTGTTGAAAGGCATTTATTTACATACCTTGCAGGGCTTTTCCATTTTGGCAACTTGAGGAAAATTGTCGAAAATCCTAATAAAAACATAACGCCAATGGTGTTAACATAATATTATGAATAATTTCAAGCCATAATAGTTGACAGGCAAAAGACTAAACTAAACATAAATTAAAGTTATTTAAATAGAAATAATTTTAATAAAACAAAAAGTTATGTCAACTTAAGAAAATATTACTTGATTACAGAGTATTTTTTTATATAAAAAAAGCTCTGACTCTTCTGGGAGGCTTTTCTAAAACTTTGGTTTCTGAGGAGATTTTTTGCTGGATTGTAAAACATGTGTCAGCCTAGCTAAGAATAATTAATTTTCTTTTTTTTTTTCTTATATATAAACGTAGTTTGAATGCTCGTTATAAATAATCAAATATTACATACACAGAATATCGATGCATATAAAAACATAAGAAAACTAAATATTAATGAAAATATGTTTTTAAAACTATTACTTTTTTTTTAAATATTTTTTTATATTTTCCATGTTTTTTTTATAAATTTTTTCAACAATCAACAAATCTGTAATCATTAGCTTTATTCGCTTTGTGGTTTTCTTAAATAACTTGAAAAAATAACAAGTACAATAAAATAAACATTTATCTTTTGATAGACTATAAAAATAAAGGAAAACGAAAAAGAAAAAAACTGAATGAAAAATGTAAGTCACGTATTTTAGCTAAAATAATTCAAAATATATACTTACATCTACAGTTACTACAATCAACAAATATGTAAACGTTATATACTTAAGTTTATATACATATAAACTCCAACACATATAAACACACAAACAATTACATTTTTTGTATCTTCTAAAAAAATCTATATCAGGATGTGCAACCTTTATCTTTTGGGAGATCCAGGACAAAAATCAGTTCGAAAGTAAGCAAGTGGGCTGAGGAATACAATTCTTAAACTGGATAAAAATATTTGCAGATTTTGATGAAACAGCGTATGGACAAAATTTAATTTAAAATTGTTATAAAAATTCATTTCTGTTGGGATTTTAATCAAAATAGGTAAAGCAAAGATCTTGCCTATTTTTACTTCAACATCATATTAAGAGAAAATAAAAAAATATAAAAAAAATGATTTAACACTTTGTTGATACTTAAGCGAAAAATGTTCAAAGAAAGCTTGTCCCGGCCGCCAGCCCAAAAACATTGGCGAGTGTTTAAGCGGTCCAATCCTCAGTAAAATGAGAGCACTCAATAACTTGACTTTCGATCTTCACTTCCCATACTTTTTTTCAGCAAATCCTTAACCAAAGAAAATAACTTAATAAAATCTGAAAAACTTTGGATACAAAATTTCCTTCCTGTATCATCATCGTCCAAACTGTGGAGGGGGAAAAAGGAAAAGGCTCTCCTTAGACAGCCTGCTCAAACCCCACTGGCGAAAAGCCAGAGGCTGAGAACGTTTACCACGTTCTACTTTGGCTAGAAATTTAAAGTATATGTTCCTTTTGAATTTTTGCCAAGAATGTGATAAAAACAGTGGTTCTAAATGGGCGGGGAAGGAGACTTCTCCTTTTTGTTTTTTTGTAGGTCTATACACTCAGAAAAAAAAGTTAGTAGAAAAATTTGTAAACGGTTTTCAATCCCAATTTACTATTTTTGTACTGATTTTTAGTAAAAAAATTATTATTTAGCAAATCTTTTTGCTATTTACATTTTACAAATTACAGAGTTTTTACAGAATATCTACATATTTTCGTTGCTAATTTCAGAAATCATTTTACAAATTTTTGAAAACCGATTTGCTAAAATTAGCAAAAAAATTACTAGTTTTAAAAAAGTCGATATTGATGGAAATGTTATTTCTAATAATTTAAACTTATACATACAAACTTAAATTGCCCTAAAATGTTACATAGGATTAAAAAAGGGATCGGAAGTGAAGATACCGACTCATGTCTAAAAATAGGACATCTACTTAGAATAGCACTAAAAAGTTTTTTTATTTCTAAAAATCGGCCCTATCAAAAATTTAAATTTCACCTTAAAAGTAAAAAAAAAATTACTAAAATATTTTTCAAAACAGAAATTACCAAATTAAAACAAAATGATAAATTCGTTTATGTTTTAAGAATTTTTAAGCCTTTGATTTTTTTTTTCATTTTGTATAAAACATCTTTTAAAAAATATAATTAAAATTTTTGATGCTCGATAAAAAAAATAAATCTAAAACTTTGTACTAATATTAATAGTATTTAGTAATTTTTTTTGCTGATTTTAGCAAACGGATTTTAAATTCCACTTTACAAAAAGTCTACTAAAATTTAGTAGCGGCTACTAATTTTTCTACTAATTTCATTGTACTACACGTCAGCAGACATGTGTTGCTAAGATTAGCAAAAAATACCGCTGGGCTCAAATTAGCAGAATTTCCCGTAATAACAGCAAAATTTTCAGTTGCCATTAAAGACTTTATTTGGTGAGTGTATGAACAAGCCACAGACTCTATAAGCTCTCATCCGACAAAAGGAGTATCGAGAACTTATCGACCGAAGTTCTTTTCAGAACAATGGAAAGTGATCTAAGAGTCCAAATTATTATCAACAATGGCGGCGCCCACTTGGCCAATAAAATCTGCAATAGCATATGCCGACAAAATCTGATGAAATTTGCTAAGCAAGACACATAATATACTCCTCCGAGGGTTTCAAACGTGCTGAATTGCCATATCACATCAGGTTTTCGAAATATTCTAACTTTAAAGTGCAAAAAACAGGGGTTTTTGGGTACATTTGAGGTCCTGTAACTTCCAGAATTGTTTTTTTTTGTTCAAACAGATCGTTACGCTATCTGAAGGTGCTACTCATCCACATAATATCAAAAAACTGACGTGATAGGGCTATTCTAAGGTCAGATTCTGATTCAGCACATCTAAAATTTTCGGAAATGTACAGTCTGATTCTTGGTTAGACTTGTCGGTCTATATAATTAATTAAAAAAAACTTAAAGGTCTAAGTAAACATTAGAAATAATTTAATTATGTATTTTCATTGGATGAATCCTTTTGGGTCACCCTGTACGTGTTTTATGCAGTATGTACTAATTTTCAAATATAGTGCGTTTTGGAATTTTCGCAAGGAAGGTGATAAAATTAGGGCTTCAAAAGGGGAAAAGAGGTTCCATTAAAAATCCGTATAAACAGTGCGTTGAGCACAGAAGGTTGCAGGTTCGATCCTTAGCGACGGGTACATGAATTTAGAAAAATGAAATAGTATGAATTTTTTATTTCTTTATATATCGCAACGTCTTGAAATTTAGCTATAAAGAGTTTTTGGCAATTGTTGACTGGAAAGCCAAAAAGAGGAAGTGTTCTCCTTAAAGTCCTGCCTAAACTTCTTGGGCTACAAATTTTAAAATTTAAAATGTGCTTGGATTTTTTTCTTATATTTTTACCATATGGTTTAACAGATTGGTAAGGAACAACTTTAAAACAATAGAAATTAACCTTCAAAATAAGATAGTAATTGTCTTATAGAATCTGGGCATAAAATAGAAGTTTGAATTTAACATTTTAGCTGGAATTATGTTCTGACAAGTTTTGTTTTTTTTAGTTTTGTGTTTGGTTGCCTTATTTTTAGCAAATTAAAATGTTTGAAAAACTAAATAATTTTGCAGGGTACTCGTACACAAAATATTTTCAAATAAATTTGACGTAAAATTGTAAATTTTGTTTTGTAGTTACACTCATATTTAGAATCTCGAAAGTTAGCCCGAATATGGGCTATATATATATATATATATATATATATATATATATATATGTGTATACAGCACATGTTGCGGGGACAGGTTTTCGTTCCACAAGTTACTATGAAGACATTTTGTTACTTTGGGGACTGTCCTTAAACTTTTCGTTATTCTACTGTTTACACTGAAGACATTTTACTGGACACAGCGCATTTTATAGGGACTTTTTTGGCTGTATATATAGATGTCTTCAAAGTATGGGCAATGCATATATATATATATATATATATATATATATATATATATGTGTACTGTAGAGGTGTCCAATAAAATGAAAATGCGATTTTTAAGAGTGTCTGGGTCCAATTTGTTTCCATACTATATAAAACCAATAAATATGAAGTCCTGGGGTAATCCGAAGAAGGAAAGTCGAGGCGAAAATCGATTTAAAATTTCAAGAGTGTTTATATGGGAAAAATATGACTTTTTTCAGTTTTTAGGAAAATTTCGTTTTATACCACTTGTGTTTTGAATCGTATAAAATTATCTTTTCAAAAAGCTAAATAACTTCAAAATCGCCAAGAAATAGCAAATGTCCCACACTAATATTGTGCCAAAAAACACTAGGTCATGAACTTCGATGGCACATTTTTAAACTTTCAGAAATTGATTAAAGCCATAATTATTTTTTGCTCTCTAGTCTTATAAATACTCAGATATAAAATATTGTTTTATTGGTGCCGTGTAATAAAACCATAGGCAATAAAGGCATTTCTCAACGCATTGGGAAATAATGCCATATGGCTTTATTTTTACAGAAGGAGTGAAATAAAGTCATATGCGTTTGTGAATTGAAGTGGAAATAATGCCATACCAGTGTAAAATGCAATTAATTGTAATAGTTACATATGTATTACCATCTATCACCATAGATCAGTGCTAGAATGCCATAAAACCCCTTAACCAACTGGCGACTAATAATAAGGTAATACTTATTTGGGCATGAAGGCAATGAAAAAGCTGATGAACAAGCGAGACAAGGTGCGGAACTGCCATTAATAGGCCCGTGTCCTCAATTTGGTTTCACAAAAAAGGACATCACAAATATGATATCTGATCTGATCAAGACGAAATCCACGGAAACATTCAAAGGAGTTCTTATCAATGAAAAGAGGAGCAGAGAAGCCCTTCAGATGAACAGACCAAATCTAAGACTCCTATGCGGAGCACTCACAGGACACTATCCATGTAAATACATCCTAAACAAAATGGGACATGATCGAGATACGACATGGAGATATTGTATGGAAGAAGAGAAGACCATGGAGCATGTAATGGCTA
This sequence comes from Eustalomyia histrio, assembly GCA_949748255.1. Taxonomy (NCBI): domain Eukaryota; kingdom Metazoa; phylum Arthropoda; class Insecta; order Diptera; family Anthomyiidae; genus Eustalomyia; species Eustalomyia histrio. Next base: position 48,764,291 of record OX456525.1, read on the forward strand.
AATTTCCTGCCTTTGCATACCCACGATTTATCACATTTGGCAGACCTGATATCATGGAGGAACAATACAAGAAGCTAGAAGTGAAGAACATTGTACTGCTACTCAAGGCTGCACTGGAGAATAACTGAGAAAAATACTAGAAAGTGCACAATAGATCTACTTGGTCGCGGTGCTGGAGATACAGACTACTCAACCCAACTACATCGTAAATTGTTTGTATTGCCAATGGCGTACAGGCGTTGGAAGGGGGGGGGGGGGGGGGGCGGCGCATTTTGATTGCTGCTCTTCAACATATTGAACCTTTTTTTCTGTCGGCTGGCTATTCATGAAGAACCGATAGTTAATATAAGCACTTTTTTCTTCCCAAGCGTTGTGTCCATTATCAAGGATGGCAAGCACATTCATATATTGTTAATTTTTTAAAAATCGATTCACATTTCCATTTGTTAACTGAACTTATTGTATTATATTTTTATTTTTTTGTAATTAAAAGAAATCAAATACACTACAAAAATATTGCACAGAAAATTATCAAAGGTGCAATAATGCCATAATGGCTTTATTTAACTTCTCCGATAGAAATAAAGCCATATGGCATTATTTATTAATGCTGTGTGAAATAAGGCCATATTATTAAGGCCATTATTATTACACGGCACCGTTTTATTACCTGTTTGTTAACCTGTGGCGTAACGCATAAAATTTTTAAAAAATTTTCTTCAACAAATTTAAAAAAAAAATGGATTTTGCACTTCAAGAGCTTGTTAAATACATCCTAGAGATGAAGTATGCTAAGTTTGAGGTAAATCCCTCCGTGAACCATTCGGTGGCGAGCTCTTATTTTTTTGTGGATTTCGAGAAAAGTGTGATTTTTATAAAAAATTAATTAAATTTACTCTTTTTAAGTACTTTGTATTAAAAACTAATCAATTTTGTACTTTTAAATATTATATTTTATCTTAATAGCTAAGCGGTTTGGAAAAAAAATAATATAACCTCATTAACCCTTTTGGACATGGGGTCACATATGACCCTAAGCTAACAAATGACAATTTATCCAAAAAAGGCAAATATTTTGTAACTACGATAGAATTTTTAGAAGTGAAGCTTAAAATATAATAGCCAAATGGCGGACCTTTCATGCTAAAAATTTGAAATAAATCGAACAACATTAACCCATTCCTTGCCAAGGCCAAGCTTAAAATGTTTGCATATTTAAAAAAAATTAATAAATAAATAAAATTATTTATTCTGTACTGCAAAGGAACTGCTTTAAACCAGCAAGAATAAGTAAGAACCTTTAATTGAGTGCCGCACCCAAGGTTTGTACAACTCTGCTGTTAAGTAAACAAACCATCAAAGAATTCACTTAAAATGTGTTGAGTAAGTATTTTCTTTCACTTTTTTTTTTTTTACTTTTCAATGTTTTTCCAAAAAGATTTTTCTATTTCGAGTATAAGTGTTAGAGAAAAAAAAATATAAAATTCTATAAAGGAATATGGGTTTGCACGTACATATGTATGTAGATGTAAAATATATAGTAGGTATTCATGTACCACCAATGTGGTTTATTAGGATTTCAGTAAAAAAATATAAGAGATTAGCACCACTTGATATAAAATATTTAGTCATTATAATAAATAATGTGATAAGTTAGTTTAATGATTTCACATACACTTAAACTTAAGTACATATCACATGGTTACTAAATAGTTCTTAATATTTTTTCATCTAAATATATTTTGTTTTTATACGATTTTTTGTGGTTTAATAAAGATAAGACATGTATGAATTTGTTTAAGATATATACGAAATATTATGTTTATTTTGGCTAAAATTATATAGTAATAGAAATTTGTTTATTAATTTTTGTAAGCCAAGTAACTGCTTCGCTATAAGAAAAAATATGTCGGATTTATGTCAAACTTACAGTATTTATTATCCCCCCCCCCACATTCCATTCAGTTGACACGATATTTGGTTGTCACAATTAATCTGTTTTTTCTAAGCATATTTCAATTTTAATTAAATATTTGTGATACACCATATTCAACGAATATTTTGTCCATAACACACCGAAATTTTTTGATACTCTTTTTTTATAAATAACAAAATTTGGCTCGTTTTTGGGTAAATAAACTTATTTATTACACTAGGGATTTAAAACATCCCTTGTAGAAAAGATTAGATGTGGTTAGATCTCATTAGATATGGCGCACCATATGTAATCAGATCCATTTTGATGTGGACTTCGGATCAATAAGAAAATAAGAAATTAATTTTTATATACATTCGTATTTTGGTGACTTTGAAAAGGGTCAAATGCCTAAGATCTGGTATCAGTTATGAACAAATCTTGCATCATATATGATCCTATATGCCTAGATATGCCTATATCTGGCCACAAAATACACAGAAGTGTATCACATATACCATATCTTATCATATATGATCAGATCGGGAGCCAGATTTAAAAAAATTCAATCATATCTAATTATGTCTAAACAGATCTGATCAGGTATAATAAAACTTCCAGCATTTTCCAAACTCTCTTAAATATACACAATTGTAAATTTGTCAATATTGAAACGCATTTGAAAAGATTTTAAAACTTGTTTTGTATTTTATATGCATCAGCCGTGTAAAAAAAAGTTAAATATGTTTAAATCTAATTAGATCTGGTGTATCACAATTTATGGTCAAATCAGGTTAGATCTAGGGCCAGATTTTAAACGATATCTAAAAGTATATGAACAATTTTGTAATTTTTATGAGTAGATATGAGTAGATCTGACCATATAGGATCATGGATCTGTTAATATCTGATACCAGATTTAGTGTCATATCTTAGCCTTTGGAGCCGTTTTCAAAGGCACCTAAATAAAAATATATATAAAATGAAATTAAAGGTGTTTTTTTATTTTCTCATTGAATCTGATTAGATATTGTATGTCCTCAGCAAATTCTGATCATATATGATGCGGCAGATTTACTCAGAATCTAATTAGATATCAAATTTGTCTCCAGTTTTGAGATATAATTAAATCTGGTTTAATAAGATTTAATGAAATCTATTTAGATATGATATTTTTTTACACGAACATATAGAACGTTCATTGCAGTGATCACCATTGCAATGATCACCACTTAATAACTGCCACACATTTCGAATGAAGGTCGCTGCCATAAGGAAGAACAAAATATCATCAAGGGTCAAAATCGATATAGCAAAACTGAAGGATCCCAGAGTTGCTAAGAACTACACCGAAACATTGGAAAGCGCAATGCCCAGCTATATTACTTCCCTGAATATAGCTGGGCGAAACTTGAACACCTTTTGGACGACACTGCCGTTCAAAATATAGGTTCTCAAAAAGAGGGGACGGAAAGAATGGATGTCAGAGGAAACATTGAAGCTGGTGGATGAAAGAAAAGCAGCAAAGAGTGAAATTAACGCTTCCAAATCACGCCTTGCTAGGATGACAAGTCTGGAGAAGTACTCTAATCTAGATAAAGCTGTCAAGAAAAGCGCAAGACGCGATAAGAGACGATGGGCGAAAAATATTGTCATGATTGTCATGGATGCACAAAAGGCTGCGGAAACAAATAGGAGCAGAGATTTGTATGGAGCTATACGTAAACTGACAAAGACTCCTGTACTCGGTGGAAAGCCCTTAAAAAATGATAATGGGGAGCTAACAACATCAAAGGATAAACAAATGCAGATTTGGACCGATTTTTACAGAAACATGCTAGCTCAAACCCCAAACACACATGACCAAGCACTGTGTGACTGCGAGTCACATGAGGTAAACCAAGAAATCACCACGGAATGTCCCTCTAGTCCCGAAATATGTGAAGCTATAAAAGCATTAAAAAGCAACAAATCTTTAGGCCTGGACAATATCCCTGCCGAATTGCTGCTGGTCGATCCAATGACAAGCTCAAAACTACTGCTACCGCTTATCGATAGATTTTGGTCTTTCAATTATTTACCAGATTCACTCTTGGAAGGTGTAATCATTAAAATACCGAAAAAAAGGAGGCTTATCAGAACGTAGTAACTTGAGGGGTATCACTCTTCTGAATATGCTGCTGAAAGTTATTGCCCACATCATTAAAAAAAGGCTTTGTGATGCAATCTCTCCTGGTATAAGGATAAAACAAGCCGGTTTCCGCCGTGGAAAATCCTGTGTTGACCATATTAACAGTCTAAGAATAATAGTCGAGCAGTCTGTTGAATGGAGATCTCCATTATATCTCCTCTTTACAGTTTTTGAAAAGGCGTTTGACAATCTCAACCATACAGCAATTTGGAACGCGTTAGCATGTAAGGGAGTTCCACAACAGTTGATCTCTCTTATAAAATCTATTTATGCCAATAGAACATGTAGAATATTACATGAAAATTAACTATCTGATAAGATAAAAATCGGTAAAGGAGTCCGCCAGGGATCTGTACTCTCGCCACTTCTCTTTAATATTGTGCTAGATGTCATTATGCAATAAGCTACAACATCAGGAAATGGACTTGAAGGCCTTGACTATATTGACGATATTTGTCTCCTCAAACATTCACATGCTGGTGTGGAAAACAAGTTGCACAACATTGTCGATCATGCCCTCACTGCTAGTCTAAAAATAAACATCGGTAAATCGACAAATAATGCGCATTGGTGCACACAACTAGAGGAGGTAGAATCCTTTTGCTACCTTGGAAGCATACTTGACAGGCAGGGCGGCTCCAGCGCATTTCGGCACGTGTAAAGAAAGCAAGGCATTTGGAATGCTGAATAACGTGTGGAAATCATCCAATATTTCACAAAGAACGAAGCTCAAAATCTTTAATTCCAACGTAAAGCCAGTTCTACTTTATATCTTAATTCCCTAAACTCGCACTAGCAACGTTCTAGCACTAGCTCGTTGTAGCGAAAACAGACATGAGCCTCTGGTGGGAATCAAAATCACGACCCCCGCACTTATAAGCTAGCACGCTACCAACTAGCCTACCGGGGGCGCTCATGGGTGTGAAACATGGAATGCCGCCAGCTTTGATGTTCAAGCTATGCAAGTTTTTAACAACAACTGTTTTCGCAGACTTATTAGAATATATTGGCCAAATACAATCTCCAACTCTCGTCTTTGGGAAACAACTCAACAAATTCCAACAAAAACAGAAATATGTAAACGCAAATGGAAGTGGATAGGTCACACACTTCGTAAAGATGATAATGATATTGACAAGCAGGCAATCGAATGGAATCCCCAGGGAAGCAGGCGTAGAGGAAGACTTGCCCATACATGGAAGCGGCAGATCGATGTGGAATTGACGAGGGTTCGAAAAAGCTGGAGGGAAACTAAAGCCATTGCATCTGACAGATCCAAATGGAATGAACTAGCAACGGCCCTATGCTCCTTGTAAGTTAGGCATTGATACGATATACATTTTGCTAGCCAGTTAGTTGGTATAAAAAACCTCATATCCATTTTTATAAAAGGGATTTTGTTAAAGCATCAGAATTTTAAGTTACATATAAACTCTTTAGTTTTTTGTTCTATAATTGAAATGTCCTTTGCACTTATTATTAGTTTTGAAAATATTTGACTCCATTGAAGTCAATGATATTTTTTTTTAAATTATTTCCTTTATGTCTTAAAAATTCATCATAAAAATTCAATATTACTACAAAATGAATACATAAATTTTCTTATTTTCCCAAAAAAATAATATTTATATCACATTTGGAAAAAATAAAAAATACTTAGAGACGTCAGCTTAAGTTAACTGACTTAATTTTTTTTTTTTGCATTTTTACCTGCAAATGACACTATTTTTTTGTATATTTCTACTACTTGGTTCAGACAAACTCATACATAATAAAATGTAAAAAAAAAAATATTCAAGGAAGAAAGGAAAAAAAAACAAACTGTCTTGGACTTAAGCCAATAAACAAAACTTTAGTCCTTGTCTATCTGTGTATATTCTAAATTGATGGTGGTGTCTGGTTTGTAGTTTTAACTTGCCATGTCTGCATTAAGAACAATGTACTACTGCTGATATCCTGAAGTAGGTAAGTAAATTTTAACTATTACACAAATAACAAACAAATGTACTACTAGAGATATTAAAGGAACAGTAGCAGCTTTGTAGAAAACCTATATAAATCTATTTCATCCAAAATCTATTTTTGTATGGTCAGGATTGAAAAACCCTCAAAGGATAGCCAAAATATAGCATTCAAAATAATACATCTATGAAAAATTGGTGAGACTGCTTTTTTCTATATTTATTTTTTATCGGTATAAATATTATTTGTGGTAGTTGCCAGTCTTCAATCGGGGGCTTTCTCGGACGGAGGAAAAGGGATTTGAATATTTTCTAGATACTTCTGTACACTTAAGACTCCAGGCCGATGAATGTATATAAACCAGAAGTTACCGGGGTACTTACAGACCGAAGGTTAACGTAATTTTGTTATATTTTCACTACACTGTCATAGTTTTATTATTCTGCGGCTCTGGGCACCCTGCGGGCCGAAAACTGCATAGAGGTAGTTTCCGAAGAATAAAGTAAAACGGAAAGTTTTAACAATTATGTTTAGTTCACGGTACAGGGCTTAAAAACCCAGTGCCGACGAATAAGGGTAAGCAAACGGGCCTACAGCAGTTGTTATCAATTGACTGCAACGGTGAAGCTGCAAGTTGCAGAAAAAATAAATATGCCTTAGGCATAACAACACAAGTCATCGAAGAAGCGAACTCTACCTACCATGGCAGTTTGGCACTCTGAAATTTCAAAGTCCTCAATTAAGGCAAAAGTTGTTGGCCGAGAAAGGACCCCGCTGGGAACCATAGGAATCAATATATTTGCATAATGACTCCGCTACTGCAGATTAACCTTCATAGGAGTAAATTGATAACGCAAACTCTCATGGATCCAGAAATCTATTAAGCGCAGAGAGTCTGGATTAAACGACCCGAATTATTATCTTTTCTATGCCGCGGAACTACTTTACATTTATTTATTTAACTTTTCTGATAAGGACATTCTTATTGGTTGTCTGACCCCACAATTTGCGGCAGTTAAGATTTTTTTAGTGCAAATAACCTCTTAACAGGTCAATTGAGAAGTCCCCTGACACATAGATGGCGCTATTACATGAACGCAGTGGACACCCAAAACAGGTTGTTAAGGACGAAAACATCAAAAAAAATCCACAAAATGATTTCGAATGACCGTAAATTGAAATTGACTGAAATAGCATGTACTCTAAAGATATCAACTGAACGAGTACATCATATCATTCACGAATATCTTGGTATGAGAAAGTTCTATGCAAGGTGGGTGCCGCGCGAGCTCACTTTTGACCAAGGACAACGACGAGTTAATGATTCGGTGCAGTGTTTGGAGATGTTCAAGTGTAATAAACCCGAGCTTTTGCGTCGATATGTGAATGGATGGAACCATGTCCATCATTTCACTCCGAAGTCCAATCGACAGTCGTGATGAACCAACTCCAAAGCGTGGAAAGACGTAACAGTCGGCTGGCAAGGTTATGGCGTCTGTATTTTGGGATGCGCATGGAATAATTTTCATTAAGTACCTTGAAAAAGGAAGGACCATCAACAGCGACTAATACATAGCGTTATTGGACAGTCTGAAGGACGAAATCAACGGAAAACGACCGCATTTGAAGAAAAAGAAAGTGCTGTTTCACCAAGACAATGCACCGTGTCACAAGTCAGTGAAAACGATGGCGAAAATCCATGAATTGGGCTTCGAATTGCTTCCGCATCCACCGTATTCTCCAGATCTGGCCCCCAGCGACTATTTCCTGTTCTCAGATCTCAAAAGAATGCTCGCTGGGAAGAAATTTACGTCGAATGAAGAGGTGATCGCCGAAACTGAGGCCTATTTTGAAGCAAAATGGTATCGAAAAGTTGGTGGGTCGCTATAATCAGTGTATCACCCTTGAAGGGAACTATGTTGAATAAAAAAAAACGAATTTTGCCAAAAAAAAAAAATGTGTTTTAGTATGGTAGGCCGAGAACTTTTCAATTGACCTGTTAATTTGGAACTCGCCTAGGTTTGTTTACAAATTAAGAGAAGAAGTCATAGTCTCATAGTCATAGCGACAAGCTAGGATTTTAACTGACACATTTCTTCTTGTTTCCCATAACAAATTTAATTAATGGTTTATTTTTAACGCGACATTATGTTATCGGATCATAGACATTACTGGGTGGTCCAACCATATTGCACGTTGTTGGATTTCTTTCTTTGGGGATATTTAACAGAAAAAGTGTACGTCAATAAGCCAAGAACAATTCAAGAGCTTAAGGATAAGATAATTCGGGACATTAACGACATTGAACCTCAATTATGTCTCAAAATTATTAAAAATATGGACAATCGGATAGAGGTGTGCCACCGAAGCCGTGGCGAGTATTTGGTAGATATTTGGATCCACACATAATTGTCATAGATCCTTTTATTATAATAAAAAATATTAAGATAATTCTCTAAAAACTTTTTGTTTTATTTGCAATCAACATCGTGCATTATGGTTGGACCACCCTTTGTTCCAAATATAGTGGACGAGATCCAAGTACAGCACGTCTCGAACATACAATTCTTTTCGCATCATCTGTACATTTTGTTTAAGCTAACGCATCCACCACCGGAATCAATACTGTACAGAAACAAACTGGCCTAACTTCAGGATTAATTTACATAACCGTCTTAACACTACTCAAGCCTTTTATCAGTAGAAGAGTGATATCGACGGGGAAGTAGACAAGTTAACTAATAGCCTTATAAAAGCGTTTCGAGGAGTTCCATCCACTCCGACCAAGGAAATCACCTCGAAAAAGCTCTGCCCAAAACAGGAAGTTGATCAAATTCGGGAAAGGTATCCGCAGACTTTTTAATAGGACACGTCGTAAAAGACATTGAGGATACTGGGACGTCTACCACAGGAAACTTTTATGGTCAGCCCAAAACCAAGAAAAAAATCCTTTTCGATAGAAACGAAAACAAACTGGATTCTTATGGAAACTCACTTTCTTGTCGAAAACGCTGATACCAATGCAGGTAAACAAGTTGGGCCAAATTCAAACAAAAAGTTTGACTTAAAGTAAAACAATACGTTGGACTTAATGTGAAACAACATATTGGAACTAAATGTGGAGCAATAGCTTAAACCAAGTAAGGGACATCGACAAAGAAACGAGTTAACCAAAATATTAGGACTGATGGACCATATGATACTTTCCTGTTTTAAAACAGGGTATTGATGTGATGGCAGGAAGCAACAGTTATGGCAGAAAGCAACACTAACCTTTTTACCAGAGCAGCGGAAGGATTCATCTATGTAAACTTAAAGGCTACAGACCGATAAGCCTGACCATGGAATGGCTTGTAAATGGTACGGTTAACGATCAATGCGTACTTAAATAATGTTCGGTGGAAACTGTCTTTCATGAGGTGATTTACCACTTTGAAAGATCATTAAATCTAATCATAAAGGGTTTCCACTAAAGTATTCAAAAAAAACCGGCCATTTGAAAAAACTGGTTTCGGTTTTCTTCAAAAAATCGAATTTTAAAGAAACCGGTTTCGGTTTCGGTTTTTGCATGAAAAACCGGTCAATCGGATTTTTCGGTTTTTTTTTAATTTAAATAAAAAGCTTATATAATTTGTTAATTGTTTTTATTAAAAAAAACAGAAATTTAATATATAAAGTTGTATATATATTCATTTAAATTTAATTTTTCTATTGTATTTCATTTCAACAAAAAATTAACTTAAAACCAATATTTTTTAATATAATATCTTAAAAATTAATATTATAAAACTATATTCATATCAAATGAATAGAGAACGTTTAAAACGTTTACCATTAAATACGTTTTTTTAATATTACATTTTAGATATGCAAAAAGAAAATTTATTTTTCACTTCTAAAATAATAATTTAGAAATAATATGCAATTTAAATGTTTCGTTTTAAGACGATTGTTTTGTTTGCTTTTGATAAAGCTAGAAGTGGAAAATACTCTTTCACTAACAGTAGATGTTGGACAAATAGTCTAAAGACAATTATCAGTTCTTTTGTCGCATTTATCAAGATATATGAAATCATCATATAATGATGAATGATTTTGTACAGTCTCTTTTTTAGGATTTTGACTACTGTTTATTGTGTTATTTAGAACATAAATTAAACTATTTGAATTTGGAATATCCAAAGTTTTCATCGGAATCTATCAGACTTACATCTAAATCTTCAGAACCAAACAAACGAATATAAAAGTGTTCGGAAAAAATAAAAGAGACCGGTTAACCGAACAAAAAAGACCGGTTTTCGATTTTCTTCGAATTTAAAAAATATTCGAAACCGATCGGTTAAAAAAAAAGAAACGGGTTGACCGGTTTTCGGTTTTTGAATACTCTAGTTTCCACACATGTCGTCTACGTACATATTGTTCAATTTGGGTCAAAAGAAATCGGTTATCATCGTTCTGTAGCGCTCGCCGTTGACGGTGATGGCCTTACCAATGTCGTTTTCAAAATTACGGATTATTGACGCCACCGGCACAAAATTATTTGTGGATGCATTGCCACCTGTTAAACCTTGTGTGGGTTGGCGTCATCCCATATACGGCAATTTTACTTGTTAATATAGCCATTCATGCAAAAATGCGCCTCGTCGCAAAAGATGATTTTTCATTTAATTTCTTTACATTCTTTTTTATTTGGATGTGCTGCTCAATCGTGTAATATGTCATGGTGCTTTGGCATCAGTTGCTGAATAATAAACAACAGATTGGGCAGGCGCCACCAAAACAACATTGCTGTAACAGGCAGCCAACGTCTACCCGCACCAATTGCAAAACCCTTTATGTATATCTTTATCCAGTCCGTAGACCAGTTTGATATTGATCGGGCTCTGCTAGGCTGAATAGGTCTTATGGATTAACTGTCAGGCCAACGGAATTTAGTATTAGAGACAGGGTGTGCCGCAGGACCCCAAAAGAATTTGAAAATGTGTAATCTTTAGAAATTTTTCTCGATATTTTGGACATAATAGCGTCAAGTTTAGTAATTCCGAGCGTATTATGGCAAAAATATTTATGGAATTTTCAAAGACTAATTTTGGTCCACTACAGCATAAAAAGTGTATTGTTTTAAACAAGACATATTTTAAACTCAAAAAATATTTTCTTTTATATTATTTTCATAGGATGGACATGTTTTGAGCACATTTGAAAAAAAAACAAAAATATATTTAATTCATTATTACTTAATGATGCTGTGGTAGAACAAAATAACTATGAATTTTTTTGAATATTTTTCCCACAATATCCGCAGCTCGATAATACATATCGTTTGAGTGCAATTATGTAAGATTTGCCAAATTCGGATCACCCTAATGACCATCTTTAAGATCGTTTACTGTTAAGTCTTACGAAAAACAAAAATACTACCAATAAGTTCAAAATAAAAATCACTGTAAATCTTAGAACTAAAAGAAAAAGGATGATTTTTTTTTGTGCAGGTTAAACAAAAAATAATATAAAATGCTACTTTGATTGCCAAAAACGATTTATGCAACCTGTGTGGCCAACAAATAAAATATTAAGAGACATTTTTTATTTAAATTTTTATAAAAAAAAAATATATGACTTTATGTAAAGCAGTATCAATATGCAGTAACCTTTAGTTACCTTTAAACACACAATTGGTTTCATAAAAAAAAAAATAACTGATTTGTGTGTTTTCTTATGAATAAGTATTTGATTTTGGTCCTTAAAAGTATCCTGCAGATATCTACTCTACAGGTATTGCAGCATGCTCATTTCTTGTCTATTTCTAATGGCTTTTATGATACGTAGTAATAGGTTTGTACTTGAAAGTGTTGGTGGGATTGTTTGTCTTGTCTTAACTTGACTTGACTGGTATAATGGCAGGACATACGATCATATAAACTTTTAATAGTTTATTTAGTTTACAATATACAGATGTATGTGTAGTAAGTAGCAATAACATAAGTAAGTTTAAGTATTTTGACTACCTTGGCAATTTAAAGAACATAAGTTTAAGTTTTCAAACATATGTATGTTTATGAGTAATAACATATAACATGTAAGTAGTTTATGGTTGAATTAAAATAACATAATGTAGATATACATACATATTACTTAATATCTGAATATCTGGAAGAACGTAAATAATTTAAACACCCAGAATAGTTTTATAGTAACTACAGGTACACTCAAAACAAGACATGAACTAAAATGTAATAAAAAATTTCCTTCAAAATAGTTTAAAAATTGTCCTCAATTTAAGTAAAATTTTATTAAAACTTAGAAAAATTTTCTTAAAATGAATAAGAATTCCTAAGCTTTGAGGAAAAACGAAATAGTTAAATACTCAGAAATAGTTCATATTTTTCCTAATATTTGTTGATTTCAGGGGAAAAAAAAAGTCAATTAAATAAAAATTTATTAATTTTAAGAAAAAAACATCTTAGTTTTAAGAAATTTGCATACTTAAATGTAATAAAATTAAGTTAAGTTCAAAAAAAAATAATTTACTTCCATTTAGTTCAAAAAATGTGTCCAACTTAAATCGAGAAAGTACTTGAACTTAATGTGTGCTCATTTTTTGTTCGCGAGTGGTAAAATGAACTAAATTTTAGAAAGCCATTTCCAAATTCAGTTTTTAAGTATACCACTTTCTAATTTTGAAGAATTGTTTTCTAAAAATTAGTCAAGACAATTAAAAACAAAAAGTAATACATTTTTTCCTATGTAATAATAAAAATTTACTTGATTTTAGAAACTGATGAACTATTTCTAAGGAAAATTTTCATGCAACTTAGTTCAGATAAATTTTAAAAATTTTAATAAAATATTCTTTTTTTTTAAGTAAAAGTTTTCTAATTTTTAAAAAAAATAAAATTTGCTATAGGATTTTTTTTGTTGGAAAACGTTTAAATTATTTTTAATATTATATTCGAAAAAACTAGTTAGTTTTCCCAATTTCCAAGAAAAAATATTATTAAAGGAAAAACATTAAAGTAACCATTTAAATAAACTATCGTGCATGATTGTAATTTTTGGTTCGTGATCGTGCGTGAGCGTGAGTCTAAAATCTCTCACGTGCCCAAGTAGCTTAAAATATATTTTAAAATTTTATTAGCAAAGGGTAAGAAATTTCGAATTTGCGCTTTTATGTAATAAATTTGTTTGTTGACTACAATACAAAATATTGCAGGCACATTTTATACATTACGGCATAATGGCCTTCCTATAATTGAAGTAACGCTTATTAAACTTTATATTTATCGAACGATTTTTTTCACTTAATAATAAAAACGTTTAAATTTGTATATGTCAAATAAAGTTTAAGCTAAAAATCCCATAAAATAAACTTATGACTTTTCCATTTTCCAATAATAACAAGAAATGTAACTGTGATATTTTGTATTTTTGCAACAATGTCCTTAAATTAGTTAATTTAAGAAGACAAAGGACCCCCAGTGTTCCTTAGCCATAGATGCCGTGTGTCACTTAGGGCGTCCCTTTTTGTAGTTCTCTCAAGTAGAACCGTTAATTAACTACGAAAAGGATCTGACTTTGTCACAATTTATTACGTTTCAGAATATCCTGCAGTACATTTTTTTAATTTGTTTACCTTTTTGCTAATAAAATTTAATTTATATTTTAAATACATGAAATAAGTATAATTCAATTTAGTTTTAAGACAAAATTGTTTAGCAAAATGCTTGTTAAGAGCAGTGTTCTCACAAAGTGGGAAAATACCTACTCAATGAGTGTAAAATACTTTAAAATATATGGTAAAATATATTACCTTTACAAAAGAAGCAGGATAAGGATGATTTTCACTTAAAAGTGCTATTTAACTTGATGTTAGAAAATATTTTCTTATTTTTAGGGAATTAAGTCCTAGTTTTTAGCAAAAAAAAATTATCTAATGAACTTAAATAAAATAAAATTTTTCTTAAAACCAAGGAAACATTTCCTAACTAAAAGTACAATTTAAGATGATGTATGAACTAATTAGGAGAAAATTTTATTGTTTTCTAATAAAAATTTAGTTCTCAGTAGTAAAATTTTTCTATAATTTAGAAATTTTTACCTAACTTTAAGTAAAATTTATTTCAAGGAAAATTTTTTTAAATATTGGTAAAAAGTGTCTTTGGCGCCGTTTTTATTTCAATTTTCCTCTAAATAAGTTAATTTTTCTAAATTCTAGTTCATTTTTTTTAGTGTAGGTTATTGGCTAGTAGCAATATTATGTTTTTAAGTGTAACTGTAGTTATTTTTCTATGTATGAAAGTAAAATAAAGTTTATTAACAGTTATTTAGAGTATTTGGTATTTTGTTTTTGTTTGTTTCAGCAAATAACTGTCAAATAGTTGTTACATATGAGGTAAAGTTATTAATTTATTCCAAAAACTGCAATTTGCGAGATTTACCGGGTCCTTAAAACACCCTTGAACATTTATCGACATGATTATACTCAAATAAATATCAATTTAATTTCATAAGAAAAATAAAATATTTTTAAAGTACTTTCCCCAAAATGCTGGTCCACAAACATTCCCTGGGTTAACAAAATAAAGACCCACAACTCGAAAAGGCAAACTTTTTATAGCGTACACCACTTCATGGTGGGGGTATAATGATTTACTGCTGATGGTTGCTGCTTTCAAAAATATCAGACTTAGACCCAGCTTATAGTAAACAAATCGACTCAGAATCCCTTCGGTTCGTCCATGTAAAATTTTTAAGCAAAGTACAGGTCGCAAACAAAAATATGTTTTGATGAAATTCAATACTTGGGTTTCTATTGGCTTAAAAATGTAACCTTCCACACTCAGAAAAAAAGGTAGTGGAAAAATTTGTAAACGGTTTTAAATCCTACTTTACTATTTTTGTACTGATTTTTAGCAAAAAAAAAAAAAATATTATTTAGCAAATCTTTTTGCTATTTAAATTTTACAAATTTCAGAATTTTCACAGAATATTTACATATTTTTGTTGCTAATTTCAGAAACCGTGTTAAATGCTTTTTGAAAACCGATTTCCTAAAATTAGCAAAAATGTTTACTAATTACTGGATATTGAAGGAAATGTTATTTCTAATTAAAACTTACACCTACAAGCTTAAATTGCCTTACAATGTTACATAGATTAACAAAAAAATATATCGGAAGTGAATACACCGACTTATGTCTAAAAATAGGACACCCACTTATAATAGAACTTCTTAGTTTTAAAAATCAGCCAACAATTAAAATTTGACCTTAAAAGTAAAAAAAATTGACTAAAATATTTTTTAAAACAGAAATTACCATACCTCAGTAAAATGGCTATATGTGCAATGATTAATATTAAATTTTTCTTAAGCACTTGTCTCTGTTATTTGTTATTTGTTTTTTATTTTTTATTTGTTTTATTGATAAATAGCCTTAAGAAAAAAAAACAAAACATATTTCATATATACATATTTATAAGAAAAATAAAATCATTTAGATTTTCTCTATAGAAAATGGTTATATGTGCAAAAATATTTTTTTATGAAAGATACTTGGATAACGTAAATTTATGTAAATATTAGTATGATATTGTGTTGCCTTTTTGTTTTTTGACCAGTTCCAGTCTTCGAGGCATTGAATCGACCAAGTTTTTTATAACCTCCAAGTCTATTCTTTCCCACTCCTTTACTATGGCTTGTTTTAGCTGCTTCAGAGTATCATACTGTGAGGCACCAAAAATTCATGCAGAAAGTATACCCCAAAGATCCTCAATTGGATTGAGATCTGGGCTCAATGCCGGCCATTGCAGCAAGGAAATATTACGGGACTCGAAAAAGTCTTTCGTGGCCCGTGCAACATAGATTGGCGCGTTGTCCTGCTGAAAAATCCAATCATCACCATGAAAATCCTCTGCAAACGGAATCAGCTCACTGTTCAACAAATCAATATAAGCTTGTGCATTCATTCGGCTCGGCACAAAGCATATTGGAGACTTACCACGAGCACTAAAGGCAGCCCATACCATGAGTGATCCACCCCCATGATCGCGGTTGTAGCAAGTCTGCCGTGGATGACGCATGTCCCGCCAATATTTGTGATGACCATCTGGACCATCCAAATTAAATTTTTTTTCATCACCAAATATAACGGACTGGAATTCGGAGTCCCAGAACTTGTATTTTTCATAGAACGCAATGCGAGCATCTTTGTGTCGTTTTGTTAGGCGTGGTTTAGGAACTTTTGATTGGTATTTCAGACGCAAGTCCTGTCTCAAAACTTGTTGCACACGCTGTCTAGTAACAGTTAGTCCTAATTCCGCCTTAATTTTGTTGCAACTCATCATATTATTTGTAGCTAACTCTCGCATGCGCCGCTTAGTCCGCTCATCAATGGAAGGTTTTGGTCCCGTGCGTTTGTTAATAGCAGTTTTCTGGACTTTTCAAAAAATTTCTAATTGTATTGCGGTGCCGATTTATAGCTGCTGCTATTTGGCCCACTCTCATCTTGGCTTCATACATACCTTTGATCTTTCCTTGCTCTTCTTTCGACAATTCTTTTCCGCGAGGCATTTTGAGCTAAATTATGATTTTATTGTAATATTTTTACAGTTTATTAATTTTTTCTACTTATGCACTTTTTCACAAATTTTATAAATTTGTTTGCAAAGATGTGGACGCTTCAATACTCAGAAAACAAATAAATCATTTTGCACATATATCTATTTTCTATTAATCAAACAAATAATAAGGCTTAGCTAAAGTAACGGTACCGCAAATGAAATGTAAAGAAGACGGTTACGCGGGGTAAATAAACATAAACCAGGCTTGGTAACAACTGCACACTCAAATTAAGTGAGTTGTTGTTCTAACATGAGATAGAGCGAAAAAAATTTTTGCACATATAGCCATTTTACTGAGGTATTAAAACAAATTTTTACAATTTTGAATCCCTTGTTTTTATTTTGTCCAAAATATTAAAAAAAAAAAAATAAAAAATTTTGATGCTCGATAAAAAAATTAATTTTTAATTAATAATATTTAGTAATTTTTTTTTTTTGCTGATTTTAGCAAACAGATTTTAAATTCCACTTTACAAAAAGTTTACTAAAACTTAGTAGCTGCAGCTACTTTTTTCTACAAATTTAAGTGTACTACACGTCAGCAGACACGTGTTGCTAAGATTAGCAAAAAATACGGCTGAGCTCAATTAGCAAAATTTCCCGTAATAACAAAAAAAAATGTCAGTTGTCATTACAGACTTTTTTTGGTGAGTGCATGTAAAAATGACAATATAGTAATATACGAACAAACATGATTTCATGTATCAGCATATGTGGTTCCATATCACATATGGGATGTATGATATCATCCTAGCAAAAATCGATATATATCCAAGTATGGTTATACATGATCATATATGAGCATATACGGCGACATACCCTCAAATTTCGGATGCCAAGATACACAGGTTTGCTGATTTATTACTCGACGAAAAAGGTTTTGATGTAATCATATACATATTATTACATATAATATCATATGTAATTAAATATCACATAACAGCTTAGTTGATCCGAAAAATGGTAGCATGATATCTGATATATTATTCAAAAACTGGGTTCATCTAATTTGATCGAATTGCATAGTATAACACGAAAAAAATTACGGGGTTCTGACAATGAATTTTGGTAGAACCAAGTAATTTCGAAAAAAAAGTTCGAAATTGTTGTGCAGTGTTATATATAACTTGATACAATTCTATTTAATTGGGTTTAAAATTTTATTCGCTAGAATGAACTCATAAATAAATATAAATGCGAAGCCGGATTTTTTTGATATACACACATCTGGGAGGGTCATTGGCGGCCCACAGTGTTTCTAAACCAAAAAAAACATGGTAATAATTATGTATATTCTACACTTAGAATCCCACTTTACTATTTTTGTACTGATTTTTAGTAAAAAAATTGCAAAAATTTAGCAAATCTTCTTGCTATTTACATTTTACAAATTACAGAGTTTTTACAGAATATTTAAAAATTTTTGTTGCTAATTTCAGAAATCATTTTACAAATTTTTGAAAACCGATTTGCTAAAATTAGTAAAAAAAAAATACTAATTTTAAAAAAGTAGATATTGAAGAGAATGTTATTTCTAATTTAAACTTACACCTACAAACTCAAATTGCCTTAAAACAAAATGATTAATTCGTTTATGTTTCAACAATTTTTAAGATTTTTAAGCCTTTGATTTTGTTTTTAATTTTGTATAAAATATATTTTGAAAAAATAAATAAAATGAAAAAATTGATGCTCGATAAAAAAAAATTTAAATTGTGTACTAATATTCAAAATATATAGTAATTTTTTTTTTGCTGATTTTAGCAAACCGGTTTTGAATTCCGCTTTACAAAAAGTTTACTAAAATTTAGTAGCGGCTACTTATTTTTCTACTAATTTCATTGTACTACACGTCAGCAGACATGTGTTGCTAAGATTAGCAAAAAAATCGCTAAACTCAAATTAGCAAAATTTCCCGTAATAACAGCAAAAGTTGTCATTACAGACTGTTTTTGGTGAGTGTAAACTAATGATCCAATCGGAAGAAATGTTCACAAGAACAGAAGAGAAACATCTCGACTTTTAGAAAACTGTTTTAGCACAGTGTCAAAGTTGACTATCACGGGTTTACAAAAGCTTTATGGACGTACAACTTTTACAAATGTGAACCGATTTTTCTAGTTTTAGACTTTTTGTAATCTAGGTTACTTTAAGTACCATAGTAGTTTAAAAAATATTTAACTTTGAATTTCAAAATCTTAATTTTTTACCTTATTTTTGTGTCATTTCTATGACCTTTCTAAATTTTAGAAAAAACTATTTTAATTATATCAAGTCGTTTAGCAGTGACAGAATTTTAAATTCAAAACTTTTATGTGTGTTTTGAAAATGGCATTTTTTTTTTTTTTGCAAAAAGAGGATAAGGACCCTTTCACGAATTTGGAATTCTTCCTGAAATTTGAACCAAGTTATAATTGACACCTTACTACATAGTTTTTATTTTAAATTCGGCTTTGAGAGACCAAATAATTTAAAAAATTTAGTAGAAATCTGTGCAAAAACTTATTCGTGTTATTTCACCGCGCAATAATAAAATTATTTTGGGGAAAAAACCAGGAATCTTATAAGGAAGGCTTGTGTTATACGATTGGATTAAGCTCACGTTTATGTGTTTAAAAGTGGTATCAAAACTTATATCGTTTTTCTGATTTGGAGTTTTTTTTTTTTTGTATGGAAGATATAAAAAAGGTTGTCGAACAAATAAGTTTCAAATAACTTTGAAAACTATTTGTACTTCCTAAATATCAACTTGGGCTCTTTATCACCTATAAAAAATTTCATCGACTTCTAAGGTCACAGACATGCAGGGATGTGATTTTGATACAAACCCAATGACCCAATTTTCAAAAGAAAAAATCAATCTCATTTTTAAATTAAAAACTCATATATTTTTGTTTATGCCCAATGTAGTAGTCCTTAGAATCCTATTTGGAAGGTAACTAACGATTCCTCAAAGTAGAATTAATCTCACTTTATTTTTTACTTAAAACTACCTCACTAATGGACTCCCATATTCATTACCTTTATTTGGGAAAACAAAAAAACACCATATAAATATATCATGGCTCTTCGCCAAAACATGCAAAGTATGTATGACATTCTCATATATTGTAACAAAAAAAATAAATAAAATAAAAAATTCTACAGTAAGAAAACAAAAACTATGTTGGCATGTACATTAGTACATATTTCACAAAAAAATAAAAAATAAAACGGAAACAAAGTTGTGAAAAAATACACTATAATTTAGCAACACTGGGAATAAAAATTATGCTTTTCATGTGCATTAAAGTGATTCCACATTCATTCATACGTTCACATTATGGTTACGCTTTTTTCTGTTTTTTAAACTCTTCACCATAAGCGGGCAGTATATAAATTTTGTTTGTCATATATCCACACAAGGATACTACTACAGGATGAGTCCTTAAATTAGAATTTACTTTGGATATGTGATAGAGGTAACAAAACTAACCTTTAACTAGCAAAAATGTAAAAGTCGGGCATGCCGTTAAAACATGATCAAACAATTAAAATAATTTGTTAGTTAAAATAAAAGAAAATACCATTTAAAAGACATGATATTTCATTTAAAAACTGTTCTACATACTTTTCATTTAAATCAAATAATTTTTATTATTTATTTTAAAATGTTGTTTAAACAAGTAACATATCAGCAAAAAATAAATAATTAATCATTTAAAATTAAATGTTTAAGATTTACCTACCAATTTAGTAAAAAAAATTAACTAATTATTCATTTATTTTAAATTTTTGTTTGTTTTTTAAACCAAAAAAATGTATACTCACACAGTCTATAGACACATTTTGTGTAAAGAACCATATGTGTGTGTGTTTATGAAGTTCTTGTAATTTG
This sequence comes from Eustalomyia histrio, assembly GCA_949748255.1. Classification (NCBI taxonomy): domain Eukaryota; kingdom Metazoa; phylum Arthropoda; class Insecta; order Diptera; family Anthomyiidae; genus Eustalomyia; species Eustalomyia histrio. Next base: position 48,784,856 of record OX456525.1, read on the forward strand.
AATTGAAATAATTTTGTGTATAAACAAACACTTTAAATTAAACACAAATTGGATTTTTTTTTTTAATTTTTTGCTTGAAATAGCAAACAAAAATTAAAATTTGTAACAACTGTAACGAAAACAAATAAACCACAAATTTCCGATTAGTGGGTAAACATTTATTAAATTTCGAAGAAATTAAAAAAATAAATGAAACTCAAAAAAATCGGTAAATGACAGTAAATCATTTTGAACAAATGTATAAAAAAAGTTAAAATAAATATTTCTTTGAAAAACGAATGTATGTTCCTTTATTTTTAACAGAACTGAAAACAGTAAACTAAATGAGTTGACTTTTTTGTCTCATTTGGAAAAAATGATTCTAAATGTTTACTCCACCCGTGCATTCATTAAAAGAAATTGTAGTGATTTTTCTGATCCCTATACATAAAAGTTATTATATACATCATATGTCAGATCTAAATTAGTGTGTGGTGCAATAATTTGGAGCCCTCATGCTGATATTCATATTGGACGTATTAAACGAATACAAAGGAAATTTATTAAGTATTCATTACCTCATTTGAATTTTGTTTTTCCTATTCCTACATATGAAGTTCGTTGTATGCATTTAGGATTAGAAATGTTGAAAACTCGACGCAAAATACAATCAATGTTATTTGTATTTGATTTAATTAATGTTAAGATTGATTCCTCGAGTCTTTTGGAGAAAATTTCTTTTAATGTACCTTAGTAGTTTAAAATAATAATGATTTGTTTTTTAAAAACTGTCATCGTTTTAATTATATCTTAAATAGTCCCCTAATAAGGACATTTAAAGATTATAATTTATTAAATTTTAATCATGTCATTGAATTTAATATATCAACATCTAGTTTTAAAAACTTTTTGTTATATAATTTCTTTAAAACATATTTGTTATTTTAGAAATAAATAAATGTATTTATAGTCTGTAAGGAATATTGTTCTATAGACTTTATTAAATAAATAATTAAAAATAATAATCGGAGCGTAATATGTGGAGAGTATAGTTAAGTTGATTTTTTAAAGGAAATCAATTTTTTATATATTGGCCCGCAAAATTAAGGACACGGCAAAATTTTTTATTTTTTAAATTTTTTTTTACCAATTTTTATTTGTTTGAGCGAAAATGTTAAGACAAACCCGATATTTATTTTTTAATATAAAGTTTTCCCTTTATTTTGAATTAAAAACCATTATAGACAAAATAAAATCAAAAGATTAAAAATTGTAAAAATTTGTTTCAATATGGTAATTCCTGTTTAAAAAAATATTTTAGGAAATTTTTTTAACTTTTAAGATCAAATTTTAATTGTTGGCTGATTTTTAAAATTAAAAAATCTTTTTAGTGCTATTTTAAGTGGGTGTCCTTTTTTTAAACATAAGTCGGTGTAATCACTTCCGATCTATTTTTTGTTAATCTATGTAACATTGTAGGGCAATTTAAGCTTGTAGGTGTAAGTTTTAATTAGAAATAACATTTCCTTCAATATCCAGTAATTAGTAAACATTTTTGCTAATTTTAGGAAATCGGTTTTCAAAAATGTGTTAAATGGTTTCTGAAATTAGCAACAAAAATATGTAAATATTCTGTGAAAATTCTGAAATTTGTAAAATGTAAATAGCAAAAAGATTTGCTAAATAATATTTTTTTTTTTTGCTAAAAATCAGTACAAAAATAGTAAAGTAGGATTTAAAACCGTTTACAAATTTTTCCACTACCTTTTTTTCTGAGTGTGGAAGGTTACATTTTTAAGCCAATAGAAACCCAAGTATTGAATTTCATCAAAACATATTTTTGTTTCCGACCTGTACTTTGATTAAAAATTTTACATGGACGAACCGAAGGGATTCTAAGTCGATTTGTTTACTATAAGCTGGGTCTAAGTCTGATATTTTTGAAAGCAGCAACCATCAGCACTAATATACCCCCACCATGTAGTGGTGTACGCTATAAAAAGTTTGCCTTTTCGAGTTGTGGGTCTTTATTTTGTTAACCCAGGGAATGTTTGTGGACCAGTATTTCGGCGGAAGTACTTTAAAAATATTTTATTATTCTTATGAAATTAAATTGATATTTATTTGAGTATAATCATGTCGATAAATGTTCAAGGGTGTTTTAAGGACCCCGTAAAGATCTCGCAAATTGCCGTTTTTGGAATAAATAAATAACTTTACCTCATATGTAACAACTATTTGACAGTTATTTGCTGAAACAAAAAAAAAAAAAAAATACCAACTACCCTAAATAACTGTTACTACACTTAGTTAATAAAGTTAAATATTGCTACTAGCCAATAACCTACACTAAAAAAATGAACTAGAATTTAGAAAAATTAACTTATTTAGAGGAAAATTGAAATAAAAACGGCGCCAAAGACACCTTTTACCAATATTTAAAAAAAATTTTCCTTGAAACAAATTTTACTTAAAGTTTGGTCAAAATTTCTAAATTATAGAAAAATTTTACTACTGAGAACTAAATTTTTATTAGAAAACAATAAAATTTTCTCCTAATTAGTTCATACATCATCTTAAATTGTACTTTTAGTTAGGAAATGTTTCCTTGGTTTTAAGAAAAATTTTATTTTATTTAAGTTCATTAGATAATTTTTTTTTGCTAAAAACTAGGACTTAATTCCCTAAAAATAAGAAAATATTTTTTAACATCAAGTTAAATAGCACTTTTAAGTAAAAATCATCCTTATCCTGCTTCTTTTGTAAAGGTAATATATTTTACCATATATTTTAAAGTATTTTACACTCATTAAGTAGGTATTTTCCCACTTTGTGAGGACACTGCTCTTAACAAGCATTTTGCTAAACAATTTTGCCTTAAAACTAAATTGAATTTTACTAATTTAATGTATTTAAAATATAAATTAAATTTTATTAGCAAAAAGGAAAACAAATTAAACAAATGTACTGCAGGATATCCTAAAACGTAATAAATTGTGACAGTCAGATCCTTTTCGTAGTTAATTAACGGTTCTACTTGAGAGAACTACAAAAAGGGATGCCCTACGTGACACTCGGCATCTATGGCTAAGGAACACTGGTGGTCCTTTGTCTTCTTAAATTAATTAGTTTAAGGAAATTGTTGCAAAAATACAAAATATCACAGTTACATTTCTTGTTATTATTGGAAAATAGAAAAGGCAAAAATTTATTTTATGGGATTTTTAGCTTAAAACTTTATTTGACATATACATCTTTAAACTTTTTTATTATTAAGTGAAAAAATTGTTCGTTAAATATAAAGCGCTATGTCAATTATAGGAAATCCATTATGCCGTAATGTATAAAATGTACCTGCGACAAACAAAACTATTACATAAAAGCGCAAATTCGAAATTTTTACCCTTTGCTAACAAAATTTTAAAAAAATATTTTAAGCTACTTTAAGTTCAATATTTAAGACGTTAAGATTAGAGATGGGCACGTGAGAGATTTTTGACTCACGCTCACGCACGATCTCGAACCAAAAGTTACAATAATGCACGATAGTTTTTTTAAATGGTTACTTTAATTTCTTTTATTTAATAATATTTTTTCTTGAAAATTAGGAAAACTTACTGGTTTGTTTTTAATTGATTGTTTTTTTGGAATAGAATATTTAAAATAATTTAAACGTTTTCCAACAAAAAAAAATTCTATACCAAATTTTATTATTTTTTTAAAACTATAAAACTTTTACTTGAAAAAAAGAACATTTTATTAAAATTTATCTGAACTAAGTTGCATGAAAATTTTCCTTAGAAATAACTCATCAGTTTCTAAAATCAAGTAAATTTTTTTACATAGGAAAAAATTTATTACTATTTGTTTTTAATTGTCTGAACTAATTTTTTACTTAAAAACTGAATTTGGAAATGGCTTTCTAAAATTTAGTTCATTTTACCACTCGCGAACAAAAAATGAACACACATTAAGTTCAAGTACTTTCTCGATTTAAGTTAGACACATTTTTCGAACTAAATGGGAGTAAATTATGTCCTAATTTTTTTTTTAACTAAACTTAATTTTTTTTCGTTTGAGTATGCAAATTTCTTAAAACTAAGATGTTTTTTCTTAAAATTAATAAATTTTTATTTAACAGACTTGTTTTTTTCCTAAAATCAAGAAATATTACTTAGGAAAAACATGAACTATTTCTGAGTATATAAACTATTTCGTTTTCCCTCAAACTTAGGAATTTTTATTCTTTTAAGAAAATTTTTCGAAGTTTTAATAAAATTTTACTTAAATTGAGGACAATTTATAAACCATTTTGAAGGAAATTTTTTCCGACACCACAAGGGTGGTGGTACTTGATAAATTATGCGTGGGTTTTTTAGTCCCAGATAAACAAAATTTTGCTTACTGATGATAAAAATGAGCCTCGACACTAATGACAAATTTTGATGGAAAATCATCCACTTTGTCGTTGAAACTCGTTTTGTAACAACTATTAAATCACCTGAATTTTGTATGGGAACATTTTCATTTCCTTTTATATGAAACAGAACTTAACGTTAATAAGTAAATTATAATTAGATAAATGATATGACATGACGTCTAATAAAAGTGCAAAATTGCAAAAGAATAACAAGTTGGATATATTGATGACATCGTTTTCATACAGTTAAAAAGAAAACACCAATAATTTCCAAAAGCTAACTTTTTCTGCTGCCTGTGTAAAGATTAGATCTTCTTAAATCCAATTAGATCTGGTATAAGATCTTGATTATATATAATAAGATATGGCATATGTGATACACTTTGATCTGGAAAATTGTATGCCTTTTGTGCCCAGATATATTATGAGTAGATCATAGTCATATCTGGTGCCTGATCTGTTCATATCTGATATTAGTCATTTAAGTCATTTTTAAAGACACCAAAATAAAAATGTATAAAAAAATAAAGGTGTTTTTGAATTTTTAATTTTACTTATTGCATCTGATTAGATATTAAATGTCGAACTAAAATTGGATCTGATTATATATATTGCGTCAGATCTGCTTATATTTCCTTCCAACGAGATATGTTCGAATCTAATCTGTTTTACACGGGTGCACAGAAAAAACACTTTCATTGTACAACTGAATTTCATTTGCCAACCGAATCTTTGGTTGCAGCAACTGATTTTTTTTTGTTGTCCTGGTTAAATGAAAATATATCAAATTATATCAATTTTTTTCTTACTTAAAAATTCTCAGGCCATCTTTGTGATCTGTATCTTAAGCATATTACAAAGAATCATTTGCAACCTCGACACATCAAGTTTTTCTAATTTTATTGAAGTTTGCTTCTACAGACCTGCTTATACACAGAGAAAACAGATTCGTGAAAAAAAAATTTTTTTTTGCCAATCGAATGGTTTGGATGTGGTAACCCAATTTTTTAGATAACACTATTATGACAATATAATTTCAGTTGCCTTACCAGTTATTTGTTAGTTCCAATTGAACAAATCGTTTACTGAACAAATTTGAAAATATTTTTAAAAAAATTTACTGACCTCATTATTCGGATCTTATATAAGTTTAGTTTCTGTCCACTCTAATTTGCACGTTTTAAAACGTGATATAAACATACCGGAAGTTTCACAACAAACTTTAAATCATTTTGAAAAAAAAAAAATGTACACACACATACTAATATGAATTTCACACATCATACATATTCTACACATGGTTTAAAATCATGAAATACTCCATAAAAAGAAATTGTTAGAATTAAACATATTCCCCGCTAGTAATGCCTTGGACCACACCTAGATGGGTGGTGTTTTGATACACCATGCAAAGTACCTGGGGGTTATTTTGGACAGCAAGTTGTCATGGGAACTCAATATTAAAGACCACAAAGGCGCTCTATGCATGCAGGAAACGCTCGGCGAAACTTGGGGCATTCGAGGTGCCGCTCTGAAAGGTCATTAGGAATGTAAGAAGTACACACAGAAAAATAAAGTGTCAACCGATTTCAAAAGTGTATTTTGGTTGCGAAAACCGAGGTATCAAGGAGTCACATAAGCTTTCCCATTACTGCAGCATTTTTCAGGCGGAAGTTCTGGTTAATTTCTATATTGATAGTCAAGCGGCTATTAGGGCGATCTCCACCGATTTGACATAGTCATCGATTGTCCTGCCAGCAGGAGAGTGCACATGTATTGGGTTCGTGGGCACCAAGGCATTGAAGCGCGGGGTCCAGTTGCCTAGCGAAAGGACAATGTACATTCGTGTGGAACTTCAGTCATTGAAACGTGAAGTAGACTCCACTGTAATGGCCAGGTCCGGGGCGGTTTGGTGCAATACCGCAACGTGCAGTGTGCCGAGGATCATGAGGAAGTCTTACGACCCTAAGGCGACGGGTGTTATATTATCCTTAGCAAGAAGCGATTTTAGAATTCTGACTCGTAACTGAAAGCGGAGAAGCGAAAGTGGGGTACTGCGGGACAGAAAGACGGTGGACCATATAATATGCCACTATCCGGTTCTTGCGCGCTCCAGAGCAAGTTTCTTGGGACATTATCTTCACCGCAATCTAAAAGAAATTTCTAGAATTAAAATTCTGAGACACCTGTCATTTGCTAAGGGAGTGTGGGGGCACCTTGTGTGCCGTCACATCTGACTAGTCTCTTTTATGCGGGTTATCGTTTCTATCTGGTAACGATAGGGAACAAATTGGTCCATGCGAGGTCTTTGACCCGCCAGTTCAAGCTTAACTTACCTTGTAAAAAATATTTCGTTATTTCGTACCACGAAAATTTTTCGTAAAATATACGAATTCCACCTATCTGTTAATTTCCATATTTCTGAAATGAATTAACTACTTATTTGTTAACTTAAAAAAAAAAATCTCTTTACTTTCTTTTTGTAAATTATTTTTTGTTTGGTGGCAGTTCATGAATTCTGACCATGTGTGATTCGCACTGTAGAATGGCTGTGTTTATACATAACGTTAAATTTAATTATTGTTGGGGCTTGTTTGTTAAATTATTATAGTTTCGCTCTTGTTGGTTAGTTTTTTTTTTTTTTTTTTTTTTTTTTTGCTTTTCTCCATTTTAATACTTTAGTGCAATATTTAATTTGTCAAGGATATGCATAGACAGGTTTTATGGTTTTTGTGTATTTTTGCTCTGACATGCAACCGCCATGAACTCTAAAATATTAATTAAGTTGGTGTAAAAAAATATATCTTTTTTAACTCTTATCTTAAATCAAGGAAAAACTAAAATATTTATAAATTTTCGATTTTTAAACTTTAATTAAAATTAAATACCATACAACTCTAAAAAAATTTTAATTTTTCCCCAAAAATATAGAAACATATACGAGTATTGTATAAATATTGAAATGCATTAACAATAAAATGCTTTTATATTTTATTGAACAACTCTACCTTTTCATATTTGTTTTCTATTTTTCTATTATTTTTTCTATTTTTATATAAATTGAAATGTATTTAACACTATATTTACCGGAAGGTTTTTAAAAATTAGTAATACGAATCTCTCCTTCCAGTATATTGTACAGATGTAGAACTTTAGATTATGAAAGAATGTAGAGGTGAAGAGAAAACCTATTAATTGTACTCTCACAATATTCGCCCTTAGGCAACGTCGTTTTTAATCGTCTGCTATTAATCGGTATTCCCATTGTCAATATTAACTATTATCGAGAACTGTCAACATATTTTTTTGTATTCCGTAAGAAAATTTGACGACGACGTTGCTTTGAATTGACTCTGATTTTGTCGTTAATGTTGATTTTTTTTAGTTTTTTTTTAATAAAATGGAAATTAAGAAAATAAAAGTAACAAACTCAAGCCAATTCGAAAAATTGGTGGAAAAATAGAAAAAAAATCCACCTTTTGCTAGAGGAACAGTGAAAAAGTGTTTCCAAAGTGCCAGCCAGGTATTATGGACACCAGCATGACTAACGTTCCAGATTAATGAATCATGACAAAAACCTGCGTGTCGCACATCCAAAAAACGTGGTCTCATTTTGTGATCACAAATCTATGTTGATGTAAAATATTTATGAATAAATCGAATCGAATATAAATTTTTTCAAATATTTTTGATTACTTAAAATTTTATGATACTTTTTTCTGTGTAAAATACAACGAAAATATATTACAAACTTACAATCACGCATTTAAGCTAAAAAAATATTTACGATTAATCTACAGATGCTGGTATTTTTTAAGTGGAGGGCAAAATTTGTATGTGGGTTTTATTCACACATCCAATAAAAAAATGTAGTTTGGCTTCCGTTTTCCCATTGTGGACAAACTGTCATTTCCATGACATGCAGAGTCTCCGACAGAATAGTCGACACGACTGTGTGTGATAGCCCCAAGTTGAAAACGTTTCCGACACTTAGCAGGTACGATCCCTGAGCAAACATGAAAGTTCAACAAAAATTGTAAACAAAACAAAACAGCTAACGCAAATATTAGATATGTGTATTGTATACACTCACAATATTATTTCCTTAAAAATAATCTAAAATACATATAAAATCAATCGAAAATACAATAAAAAAGAGGACTACTGATTTTTCATTATATTTAGCCCATTTTGTTGTTTATTTTCAATCATTGTTTAATAATCGACAAAAGTAGTAAAATCAATCGAAAGTCGATTAAAATAACCATCAATTTTTAACTGACAAAACGTAAAAAAAAAACAATTTTTGTGGTTAGTTTTTCAAATAATTTTTTTTTTTAATTTGTATGGAATTTTTGTAAAACACAACACACACAAATGTATATATTTTTTCTTTTCTGTGTGTATCTATATTTGAATAATTTCTTGTAATTTTTATTAAAATAATTTTGTATATAAACAAACTATTTTAGAAAAACAAAAAGGAATTATATGAATTTCTATTTTTAGAAACAGAAAACATAAAATTTTACATTTAACAGAAAATATCAACTCTTACTGAACGTCTGTAAGTTTTTATAGTTTGTTTTTTGAATGACTGATTCAAATAGTTAAAAAATATATTTCTATGAATTTTAATTGACTCTTCATTAAAAAACAAACTCTACGTATTACTTTTTAAATAAACTAGAGTCGGTAACGGAAAATATATTGTGAGTGTATTATTAAAATTATCGTTAAACAGTCAACGTCGTCTCAAGACTGTTAGGTAACAGCATAGAGGAAGAATAGTATAGAGGATGCAACGCCGTCAGCGGCCAAATAAAATATTGTACAGAATACAAAGATTCGGAAACTTGGAGAAAACAGGGGAAAATTGAGCAAATTTCCCTGATTTCTGCAAAAATTTGAGTAAAATTACCTGTTTTTAAACCTTTTTTTTCAAATCCAATTGGGAAATCTGCTAAAACTAATTGGATTTGCAAAGAAATTCAATTGGAATCGCAAAAAAAACCAATTTGAAAAGATGCTGAACCTTTGAAATCTGCACATACAAAAGAAAGAGAACGTTTTTTACGACGTGAGAGACATCGTCATGGTGTGGTAACAGCAAATTGATGTTGACGTTGAGTCAAAGTGATGTTGACTCAAAATTGACTACGCCATTCTATTAATAAGGGTGATTATGAAGTTTAATAAAAAAGTTTTAAGTTTAGTTAAAAATATTACATTAATTTTTTAAATATAATATTAATTTTAACTTTTTTTATACATTTGTTCAAAATGATTTATTTATTTTTTTCATTACTAAAATTTACCTAGAATTAATAAAAATTTACCTACAAATCGGAAATTTTTGGTTTATTTGTTTTCATTACAGTTATTACAAATTTAAATTTTGTTTACTGTCTCTTTGAAAAATAAAAAAATATTAAAAAAAATACAATTTGTTTTTATTTAAATTGTTTGTATAAAAAATTATTTCAATTCAAATTACAAGAACTTCATAAACACACACACATATGATCATCGACACAAAATGTGTCTATAGAGTGTGTGAGTATACATTTTGTAGATTAAAAAACAAACAAAAATACACAAAAGGAAAATTTAGTTATTTTTTAAGGAATTGATATGGAAAAATTTAAACATTTATTTTTAACTGATTAATCATTTGTTTTTTTTTTTACTGATGTGTCAAATGTTTAAATAACATTTAAAAGAAAATAACAAAAACCATTTGATTTAAATGAAAAGTAAGAAGACCAGTTTTCAAATGAAATATCACTTCTTTTAATTGGTATTTTCTGTTATCTTAACTTACAAACTATTTTAAGTATAAGGAACAACAAATTTCGAAAAAATAATGGACTAAATGTATTGAGTTTAAAGAAAACATAGTCAAATGGAATAAGGAAGTGATTTTGCGTCGATTGTCATACTAATAAAGGCAATTTTGAAATGACCAATTGTTATTTTGTGAATTACAAAAGGAATCGATTGAATTTCATTTAAATTATAATTGTGATTTTCTGAATATTATTTGAGATTAAGAAATAACAATTATCATTTTTAAACAACAATTGGAAATTGTGTATGTAGATTAGAGTTGTAAAATGTAGAAACTTTACTTGATACTTATCAATACCTTTAAAGTACTGACTCGATACTATTCAATACCTTTTATATTTAATAAAAAAAAACAGAACACTATTTTTTTTTTTTACTTTTAACTATAAAGCACTTTAACGGTCGGTATTGAATACTCAATGCCGAAATACTAAAGACTTACAACTTTAGCGATAATTTTGATCATATGTTGGTGTTTAATATGATACAAGAACTAAATTTCGAAATTTAATTAAAACTAGAGTAGATTAAATGAAACCGAAGATTTTGTTGGAATAATATTATTTTCAACTTATGTATTGCCTGATTTCTAGTGATATGATATTTATTGATTATCTATTTTTTCCATACACGCAGAGAAAAAACATGGTTGCAATATGAACACTGTGCTTGCTGCAATAAGGAATGGTTCTCACAACCAAGTTATTGGCTTTCTAACCATTAACATGGTCGCTACCATCATTATTTAGTAAGTATTTTACAATTTTATTATTTTATAACATGATTGGCTGTAATCATACTGTGGTATCAACAATTCTGACTATGAAGAAAATATAATAATTATGCAACGATAAAATGCTGGCAACAATCAATAAATATTTATACATCAAATAGAACATGACTTTGACATTTACAGTCATAATAGTAAAAACCAAAATTTGATCTGATTTGTTAACTAAAACTGGACAAATATCAGATGGGCAGAAAATACCTTTCATAGGGCATTAAAACATTTCATCAATTGACTCATTTAGATCTAGCTAATTTTTTTAGATTTAGAAGATTTTTTTCAAGTGGTTTTTCGAAAATTCCTTATACATATAATATTATTTACACTAATCAATTCATTGTCAAAAAGATTCTATATAAAGATTTTATATTTTTTTAATGCTTTTCAATAAAAACAATAAGAATTTTTTTTAACCCTTTGAGACCCAGGAACGAAAAAAAATATAATTTTTTGACTTTATATTAAAATATTTCGAAAACTAATTAGGTTTCTGTGAAAAATAATTTTGTTAAGAATCTAACAAAAATAATTTTATATAAACCAGTTTTGAAAATATTTGCATTTTTCTGATGAAACATCAAAGCTCACAATTGTGTGGCTGGGTCTCAAAGGATAAAAAAAAATATTTTTTTCAATTCATTTCTTGCAAAAAGTTCTCAAAATATTAGTAAAATATTTTTTATAAGAAAAGGTCTGTAGAATCCAAGTTTTTTTTTTCTTCTACGAAAAGGTTTCTTATATAAAATAATAGATATTTAAAAATTTATCTGATAAAAACATTTTAAGATTCTATGAACTTTTCCTTAAACTAAAACTCTCAGATTTTCCCAACTGTTTCTTAAATAAAAGTTTATACATTCCAAAAAAAACTTAGATTCTATGCCTTTTCTTTGAAAGAAAAATTCATAGATTCTGAAGACTTTTCATCATGAAAAATACTTAGATTCTAAGGACTTTTTCTAGGAGAAATATTCTTAGATTCCAAAGACTTTTTCTTAAAGAAGAATTTCTAAGATTTGTTTTTTTTATTAAAAAGTCATTAAAAATTAAAAAAAAAATTAAGTATTTTTCGTACAGAATCAGTTTTCTTTGATTTTTTCCTTAACAATTTTTCTTCAAAACGTCCTTAATATCAATTTTTTTTAGGAAAAACATTACTAAAGGAAATATTCTTAAATTTAAAGGGCTTTTTCATAGTTTTTAAGAACTTTTCCCTTAAGAAGTTTTCTTAGATAAGGGATCATATAATGATAATCCAGGAATAATAATATAGTTATAATAATATTTTGAGTAAACTATGATTACATGCGATCATATCAGGACAAATTCAATATCTTAACATGTTTATTTAGGACCATAATATTGTAATTTTTGAATCATAATATAACTGTTATTTTATTATCATAATATGATAACCATATAATAGTACGACTATGGTTGGCACAACTATAAACCCAATTATATATGATGCTCTTCGAATATGATTGCCCCAACCATGTTTTTACTTTGCGTGTATCATTAATATTTCTTACTTAAGACCTGGCGCCAGGGATGGAAAATATGTTTTCTGTTATTGTACCAACCAGACAAACAAATTGTACTTTTGCGATCCTCACGGTACCAAGATTTTTTCCGCTTTTTTTTAACAATTTTATCGTATTGAGTCAGATTTGCTTATGCCTGGTTTTCATTATGTCATATGAACTGACAACAAAAAAATGACTCAAATGAATTCTCGTCATTTTGTGTCAAATGCGTTTTCATTACATCTTAAAAACTGACAATAAGTCGATAAAGCAGATCGTGTCAAAGACTTAAGTCAAATTTTGGTGTCAGTTGACTGACACGCCGTTTTCATTACAAAGGTCAAATGTGATGCATAAACTTTTGGCGAGCGAACAGATGATTAGAAAATATTAATTTGAGTTAAATAAAAAGTGGAAAAAATTAAAAATAATAAAAAAGAAACAAATGGCTGTAGCTAGTGCGGTGCTTTGAGTTATTAAAACACTAAAGGGCTTGGAAAAATAAAAGGAAGCATTGAAATTTATTTTTCCAGCAAAAAAACAAAAAAAAAAAAAAAAACAGCTTTGCCATCGCCAAACAAAAAAAAATTGACAACTTGTTGTCAATTTTATTTTAGATAAAAAATGCTGCTATATCTGCTGACAAACGGAAATTTGACGTTTTCACATGTATGTCATTTTAGAAGGCAGTTCGTGTGCATAACTGACTGCAAATTCATATGACAACCTGTTTCCATACAATTGTCAAACAATTTGGACAAATTGATATTAAAAATGACCGTGAAAACCATGCATTAGACACTAAAAAGACTTTAAAAATTTAAATTGACCGGGTGAAACAAAATTTATTTAACCTTTTCAGGATTTGCTATTAAAAAATTTAAAGACATTTAATAGCTTTTTAACAATAATACACTTTTTTCTTATTTTTTTATTTTTCTGTTTTGAGAGGAATATTTTAGTACAATGTGTATGGAAACATTTGGTACATTTGATGTGACACCAATTTAGAGCCGGTTCAACTTAAAACTGACTATTTTTACTATAGAAGCTGAATAAATAAAAACAGGCTTATAATTTAAAGTTGCTTTTAAAAAAGTCGACTTTTTGTTATGTGGTTTTATCAAGTTATAAATTGAAAATTTGAAAAAATTCAAATTGTACTAAATGAGCCGCCGTAGTACCACGGTACCAAACAAGGTAAAAATGTACCAAAAAAAGTACAATTGGACCATGTTTTCCATCCCTGCCTGGCGCGTCAGGCCTTTGCCGATGTGTGATTAACGCAATACTCCCCACACTATGCTTTTTTATTATAAAAACATTTTTAGTGGGAATCACGATTAAAATCGCAATATAATAACTTTCACTAATTTGGTATAGGCAGTGTTAACTGTTTTCAAAACATTTATGTGATGACCATTTTGTTTAAGTGCAGGCATGTGTGGTTTATTTTTATTTTAACAAAATTTTTCAATTTAATATTTTATAGCTTTAAAAAAAATTTGATTATATAAATGTTTCTTTAGAAATCTTTTAAATCCTATTTAAAAATTATGAATTTTATTTTCTCCCCCAAATTACATATTTTACAAAATTCTTTATTAACTCCAATAGAAAAAACAAAATAAAACCTACACATCAATGAACTTATTTATAGTCATTCTAACACACACACCCTCATCCCAAAAGCCGATAAAAATTTGATACCTTTTTTTTTTGCATTCATTCCTCTGTCCATCAAAAACTTATTTTTTTTTTTTGTATATTTATATATTTTTAAAGAACTTTATTTGTAAGCAATTTAAGTTTTATTTCTGTAAGAATAACGTTTATATAAAAAATGTCTGTTATTTGCACAGGTATTTTCAGGATGTACTTATGCTGTACATTGTTATTTACTTTATCCCAGCAAAACTTTGATAATGGTGGCGATATAATCATGCATTACCCTGTAATGATAGCACGTTACCTTTTGCATTATTTGCAAGCATAAGTTAATGAGTAATGATCATATAGTGTAATTTTAAGTGGCACTTTCAAGGACACGAAGAATGTTGATGAAGGTCGTAGCGGACCAGAAAATGCATTCCATTCAGATTGTGTCGAATAACTTTTTCTATGTATTTTCCATGATTACTAAATTAAAATAAAAAAAAATTTTTTATTTGAAAAAAAAATTTCTATGATTTCCAACCAGACTAAAAATTATACATACATACATATAAATATTGAAATTTTTTTAAGTACTATATTTTGATTTAAAAAATTTTTCTTTTCTTTCTTCTTTTCTTTAAAAAAAAGTTTTCTTGAGGAAAAACATTTCTTAAAGAAATATTCTTAAATTTAAAGAACTTTTTATAGTTCGAATCATAATGTTACTGTAGGGACCATATTATGGGAAAATTGTGCTTTTTTATTATGACAATAATATGACTATATTTTAGTATGAATATGATTGGCGCAAGCATAATTTCAAAAATATATGATGTACTTTGACTGCCCCAACTATGTTTTTCCTCTGTGTGTGATTTATAAACGAAAAGTAAAAATTAAAATATTTTCGCAAATCTATTTTAAGACTTATTACTGTTTTGTTTTGGTAAGCCAAAGGGTAATGTATGTACGTTTCGACTTCACAAACGAAAACACGAAGCGCAGTTATTCGCTTATATATTTAAATCAATAAAATATTTTACAGTCAGAGTTCTCAGGTCCGATTCCCATCATGACCTCGTTATATTTAATAACCATTTAAATATTAGAAATCATTTTATTTTTTAAAAAGTTTTTTATGCAAATATATTTCTGTACACATTACTTTTCCCATCCTCGTAACCGTGGAAGTGACCACTTACTTAACCACATCTCAATTAATGCATAAGGTGTTAAGTAAGGTGTAAAGTAATGGATTGGTCTCTTAGGCTTACATTATTTGGTTTATGTGTGGTTTTGCTGGGATATTTAGAAAAGACAGAAAAACGTGAATTGTTTTATCCATTTTTTTTTTGTATTTTCTTCGGCTTAAGAAGACATTCATGTAACAATTTATTTTTTATGATTTAAGTAAGTACTTATCATGTCAATTGTTAGAAGCCATACTATATTTAAAGATTAAGATATAGCAATTTTAAGAAATAATTTTTATTTGTTTTGGGGAAAATAAAAATTATGAAAATTAATAAGTTGATGGAATTAGAATAACACTATGTGCCGCTTCCAAAAATATACAAGTGCGGTGGTTGTTTTATATTTCTGGCTTTAGTAAAAAGATTTGCTTTTTGAAGTATTTTAAATGACAGATTTCTAGCCAAAGATTTTTGGGCAGAACATTAATGAGGAAGTTTTTCTTCGATTCCGATAGCCGATGTTACGCTAGAGCTGCTGCGGTTAGGCTGAGTTATTAAGGGGATACTGTGTCGCTATTTATACTTATTTGTACCGCGTTTTTATTGTATATTCCACAAATTTTTTTTTCAGAAAATTTGTCATCATTTCTCCTGGAAAACGTATTACAAGGTGGCGCAAAGGTAATCCTCCTATCAGAAAATGCTATAAATTTTGCGATTGGTCCCTAATGTCAGTTCTGTTTTGACATTTGTGTGGTAAACACATGCGAAATACACGTTAATAAACAATGCTACGCTACACTGCTCCAGAACGCGGAATATTGGTGACTATTTATTTGAGCAATAATGAAGATGATTTTTCATCAAAAATAATCATGAGTGATGAGACCCATTTCCATCTTAGCGGGTACGTAAATAAGCAAAATTTCTGGGGCACTGAAAATCCGCGTGTAACCCACGAAGAGCCATTACACCCGCTCAAAGTCACTGTATGGTGTGCTGTTTTCGCTGGAGGAGTCATCGGACCTTTTTTCTTCGAAGACGTCGCGGGCCAAACGGTTACTGTGAATGGTGAGCGCTACAGAGCAATGATCAACGTGTTCTTTTTGCCGCAACTTGATGAATTTGGATTGGAACCGGACGGTGCAACGCCACACACTGCACGTGCCACAACCGATATGCTGAAGGATGCATTTCCCGGTCGCCTAATCTCCAGACTTCTTTTTGTGGGGCTTTTTGAAGTCGCGGGTTTATGTCAACAAGCCTCAGACTCTTGCAGCTCTTAAAGACAATATCCGTCAAGAATGTGAGGACCTATCGCCGGAAGTTTTGGCCAAAGTGATGGAAAATGCCATAAAAAGGGCTTAAATGACAATCAACTGTGGCGGCGGCCATTTACAAGTCGTCATATTCTTGACTTGATGTAAAAAAAATTAAAAGACCAAATAAAAATAATCCACAAGAAGAATAAAAGTTTTTCATTTTTTTTTTAATTACAGCCAAAAAACATCGGAAGGTTATTTTTGCGCCACCCTGTATATCTAATAGAAGGAGTTTGGGTAGGACATAAGGTAAGTTATTGGGATCTTTAATTACTAATGAAAGGAAACATTTGCTAACTAGCAGTAAAATTTTAGATGATGTATGAACTAATTTGAAGGAAATTTTACTGTTTTCTAATAAAAATTAACTTCTCAGTAGTAAAATTTTTTTATAATTTAGAAATTTTGACCAAATTTTAAGTAAAATTTATTGCTTAATTTCAAGGAAAATTTTATTAAATATAGGTGTCATTGGCGCCGTTTTCATTTCAATTTTTTCTCTAAATAAGTTAATTTTTCTAAATTCTAGTTCATTTTTTTTTTTTTTTTGAGTGAATAACCAAAAAAAATATTGAAATTGTTTTATTATAGAATTTTGTATAAAAATTCAATTAAACTTTGCAAGCAAAATAAAACATAAATGGATTTTACCATCTTTGTCAGTATGCCTCAATTATATAGAATCAGTGTTTTTCACTCACTGGTATTTTAGAATTTAGTGAGATATTTTGCCACAAAATAATATAGTTATAAAGGGTGTCCCAAGAAGAACGCAATTTTTAAATTTTTAATAAAACACAGATATTTAAAAAAAAAATCGTGAAACTTTATTATATCGTAAAGTAGACAGAATGAGGTTATGTATGGAACAATATATCGTGCAGATGGCCGCCGCGGCTTTGCTGGCATGCACGCGATCTTTTAATGAAATTTTCAATGACCGTTTTGCATGAATGCTGCGGTATTTCATTAATGCAGCGTCCAATTTCCTCTTTTAAAGCTTGAGTCGTCGTCGGCTTATTCGCGTAAACCATCGACTTCAAAAAACCCCAAAGAAAAAAATCTAATGGTGTTAAATCGCACGATCTAGGCGGCCAATTCTGATCTCCAAAACGCGAAATAACACGACCGGGAAATGACTGATGCAGCAATTGAATTGTTTCTCTGGCTGTATGACATGTGGCGCCGTCTTGTTGGAACCACATGCCCTCCACATTCATTTCTTCAATTCTAGGCAATAAAAAACTGGTTATCATTTCACGATACCGAACAAAAGGTCCAATGATTCCTCCAGCCCAAAAACCACACCACACAGTGACACGTTGAGGATGCTTTTGCTTCTCGTGAATCACTCGAGGATTTTCCTCACCCCAAATGCGACAATTATGCCTATTGACGAAGCCATCAAGATGAAAATGGGCCTCGTCACTGAAGATGATTTTATCGGCAAAATCAGCATTTTCATGTTGTCTCTCCAATACCCAATTAACGAACTCCCTTCGCTGTCCATGGTCAGCTGGCTTCAGTTCCTGAGTCAATTGAACTTTGTATGCATGAAGATGCAAATCTTTCGTCAAAATTCGCTGCAAAGTGGATTTGGAGACACCAATTTGCTGAGCTCGGTGTCGAATTGAGGTGGATGGAGTTTGAGCGACATCATCACGTACAGCTGCGACATTTTCGGTCGATCGACCTGGTCGATGGCGCGTTGTTGTCTTTACATCACTAACAGACTCAGTTTCGGCAAATTTATCCATTAATCTCTTTACAGTTGACTCTTTTGTAGCATTATTGTGACCCCAAATTGATCGCAATTTGCGAACTGTAGCCGCAAAACTTTCACAATTTTGGTAAAACAATTTCACAATGAGAATGCGTTGTTCATTCGTGTAGCGCTCCATTTTTACTAACCTCGTACCTTCTACTAGCAAACAATAACAATTGTTCAAATGTCAAACAATGACACTTCGAATGTTGCCAGATTTAAAAATTGCGTTCTTCTTGGGACACCCTTTATCTGGCCTAAAAGTATGTAAACCGTTTGCAGTCACTGGACCAATATAAGCCTAATTTGGATACCATGACTTTAGATTTCCCTCTGTATAAAATTATATAAAAAAATTGTCAATTTCTATTTTTAAAACAATATTTATGCGTAGTTATAATTTAAGCTAAACTGCCAGAGGTAATAAACTTGAAAGTCAATATTTTAAGAAGAAAATAATATTTTATTTCTAACGACCGCCTTTATGTTATAACTAAAACACAATATATACAGCCACATTATCCTGTGTCATTTATGAAAGGTATCATATGATATGCTTTTCAAAAAAAAAAAAAACGAAAGCACTTAATCATAAGGACAATTTATACATTAAAAGAAAAGCAGTTGGTATTCAAAAAGTTAAAGATTTTATAGAGTTTTTTCAACTTCAGTTTGTTTGTAGAAATATTTATATACTTTGTGGTGAAATAGTGTGCTGACATCATATTCTTCAAATAGTTGTTGTTTTTATTTGGTGTTGGTGTTACCTTAAGAGAGTAAAAATTTCCCATACTGACTTTTTGACTCACGTGCCACATTTGAAGAATTTATGCATTTGGAAGGAGATATTTTATCTTTGGTTGTGCCAACACTTAAAAAAAAATTCCATATATATTTCTTATTTTTCGTTTTATATTCTTTTGTTTAAATAAGTAAAATCATTTATTTTCTTTTAAATCCCTAGAGACACATTTGTGTAACGTTTTCGTATCTCATTTTACTACGTTTTATTTCTTTTTACATTTCATTTGTATTTTAAGTTGGCTTTATCGTTTTGCAAATTAAAATGATAAATCGTTACGTCAAAGTAATACTTCAGCACTTTTTCCTTTGGAAAAAGGAACACATCTAACATAAATCTATCTACAAATCTATAAAACAATTCAACCAAGTAAACAATCACAAGCCCCCACCAGATGTAACACCCATCCCTCAACCTTAACCATCCACCACCACTCACTCATCCTATACAATTTATATATTTTTTTTTCTTAACTAAACAAATGATAACCTGCTTTTTGGAATGAAATTCGCAAAAAAAATAAGGAACCTGAAATCCTTCAAAAAGAAAATCTTCATTTTATCTACGCTTGTCTATTTATTGTTTCATTGTTTCATTGTTTGTGTATTTGTGGTATTGGTTTGTCGTTGGCCTTGTGGTTTCCTTTGTATTTGTTACGAGGGTTTGCTTGTATTGAGATGATGGCTGGCTGGCTGGTTTATTTGTTTGTGTAAATAATAGAAAAAAAAATTAAAAAATTGTTTGTATTCCATCATAATCAAATTCGTTATTATAAATTTTTGATTAAAAAATAAAAAATTGCCTATAAAGAATTGTCATTTTGTTTTATATTCATAAGTAACTGCGTCATGTCAGATGGGTGTCCTTTGTAAAAATTTGTTACATGAAGAGTTATTTTTTTAATTCATCAATAATAAAAAAAAACTTTTTTAACCCTTAACTACCCAGTATGCTTTTGTAACGTAACTGACCAGTAGTGTCCAACGGACTCATTAAAGCAATTAATGATACTTAAAGAGAAACATAGACAGTATACATTAGAAAAATGTTTCATTGATATCATTTACTTGGGTATTTTGTTTATTTAACTTTAATTAGTTATTTTTTAAACAAACATTACAAATAATTTTTTTTACAGAGTGTTTAGAACAGACATTCCGTTTGCATTTCTCGCAGCACTGTTTGGAAGTTCTAGATATTTTTGAGGGGCAAATGTGGCAACGCTTCTTTCGTTTCGAATCAGGTTCAGATGATTGACCAGCTCCTTGATCAATGGTAGAATCAGATGATAGCACGTCTTTGATGGCTGCTAAGTGATAAGTCGTTAGCCCTTTCTTGTTGCTTCTTTGTATATGAGGCGTTACCAACTCAATTGCTAACCCTTAACTACCCAGTTGGTACGGAAGTATGGCTCACATAGTTGGTTGACTACATTGTATGCCAAAATTTCCGCTCTATTTGGTCCTTCTTTTCCAAGATATGGTATACCAAATAAAGGGTAACTTGTTTTGCTATCACAGATCCACCAAATCTCCATACCGTACTTGTCAGGTTTGCTGGGTAAATACTGTTTGAATGATACTCGTCCTCGAAATTGTACTAGCTGCTCATTCTCCAGGCAAATAAAACTTTTTTAAGTTTAGATTTACACATTCCCACAGTTCTCTAATAGGTGCAAGTTTGTCTTTTGACTTTCTGAGAGATCTTGTATTTTTATCACCGAACCTTAAGAACCTCAGTAATAACGCAAATCTATTTTTTCCCATTGTGACGCGAAATATCGGATTTCCAAACAGTGGATCCCAGTACTCTCTAAAATCAACACCTCCCTGTTTGTTGACTCCTATAGTCAATAAAAGACTAATAAATGCCTGCATTTCGACTTTGTCTGTCGGCTTCCATTGCCTTTGTAAGAGTCTATGCGCTTCAGAATTTGTATATTTCACTATAATTTCTAAAACTTAGCATAGCAGAATGCTTCTCAGGTTCAGATTTCCATATTGTTCCATCTCTGCCCTTATATGTTTGAACAGGCATATATTCCTGAAGCGGGGCATCATCATCCTCACTCCGTAACTGTACATCTTCACTTTCAGATGCTGCTTCTGTAGCGGCACTTTCATTTTCGGAACAGATATCGACAAAAAAATCCTCATCATCGCTAGGGATTTCACACCCTAAAATATCTTCATTGTCACTTTCAGAAAGGGCACGTTCAATTTCCCTCTGTGTTAGTTTTTTTCTTGCCATTTCTAACAATAACTAATCAAATTTACTGATACAAAAACTAATATTGGGACAAAATGTGCTCTGCGATTGATTGATGTATTATAAAAGTAAACAAACAACCTGTTCAGAGAATCAGGAAGAAGCAATGCTTTCAACGGCGACTAGACAGTTTCAGAACTGCGGTCACTTGTATAAAACTTGGGCGGCTCGGTAATGTGTCTATTGGACACTTGTGGGTAGATGCGCTACTATTTTTGTATAATAAATAATAAACAATTTATGCTACAAATATTTTTATTGCGCATTTCTATTCTCAAGACCATCGCGGTAAAATAGGTAAAACGGGGTTTCTCAAAAATAAATAATTTAGCTTTTATGAGTAACGGAATTCAAAAATGTGTCCGCGAGACACTTGTGGGTAGTTAAGGGTTAAAAATATCTGCTAATAGAAATTGTTAGTAGAAGAAATATCTCTAAGACATTTGGATGAAATTCGGTGTCCCAATCAGAAATTGTTCAGCCTAAGCATTAATAACTCGAAAATTTCTACAAAGTGGGGCAATAAGTATCATTTTATTAGAAAGTGCTGCCATTTTTGCATATGACAACGTATTTCAGACTGGTTTTGACGTTCGTCAAGTGGACATGTGCAAAATTTATAGTGAATACCTTAACTGTGTTTATGCGGCAAGCTATCAAAGGTGGCTTATGTCATTCCCATATTAATTTAGCAAAAGCCAATGCTTAGTGTTAATTATGTCAAATTTTTATGGGAATAACATAAGCTATCGCTGATAACTTGCCGCACAAATACAGCTAATATATCGCTGTACGCCTAAGCCGTAAGATTTTGAAACTCAATAAAAAAGTGGATGACTTTGCATCAAAATTGTTCACGAGCGCCGAGACTCATTATTATCTCACCGGCCACGTCAAAAAATTCTTATTTATGGGTTACTAATTCACGAATTGACTAAATTTTTCTTGGAGGAAGTTAACGATCTGGATACGATGGACTTGCGGTTCCAACAGGGCGGGGCAATTTATCATACTGGGCGCGAGGAATACCTTCCCAATGGGTATAATTTAACGTTTCTTTGATTTGGCTTGGCCAGCGAAATCTCCCGATGTGACCGTCCCGCACTTTTTTCTGTGAGAATATTTGAAGTCATTGGTGTATGCGAAGCTTTGGAAAAGAATAACATTCGAACCAAAACTCACACCACAAATATTGCGAACGGTTTTTCAAATTTAGGCAAAAGAGCCAAAATTTACGTCAAAACCGACGGCGGGCAATTTTACTCTGCCAAAAGGATTTTTTAAACTTTTTTGATGTTTTTCGGTATCACCACCTCGTTTGGGCGACGAGAGCATTTGGCGTCATTGGTATTTGTACGATCACATTCAAAGTAACTTGTTCACTACTGAACGAATTGTCATTAAATGTTGACAGGCATCATCTGAAGCTTGGTAGTTCCAAAAAAATTTTCATTAGTGGCGCCACCTATATGTCATCCTACGGATTTTTCAGCCGACGAGTTATGGGCGTATAAATATAATTAAGTAAAAATCAAATGCGTCTTCACTTTAAACAAGAGTTATAGCGAAAAAAAAATCAGATGATTGTGTTTGTCCCAGCCTGTATCAAGGACTGTAGAATAATAGGATGTGCAGAGTTAAAATCATCGAGCCACCGAGCTAAGTTGAGATACACGACTTGGAAAGTTTCAGATGCACCAGTAAGGACTATGAAACTCAGGGTGTACAGAGTTTAAAGCATTGAACTAATTATTAGCCAAGAACCTTGTACTTGAAAATTTTCTTATCATGGAGAATACACAGAAAAAGTTATAAGACACAAGATGAATGGAATGCATTTTTAAGACCGCTACGACTTTCATCAACATTCTTCGTGCCCTTAAAAGCGTCAATTATAAATATCTCTATTTAACTCACAAATCCACGGAAAAAATTTATTTATGCTAACGTATAGTTGATTTTTATCATTGAGTTTAGATGAAATTAACATACTGTTTTTGTGTTTTTTTACATTCTCATTTTATACCGTATGTCCAAATTATCTATTAGCAAATATTAAAGACATTTGTTTTTAAATTGTTATTTATATATTTACAATTTCAAGGGCACGAAGAATGTTGATGAAAGTCGTAGCAGACTAGAAAATGTATTCCATTCAGCTTGTGTCTAATAACTTTTTCGGTGTATTCTTCATGATTACTAAATAAAAAATAAGAAAATTTTTTATTTGAAAAAAAAAATTCTATGATCTCGAACTAGACTAAAAATACATTTTGATATATATAAGTATTAAAAGATCAACTATAAAATAAAAACTTTACTATTAAAAAAAATCATCTTAATTTACAGACAGATTATGGAAAATTTCAACGTTCTACTAAGAGAACGATTGGCTTAATCCAGCGATTGTATGCCATTGAATTTAAAACATGTTGACGACGAGAATCCTGAATCCTTTAGACTAACATCCAACAGATTATGGCATAAATATTGCTGAAAAGTGTCATAAGTTATCGAAAATTTACCTTGAAAAATTTAAATGTTCTCGGGCATTCTTAACTGAGTCTCAGATAAATTGCTCCTTACTAAGTCCTAGAAAGATACTTTTTACAGAGTCTCAATAAAAGTTAAGTAAAAATATATTTCATATCAAATTTAAACCAAGTAAGTTAGTTTAGCCACTTTGGATGTTGAAAATATAATTAGATGCTTATTTTTTACTTCAAACAAAGAAAGATTCTTTGTACAAAACACGATTTTCAATCCAGAAGGAGGTAAAGTCAAAATTTTGAAAATACCACCAGGACACGTTATATAATCCATTACCACGAAATGGGAAATATTTTCAACACTGATTTCTCTTTTATTTATTTGTCTTTTTTGTTCATATGAAAACAGATATCCATCAAATTTATATTTGGTCTGCCCTGACGAAGATGCTTTTCCTTTTAAGTTTAACTAAACATATTTTCCCAAAAGAAGATTATTTTAATTATCGATCTTTCCGATACTGGGTAACAACAATATGACATCATATACATAAATAAGCAGATTACTGAAACTTAAGATATTATTACTCTTACCAAACCAAATAATAAAAACTTAACTAACTACAATAAATTCATTATCAAACTTTTACAAATTAACATAAAAATATGGAAAATGTTCTATTAAATTTATAGCGAAAACTTTAACAATAAAAAAAAGGCAATTTATATTAATTTAATAAAAAAAAATGGCAAATATAATTAATATTCCATAAATATGGTCAATTATGTAATTTACCAATACAAACCAACAAAGGCACGCACATTTATGTACCGACTGAGATACATACAATACAAACTTACACAATAAAATTGCAGAAACATAATTACAGAAAATCATGCAAAAAAAAAAACCTATTGACTTGAATACATTATTACCACAAATGCTGCCAATTAACCGCAATTAATCCTGATTTATGAGCAAAAATATAACAATTAAACAAAACAATAAAAACAAACGCACAGTAAATATTACAACCACAAAAAAAGTAGAGAATTCACATATACAAAAATACATAAAGCTTAAACACTGAACTCAAACAGTATTAGGAATTTTAAAATAATAAACAAAAATAACTAAAATAATAAACTAAAAGGATCTATCATTAAAACTAAATTTTTAGGAATGCAAAAGTTTGTTCGCTTAATTTCCAAAGCAAAGTGCTGTGGATAATGAAGAAACATTTTGATAAAATTGGAAGACTTTATTGACAACTAGTGCAATATGTTGCTGTTCATAACTACCCAACAAAGAATACGTTCCGTTTACGTACCGTTTTCGGTTCGTCATAAACGGAATCCAACTCCATTTACGTACCGTTTCCTGGATCCCTATACGGACCAGAAAACGGATTTTAAAGAACATCAAAACTGTTTCGAATCCGTTTAAATACCGTCAATAACGGACCGTTTACGGACCGGATATATCGGATGAAAAACGGAGTTGTCTGTCAAATGTCCGTGAATGACGGACCGTTCACGGACCGATATATCGGATGAAAAATGGAGATGTCCGTTAAAAGTTCGTCAATGAGGGACCATTAACGGATCCGTATTCATACCGTTTTTTAAACAAAAAACGGATTAATTTAAATGTCTAAATTTTTTAATTTTGAATAACAAATTATAGTTTTTTTTCTTTAAATTTATTTATATAGAAATTTAAATATTCATCTTCAGCATAACTGGCATCTCTATCCATCATGAATATCATGAAAAAATAAAACTAAATTTTAATTTAGGTTTAATTGGTGGCGTTTACGAAATGGTGTAGCATAGCATACAACGCAAATATGCACATTTTTTACACAATCTATTATAAATTGGCAGATAATGTTTGTATTTGCAAAATTATAAATTTGCGAACATCAGCGTAAAATATAAATATATTAATCATAGATATCACTTGAATTTATTTTCAGTTTGAGATGAAAGAGGGCGTCTACTTTTCTAAGCTATAGCGCGCGACCCGTATAATGATCACAGCCAGATACAAAACCGAATTCAAAAGCAGCGGAAGAAAAACTAACGAAATTCGAGGAAGTACGTATTTGACGATACAGAAACGAATGCACCAAAACGGAGTCAAAACGTATTGTTTTCGAAAATTCAATTCAACGATCCGTTAATGTTTCGTTTACATACAAGCTTTAACGGATACATATTTACGGTCCGTAAACGTGCAGTAGAACCGAATTCATGAGTGCGTACATGTCGGAGAGTCCGTAAAAATGTTTATTAGGTAAATTTATAGACAATTTTACCCAATTATAAAGGGTGCCCCAAGAAGAACGCAATTTTTAAATCTGGCAACATTCGAAGTGTCATTGTTTGACATTTGAACAATTGTTATTGTTTGCTAGTAGAAGGTACGAGGTTAGTAAAAATGGAGCGCTACACGAATGAACAACGCATTCTCATTGTGAAATTGTTTTACCAAAATTGTGAAAGTTTTGCGGCAATTTGGGGTCACAATAATGCTCCAAAAGAGTCAACTGTAAAGAGATTAATGGATAAATTTGCCGAAACTGGGTCTGTTAGTGATGTAAAGACAACAACGCGCCATCGACCAGGTCGATCGACCGAAAATGTCGCAGCTGTACGTGATGATGTCGCTCAAACTCTATACACCTCAATTCGACACCGAGCACAGCAAATTGGTGTCTCCAAATCCACTTTGCAGCGAATTTTGACGAAAGATTTGCATCTTCATGCATACAAAGTTCAATTGACTCAGGAACTGAAGCCAGCTGACCATGGACAGCGAAGGGAGTTCGTTAATTGGGTATTGGAGAGACAACATGAAAATGCTGATTTTGCCGATAAAATCATCTTCAGTGACGAGGCCCATTTTCATCTTGATGGCTTCGTCAATAGGCAGAATTGTCGCATTTGGGGTGAGGAAAATCCTCGAGTGATTCACGAGAAGCAAATGCATCCTCAACGTGTCACTGTGTGGTGTGGTTTTTGGGCTGGAGGAATCATTGGACCTTTTTTTTATGAAAATGAGGCAGGTCAAGCGCAAACAGTCAATGGTGTTCGGTATCGTGAAATGATAACTAGTTTTTTCTTGCCTAGAATTGAAGAAATGAATGTGGAGGGCATGTGGTTCCAACAAGACGGCGCCACATGTCATACAGCCAGAGAAACAATTCAATTGCTGCATCAGTCATTTCCCGGTCGTGTTATTTCGCGTTTTGGAGATCAGAATTGGCCGCCTAGATCGTGCGATTTAACACCATTAGATTTTTTTCTTTGGGGTTTTTTGAAGTCGATGGTTTACGCGAATAAGCCGACGACGACTCAAGCCTTAAAAGAGGAAATTGGACGCTGCATTAATGAAATACCGCAGCATTCATGCAAAACGGTCATTGAAAATTTCATTAAAAGATCGCGTGCATGCCAGCAAAGCCGCGGCGGCTTTGCTGTGTTTATCTGTGTTTTATTTAAAATTTAAAAATTGCGTTCTTCTTGGGACACCCTTTAAAATGCTGAGAACAATTAATTAATGAAATCATATAAAACATGACTCTGACATTTGCAGTAAAAATACTGTCTTGTTTTTAAAAAAAACATTGTATCAGTTCAGTTACCCATGTAAAAATGATAATATGTGATCATTTTCACCTTGGGGATTTTTATTTTCGAAAATGCCTTAAGCCTATATGCCATTTGCTAGTTTCAGTATTAATAATCCGAATTGGAAAAGAGGTCAAACTTATTTGAAAAATAATGAGTATGAATAGTTCAACCATATAGAAAAAATAGCAATCTGTCAAATTGAAGTCGGTAAAGCAGTGTTATACATATAACATTATAATTTATACTTATCAATTCATTGTTGAAAAAATTCATTATCAAAAAGATTTCATATAAAGACTTAATTTTTTTTAATTCTTTTCAATAAAATCAATAATAATGTTTTTTTATTAAATCATTTCTTGTAAATTAACGACTTTCTTGTGGAAAAAGTACTAATAAAATAATTTTTAATAAGAAAAAGTCTGCAGAATCCAAGAGTTGTATTGTACGAAAAGGTTTCTTATACAAAATACTACATTTTTATAAATTTTTCTGATAGAAAAATTTTTAGATTCTATGGATTTTTCCTTAAAGTAAAATTCTCAAATTATTTAAACTCTTTCTTTTTTAAATACAAATTCATATATTCTTAAAAATAGCTTATATTTAAAGGCATTTCATTAAATAAAAAAAATTAGATTCTAAGGACTTATCATTATGAAAAATACTTAGATTCTAATGACTTTTTCTAGTAGAAATATTCTTAGATTCTAAGAAATTTTTCTAAAAGAAAAATTCGGAGACTCTAAGGACTATCTAAAAAAATCTTAAAAATGTTCTTAAAATCTAAGAGTTTTTCTATTAGAAAAGGTCCAGAGAATATATGTTTTTTTTTCCAAAAGTCCTTAGAATTTAAAATTTTTATGAAATATTTTGCTTTAAGAAAATTCGATAGAATCAAAAAAAGTTTTCTTGAAAAAGTCCATAATATCAAATTTTTTCTTAAAAAAATATTCTTCAATTTAAAGGCCTTGTTGTAATTTTCAATCATCAGTGTTGGGTACCCGGACACTGCAAGGTGGATGGCAATGAGGTGGCGGACGAACTCAAAGGGTTCGAATCTGGACTTAGGCGTAAGGGACAGGTGGTAAAGCCCCCCCCCCCCCCTGTGTCACCACTAAGGGTGATACGGGAAAGGTTCCGTGATGCCGTTAACTGGTCCTTGGGGAATAGAGTGGATTGCAGGGTGTCGAGGGCGTATGGCGCGGACTGGACGCAGGGCCAACCAGGGTTCTACTGGGATTGGATAGGGGTTATCTCAGGACCCTTATAGGATTCTTAACGGGTCATTGTTCTGTTAGGATTTTTACGAGTAAATGGTATAATGCCATAAAGGACTTCTGCAGACTGTGCGGGGATGTTGAGGATCTAGAGATGGTGAAACATGTACTGTGCCACTGTCCTAGGATGCAGGGTCTCAGACAGAAATGGCTAGGGGATAGGTTTCACGATGAACTAGGGTTTGTCAGGGAAATAGGACGGCTGTTTCTGATGAGGGGACTGTATGGGGAGTCTTGTCCTACGTAGTTTCTATAGTTATTCGGACCTCTCAACTTTTTTCTTCTTTACTTCTCTTTCTCTCTCATTCTCCTCTTTCTCTATACTGAAGGGATTTACAATAGACCGCATTGGTCTCCAGGTGGAAATGCGTCCCTTGGGCGCATAACCCTTCTTAACCTAACCTATTGTTCAATCATAATATTACTATAGGGACCATATTATGTTAAAATTATGGTTATTTTATTATCAAAATATGATTACTATATTATAGTACGACTATGATTGGCACAATCATAATCCCAAAAATATATAATGCTCTTCAAATATGAATGCCCAACCAGGTTTTTTCTCTGCGTGTTTTCATTGCTGACTAAAACAACACAGAACAAATTATTGCCAAAAAAATCTCAATTAATTTTATTTTTGTTTTTGATTTTTTGTCCCTTTTAATTTAAAGTTTAATCATAACAATTAAATTTTTAATTGATAAGGAACTTGATGTAAAAATAAAACAATATATAAAGAAATAAAAAACGCTAAACAAAAGCAAAAAAAAAATGTTTATTAATTTTTTTTTAATATTACGCATATTAAAGAAAGCGTCATATTAAAGAAAGTCTACGTAGGGTTTGTATGTTTCAATTAAAAATTATATTAAAATTTTAATTGATTTTTTGTTACAACTTTAATATAAGTTTTAATTGATATAATTAAAACTTTAATTGAAAATTTTGAAGATTAAATATTTAATTGATATGATTAAAAAAATAATTGAAAAAACTTGAATTAATTTTTTTTTTCAATTAATTGGAAAAAATTGCAATTACCTTTTACAAAAAAAAGAAATTAATTAATAAATTCTTAAGTTAGTCCAAATTTAATTCAATTTTTAATTGTATTTACAAATATTTTAATTGAAACTCATTTTAGTTTCTTCCTTGAATATTAAGGATATATTTATGATTGCAGTCTACTGAATACTATCTTATCATAGTTCCGGTATGTAATATTACACATCACATATATGTGTGTATCGTATATAAAATTGGCAACAAATTAATAAACAATAAAAATGTACAACAAATTATTGCTTTGTATGAGTGTGAGTATGTTAAACTTTTATTACAAAGAGGTGACACAAAACGGAAGAAATGTAGTCAAAAAACACAGCAGGAGAACATTATTTGTGTGTTTAAAGACGACACATCACATGCATACTCGTAATTGTAAAATTGTTGTTTAAAAAAAAGTTAAACTTTAATACGAAAGCACAAAGAAGAAACCAGCTAAATGTTGTTTTAAAGCAAGTGGATTGTATATTTATTTATACATACATGAAATGTCGGTAAATAAAAGGACAAAAGAACCATATGAAAGTAATAATCATAAATGTAAAATTGTTCCATAAATCGTTAAGTCCACATTAATGTGTGTGTGTGTGTGTGTGTGTAGGACAGGACAACATTTATATGAAACGTTTGATCAACAAAATTTTTGTTTATTTTTTCATTTCACATTGAAAGCAACAAAATTTTACCACATGCTGGTCAATGGTCTATAAAATTCCAATTACTTAATACAACAATAACTATATATTATTGAACATAATATTTTTGATATTGAAATTAAAATTGTGGAATTTAAATGTAAAAAGTTAATCGAATTTAAAAACAAAAGAAAAATTTTTTTATAATAATTAGTAAAATTTCAAAATTCGAACAACAATTTAAACACTTAAATATATTTACTCTTGTGAATCATTTCTATGTGAAATTGTGTAGTTACACTTAAAATAACAAGTTCATAATACACTTGTAAAACGGCTTTTAACTAAAAAATAAATAATTTTTTCTTGTAATTTAGGCTTAAATTAGATTTTAGTTATGATATTTTTTGAAATTATATTCAAGACACTTAACACTTGTAGTAATTTTGATGCTTTTTTCACAGATCAAGATTTGAAAGCCAAAACTACTCGCGTAATTGCCAGCAAAGCTAACACATTACCAAATAATGTGTAAAGTAATGTATAGCCGTAGGGGTCAATGCACTATTTTACACTTTACTTCATTGATGAATTTTACAGGCGATGAGCCTCAAAGTAATTACTTTAGAGGTGATAAAGTGGTTACTTATATGGTTACGAGGATGGGCAAAGTAATTTGTCTTAAAATAGATTTTCATAAAAAAAATTAAAAAAAAAAAATTTTAAAAAAGTTTATTTAAAAAAAAATTACTGAAATATTTCAAACGCTTCTAAATGTGGTCATCCTTGAAGTCAAACCTGGCAACTCTGGATGCCAGCCGATGACTCTACCCACTGAGCTATCGACCAATATCATATTTGATTGCTTTGAATCAGTATATCAAACCCATTACACTTAGAGAAAAAAAGTTAATAGAAAAATTTGTAAACAGTTTTCAATTACTACTATAATTTACACTTTACTATTTTGATACTGATTTTTAGTAAACAAAAATTATTATTTAGTAAACTTTTTTGTTATTTAAATTTTACAAATTACAGAATTTTCACAGAATAAATTTTTGTTGCCAACTTCAGAAAACATTTTACAAATTTTTTAATTTTTAGTTCTAAAAATCAGCAAAATTTGACCTTAAAATCCAAATGATTTACTAAAAATATTTTTCAAAACAAAAAGTAGCAAATTAAAACAAAATAATAAATTCGTTTATGTTTTTATTATTTTTTGGGCCTTTGAATTTTTTTTTTATTTTAATTTTGTTTAAAATATTTTTTCAAAGAATAAATATTATAAAACAATGTTGCTCGATAAACAAAATATAAATTTGTATATACGAATTCGTAAGACAATTTCAAAAGAAATAATCAGCTTTAAAGTGTACCTAGATATAATGCAGTCAATTTATTCAAATAAATTTTTTCTATATTTTACAACTCAATGAGTTTTTAGCAATTTACTAAAATTTAGTAGCGGCTACTAACTTTTCTACTAATTTCATTGTACTACACGTCAGCAGACATGTGATGCTAAGATTAGCAAAAAATACCGCTGGGCTCAAATTATCAAAATTTCTCGTAATAACAGCAAAATTTTCAGTTGCCATTACAGACTTTTTTGGTGAGTGTACCAAAGTTTTGTTGAGTTTTCGAGCTACCGATAACAATTCTTAACTTTTAAACGAATTGTTAAAATAATTATTAAAGTCATTAAATTTAATAAAAATGCTCATAGCTATTGTCGGCACAAATGCTCTACTTAACAGTTGTCATTACGAAAAATTTTTGTTATTATAAAATAACAAAATTTTATTTGTTAATTTAAGAAAAATTTGTAAAAAGTGCAGTAAACTAAACAAAACCTTTCAATACAAAATACACTCACCAAAAAAAGCCTGTAATGGCAACTGAAAATTTTGCGGTATTTTCTGCTAATCTTAGCAACACATGTCTGCTGACGTGTAGTACAATGAAATTAGTAGAAAAATTAGTAGCCGCTACTAAATTTTAGTAGACTTTTCGTAAAGTGGAATTTAAAATCTGTTTGCTAAAATCAGCAAAAAAAATACTAAATTTTATTAATATTAGTAAAAAGCTTTGAATTTATTTTTCTTATTAAGTATTAAAAATTTTGAATATATTTTTTAATTTCTGTTTTGAAAAATATTTTGGTCAATTTTTTTTTACTTTTAAGGTCAAATTTTAATTGTTTTTAGTTCTGATTTTTAGTGCTATTTTAAGTGGATGTCCTATTTTCAGACATGAGTCGGTATATTTACTTCCGATCCCTTTTTTAATCTATGTAGCATTTTAAGGCAATTTAAGTTTGTAGGTGTAAGTTTTAATTAAAAATAACATTTCCTTCAATATCCACTTTTTTGAAATTAGTAATTTTTTTTGCTAATTTTAGCAAATCGGTTTTCAAAAATTTGTAAAATGATTTCTGAAATTAGCAACAAAAATTTGGATATATTCTGTAAAAATTCTGTAATTTGTAAAATGTAAATAGCAAAAAGATTTGCTAAATAATAATTTTTTACTAAAAATCAGTACAAAAATAGTAGAGTGGGATTGAAAACCGTTTACAAATTTTTCTACTAACTTTTTTTCTGAGTGTATGTGGTTATATAATGAAGCTAAAATATTTTTCTGCTTATTATTCGGCGCCAGTACAACTCTTGTTCTTTTTTATTTTTCTAAGCAGTGATCTAACGCCCTATTAACGCCCTGTTTCGAAAATCACCTCTTCATTCGAGCCAAATCTTTTTCCAGTAAGCACTTTTTGAGGTTAAAAAAAAGGTTCAGGTCGCCGGGTGCCAAATCTGGGTGCGGTAGCAATTGAGCCATGGTAGCTCACGACTTGTGACATGCCGCATTGTTTTGGTGAAGAGCAAACGCGGCACCCATTTCGAAAACAGCTTTATGATGGACAAAAGTTATTGCAAAATAAAGTCGTCACGTTCCGTTGATATCTTTAGGGTATCAACTACAACTTCACTTTACGGTCTGCGAAAACTATTTTGTTAACTTTTTTTGATGTTCTCCCTTATCATCATCTATTTTGGCCTACCGGTAGTGGGATTCCGTAACTTTTTAACTACTAAATTCGGTAGTTACTTTTTCAAAATTCGATAATCAACAAAAAGATTTGTTAAAAGTTATTCACTAACTTACTTTTACCGAAAACTTAACTACAGAATTTGTTCTGAAGTTTAAGTATGATTTTTATTGTTACTTTACTTATAAAATTTTAAAGCAAATAAATTTTAAATAAACAACTGTTGTAGGTATCTCTTGTCAATAACTTAAAAAAATATAGAAAAGCTTTTTTGGTAACTCAACCGACAATTATCATTACTCAGCAAAACCACACATTACCAAATAATGGGTAAAGTAATGTTTAGCCATAGGGGCCGATGGATTACTTTACACCTTACTTCATTGAGGAATTTTACAGGCGATGACCCTCAAAGTAATGTATATACCCATTACTTTAGAGGTGATAATGTAAGGGGTTACTTATATGGTTACGAGAATGGAAAAAGTAATGTGTCTAAAAATAGATTTTTAAAAAAGAGGAATTTTTATTAAAAAAATTATTACAAATATTTTATTTTAAATTTTTGTAATTAAAAATAATGTGGTCAAGATGGGATTCGAACCAGGGAAATCTGGTTGCCAGCCAACAACTCTACCCACTGAGCTATCGACGCATATAGTATTTGATTGCTTTAAACTTAAATGAATTGTTGCGCTTCGTTTTTTCGCTTGTGTTATCAAAACAAACATACATTACCCTTTTGCTTACAAAAAATAGATTTTAAAAAATTTTTCAATTATTACTTTACATTTATAAATCATATATTACGTAATTAATAATGAGTAACTTATTACTTCATGCTTGCAAATAATGAAAAAGGTAACGAGCTATCATTACAAGGCAACGCATGAGAATATTGCACCCATTACCAAAGTTTTGCTGGGTAGTTAACGAAATCGATAAAATCGTTAAAAAAAAAGTTAGAGAATTGCACTACAGAGTGTTCGGTGTCATCGGTATTTGAACTACCACCTTTTAAGTTAGCAAACCACTTTTCTACCATTTGTCACGATGGCGCAAAGTCCGAATAACACTTATTAAGTCTAGCTTTTGCTTGAACGATGTTTACACCCATTAAAAAGCACTGAGAAATCAACACACGAAATTGCTTTGAATCCATTGTTTTCAAAACAGCAAAAGTTGCATCACTCAAACAGCTGTAAATTGTTTACTATTGAACGAATAGTCATTAAATTTTGACAGATACCATCGAAGGTTGGTAGTTGAAAAAATCATATGGATTTTTCGTTAGTGTCCCCAACTATTTTTTAGCCGATGTGTTTTATAATTATATCTTTTACCATATCGAAAAATATAAAAATTTTATCTAGATATTAGTAATAAGCACTCATTACTGAGATTTTGCCGGGGAAGTGATAAAAATGGTTTTCAATTTGAAGAAGTAATGTAGCTATGGTACACTCTAAAAAATGCTTATAAATTTACTACTATAAAATGGGTAAAGTTTTATGTAATATTACGAAAATTCGCTAAATATAAACACCAAATGCGTAAAACTTTTTTGCGCACACTTTCCTATACAATAATACACACACGAAGTATTTTTAGTCACCATGTGTTTACAATTAAACACATTATGCCTAAAATTAGTATTATTTTGTTGAATAAAAATTTTATGCAAAGTTTGTAAATATTACTAACTATTAATGGTAAAAAAAACTATCACATATTGAAATTAAAAAAAAAAAATTTTTCAAATTTTAAAAAGAAAACTTTATTAGTTTTTTTTTTAATTTATCAATTATTTGGAATTATTAAACAAAAAATTTATTGTTTTTATTTTTATTGTGAATTACTAAACAATAAATTTATTGTCTTTATTACAAAACAACCACTTTTGGGCTGAACAATTTTCAACATTGCAGTAGAAAATATGCTAATTTTTTTAGGATTTTTCCAAATTATATGTGTACATTTACAGGAAAATCGTGTTTCTTTACGCACAAATTTGGTAAATTTACTCTTCAGTTTAGAAATTCATTTAATTTTTACGCACTTTCGATGTAATATTACCCATTATGTGTGCACCAACTTACGCATAATTGTTGTAATTTTTTTCATTTACGCACACAGAGTAAATTTACCCAACTTATAGTACACTCAGAAAATAAAGTAAGTAGAATAATTTGTAAACGGTTTTCAATCGCACTCTACTATTTTTGTACTGATTTTTAGTAAAAAATTATTATTTAGCAAATCTTTTTGCTATTTACATTTTACAAATTACAGAATTTTTACAGAATATTTACAAATTGTTGCTAATTTCAGAAATCATTTTACAAATTTTTGAAAACCGATTTGCTAAAATTAGCAAAAAAATATTACTAATTTTAAAAAAGTGAATATTGAAGGAAATGTTATTTCTAATTAAAACTTACACCTGCAAACTCAAATTTACTTAAAATGTTACATGGGTTTAAAAAAGGGATCGGAAGTGAAGATACCGACTCATGTCTAAAAAGAGGACATTCATTTAAAATAGCACTAAAAAGGTTTTTTAGTTCTAAAAATCCGCCCTAAAAACAATTAAAATTTAACCTTAAAAGTAAAAAAAAAAATTGACCAAAATATTTTTCAAAACAGAAATTACCACTTTTAAAACAAAATGATTAATTCGTTTTTTAAAAAATATAATTAAAATTTTTGATGCTCGATAAGAAAAATAAATTCAAAGCTTTTTACTAATATTAATAATATTTAGTATTTTTTTTTTTTTTTGGTGATTTTAGCAAACAGATTTTCAATTCCACTTTACAAAAAGTCTACTAAAATTTAGTAGCGGCTACTAATTTTTCTACTAATTTCATTGTACTACACGTCAGCAGACATGTGTTGCTAAGATTAGCAAAAAATACCGCTGAGATCAAATTAGCAGAATTTCCCGTGATAACAGCAAAATTTTCAGTCGCCATTACAGACTTTTTTTTGGTGAGTGTAGGAGTACATTTTCCTACTTTAAGTTGGGTAAATTTCAACAGAAATTAATTAGAGTGTATTTAATTTAGCTTAATGGAGCGGCATGGCTTGTGTAGAGATGTAGAGTGTGGTTACCATTTACTAATACCGTAAAAAAATTTGTATAAATACAAGTGTTATTTTAAAATAATTTGAAAGATTATCTTCAGTGTTTTATTGCGAAATAATTAGTGCATCTTTATTTTTTGTTTACTTCTTATGAATTTATGCAATTGAAGGGCTTGGTGCAATATCATGATTAGTTACAAAATTAAAATATTGAAATAATCGCTTTAAAAAAAAAATATGTAAAATAAGCCTTTAATGAAAGTAAACTCTTGAAGCCATTGCAAATCAATAAGTATTTAGCACTTATTACTTCTATTCAGAGTATGAAAAGCTTGCAAAAAATCTATCATTTTTTTCAAAATAAAGAATCTTTAATGAAATTTCTTGAAAAAAAAAAAATAAATTTCACGCCCTTCTGTTTTTCCAGCGACCGATATGTGATTGCTTTAGTACTTATAACTTGTATTCAGAGTACGGAAAGCCTGCAAATCATCTGTCATTTTCTTCAAAATATAAAATCTTTATTAAAATTTCTGCAAAATCTTGATAATTTTTTTTTTTGAATAACTGTTTTCAGTGGCATTTAGTCGTCCAGCGTCGCATATACAGGTTGGTTGAAAAGTTCCTGCGCTCACCAAGAGATGACACTGCTAGCTCCAAACTTTTTTTTCTCAAGTTGGTATAACTGTCCTGAGAACACATGCAAAGTTGCAAGTCATTCTGTCAATTCTTTCTTTGTTTACAAGCCATTTGAAGTTGACGTGTCATTGATTTTTTTTAATATGGAAAAAATTTAATATCGTGCAGTCATTAGATTCTTTGTTTTGAAGGGTTTAAAAGCAAAGGAAATTTATGAACAATTGTTAGAAGTGTATAAGGAGTCCTCACCTTCAAAACGCACCGTTGAATTTTGGGCTGGTGAATTTAAACGTGGTCGTACCAGCCTTAAAGACGATCCACGCGAAGAACGACCAAAAACTGCAACCACAGCAGAAATCATTGAGCAGGTACATAATATGGTTAGTGAAGATCCAAGTTTGACTAAGCGTGAAATTGCTAATGCCATAGGGATCTCATACCAACGAGTACTCCATATTTTACATGAAGAATTACGTATGAAAAAATTGTTTGGAAAGTTAGTGCCGCACACATTAACAATTCAACAAAAACTGGATCTAAAACAAATTTCTCAGCGTAATTTGGAGGGTTTTAAGCCGAATAAAACCGACTTCTTGCGTCGTTTTATAACTATGGATGAGACTTGGATCTACCACCATGATCCTAAATTGAAACAAGAACGTTTACAGTGGACTGAAGCTGGTTGTTCAGCTCCAAAGCAGTTGAAGTCACAACGATCAGCAAAGAAGGTTATGGCATTAGTTTTTTGGGATGCAAAAGGAATTTTGTTGATTGATTATCTTCAGAAAGGTAAAACAATCAACTCTGAATATTATTGCAGCCTTTTGGATCAGCTGGATGAAAAAATTCGTGAGAAAAGACCTGGTTTAAAGAAGAAAAAAATCATTTTTCATCAAGACAATGCACCTGCTCACAAAAGTGTTTTGACGATGGCTAAATTCAAACAATTAAAGTACGAATTGCTTGAACATCCACCGTATTCACCAGATTTGGCTCCCAGTGACTACTATCTCTTCAGAAATCTCAAACAATTCCTTCGTGAAAAATATTTTTCGTCGAATGAAGAGGCCATAGCAGCCGTAGACGGTTATTTTGCAGAGCTTCCGGAAATTCATTATAAGGATGGGATAAAATTATTGGAAGATCATTGGAACAAGTGTATTGAGCTTCTAGGAGATTATATTAAATAAAAAAATATATTTCGTAACAAAAACAGTATTCTTTCATTTTGAGCGCAGGAACTTTTCAACCAACCTGTAATAATCGGCTAATCGAGTTTTTGCCTAAAAAAAAGATTTACAATAATACCGAATTGTAAAAAGTAACTTTTGCCTTAGATCAGAAATAAATTAAAAAGTAGCTAAAATCTTTTGAGGGGATGTTGTGAGGTGGTAGAATGAACACATAAAATTTGTTTTTAAAAGCATGCGGCTTATCACGTTATTGCATCAAGCCCTTCAATTATGTAAATTTCATTTTACATAAATTTTAAGTGACTTCTAAATTTTAGTTTGAGTAACGCCAGTTTTATAACTGATTCTAAAGCGCAACTATTGCTATTGGATCAAACTCCGTAAAAAAAGAACCGGTTGAAGAAAATAAATTAGAATTTTTGCTTATGCGATGTAAGTTGTTATGCAACCTATTCTTTGGATTTTGACTTTTTATTGGGAATTTATATTGCTGCGTGTAAGTTATTGGTCAAGTTTAAGTACTTTACTACTATTATTTAATTTAATTAAAATTTTCTGACATACAATTAAAAATTTTTTCGAATTTTATATAAATATTTCATACAATTTTAAGTAGATATAGACTTGTTAAGTAGTTATAGATATAGCTACTTAACAATTTAGATGGTTTAAAAATGCTGCCAAGTCTTAGAAATTATTGGCGTTTCTCTTTTAAATGTTAAAGAAAATATTTGTTATAAAAATATTGGAAATTTTAGAATTTTTAATTTGATAAAATATTAAAAACAACAAAAGCTAACAAAAAAAATTATGTGTTAGTTAGTAAAGGTAGAGCAGGACAAATAATATAATTGCTCTATTTCGAATTCTCGCGAAGTCTATATACGAAAACAGCTTATGTAGAAAGGCGGCCCCAAATGTTCAAATTGTATTTGTTTACAAAAAATGAAGAAAAGTCAGTTAAGTAGGGATAGTAAATGGTGTTTTTTTAGAGTGTACAACTTTCAGTTGGCATCACTGCTTTATTTGACAACCCATTTAATATCTGATAATTGCTTTTTGTTTAGTTTGCTTTGATATTTCATTATGAATCGACTTACATCAGAGCAACGCGTGCAAATTGTTGAAATTTTTAATCAAAATAATTGTTCTATTCGTCAAACTCATCGTGCACTTCTTCCATTTTATGGCGTACATAATGGTCCTTTCCTTCAGAGCGGCTAATTCGAAGAACAATAGATTGTTTTCGGACCACATTTACTGTTACTAATAATGTGCATCCCGTGAGACACCGAATAGTGCCGAATTAGACGCTCTGAAGGACGATTATGTATTCCATAAAATGAAAGAAGTGCACGATGAGTTTGACGAATAGAACAATTAGGTTTTTAAAAATTTTAGGGTTGCATTAAGCGTTACGTTTCATTATTCGATTTTGGGAGATAGCTTAGACTGAAATATGTCTGCGTAGATCCTGCCGCTGTTTACTAATATTTCAAGAACTTATTGTTACAGAAATTCGATTTATCAATTTTCATTTACTCGTAGAAACACAAATCCCCATATGTTAGCCCTGAAATAAAAAACAAACCACAAAAGTAGTTTTTTCTAACTTTTTGTCAGTAAAAAGTTGATGGTTATTTTAAACGACTTTCTATTCTTTTTACTACTTTTATCGATTATTAAACAATGATTGAAAATAAACAACAAAATGGGTTGAATGTAATGGAAAATCAGTAGTCATGTTTTTGATTGTATTTTTGATTAATTTAATATGTATTTTAGATTGTTTTTAACGAAATAATATTGTGAGTGTGTTATTACGAGTATTTGCAATAAGAAAATAACAATTTTTATTTAAAGCAAATAAATCAAAGATTTTTAAAGATAAAAATCGTAACAATAGTATAAACTCTGAAAACTTTTTAAAAAAAGGTTTTAATAATTTTAAATGCCTGTAAGAACTTTTCTCTAGGAAACTTCTCTAAACCTAAATTTGTTTCACCCTCATTTAAATGGGTACAACATCTCGGAATCTAAGAAAACGGAGGTAAATATGGGAAATATATATTTCAGAATTAGAATCTTTGTTAATATGTCAAAAAAATATTTAACAAGCTAAACTTGTTACAAGTTATCAACTTTTGACCATCGATATGATACAAAACCAATGTAAATGCATTTATACATTTGTATGTATGCAGAAGATTTTAGTGTTTATATGTTGGCTTGTACAAGTGTTTAATAACGTCCTGTTACACAAATACACAAGCCAAACACT
Organism: Eustalomyia histrio; assembly: GCA_949748255.1. Classification (NCBI taxonomy): domain Eukaryota; kingdom Metazoa; phylum Arthropoda; class Insecta; order Diptera; family Anthomyiidae; genus Eustalomyia; species Eustalomyia histrio. Next base: position 48,825,796 of record OX456525.1, read on the forward strand.
TGGCAGGATGTGTAAAAGGATGTGTACATATAAATATTTGTATGTGTATAATATCCAATGGACAACAATAACATGTAGTAGATAGTACAGCTCTGCTTCACATATTGTATGAAGTATAGAAGTAAATGGCAAAGATTGTTGTATACATACACTCAAAATATTGCATGCAATAAAATACATGATTTCTTTTGTATTTTTAAGAATGGATTATTTGCAGTGTATTTCCATACCTGCACTCAAAAGCAATGAACTAGAATTTAGCGAAATTAACTTATTTGGAGGAAAAATTGAAATCGAAACGGCGCTAAAGACACTTTTTTACCAAAATTAGCAGTCAGATTATTTCATCGTTAATTAATGGTTTTTCTCGAGAAAACTACAAAAAGGGACACACGCCATCTATGGCTAAAGAACATTGGGGGTCCTTTGTTATCTTAAATTAACGAATTTAAGGAAATTTTTGTAAAAAACACAAAATATTACAGTTACACTTCTTGTTATTATTTGAAAATGGAAAAATTTCTAGTTTATTATATGGCATTTATAGCTTCAAATTAAATTCACATTACCAATTTTGATTTTTTTATTATTACCTGAAAAAAAATAGTTTTAGTGCCTTCGATAAATATAAAGTTCAATAGGCGCAACGTCAATTATAGGAAAGCCATTATGACGTAACGTATCAATGTGCTTGCGATATTTTGTATTGTAGTCAATTAATTACATAATTATTACATTAAAGCGCAAATTCGAAATTTTTTACCTTTTGCTAACAAAATTTTAAATATATTTTAAGCTATTTAAAGTTCAATATTTAAGACTGATAAGATTATAAATGGGCACGTGAGCCATTATTGACTTAAGCAGGATGACGAACGAAAAATTACAATTATGCAGGATAATTTTTTTAATGGATACTTTAATTTGTTTCCTGAAATTATATTTTTTCCTTAAAAATAGGAAAATTAACTATGGCATAACTATCACATATGATTTGTGTCAATAATAACAAATATGATATTTTGGAGGATCAACATCTGTCATTTTAATTCAGTATTCGATAGACGCCAAAGTGTAAACACACATTTTTTTCAATCGCTATAATAAAGTCGAATTTTGTGCCTAAAAAGATGTTTTGCGGAGATATGATTTCCCTTCTTTCATTTGAAGAAAACGGCTGCTGAAAGTTATCGATTGTTGGTAGCAGCTTACGGTCAACATACACCAACGCAAAAAACTTGTGAAAGATGGTTTGCGCGATTCAAAAGTGGAGATTTCGACACAGAAGACAAGGAGAAGCCTGGTCAGCCGAAAAAGTTTGAAGATGAGGAATTGAAAGAATTACTCGACGAAGATTGTTGTCAAACGCAAGAAGGAATTTCATTATCATTGGGAATCACACAAAACAAGTCATTTCCCTACGTCTAAAAGCATTGGCATTCATTCATAAGCAAGGAAATTGGGTCCCTTATGAATTGAAGCCGAGAGACGTTGAAAGGCGATTTTGCATGTCGGAAGTGCTGCTTAAACGCTACAAAAAGAAGTTATTTTTGCCTCGTATTGTTAAAAGACCAGAATATTCGACCAGACAGGTCAAAAACTATTTGGAAAACAGTGGATGGGAAGTTTTGGGTCACCCACCTTATAGCCCAAACCTTGCCCCTTCTAACTACCGTCTGTTTCGATTGATGCAGAACGCCCTTACTGGAATACGCTTCACTTCAGAACCGGAGCACGGAAAAATGTAGTGGCTAACTATGGACAATACTTAAAATAATGTATCAATTCATTTTGTTATTAAAATAAATGCATTTTTCGAGCAATAAAATCGACATTATTAACTTGTATACCCAATATTCTTTTTTTGGAAAAAAAAATTTGATACTAAGAAACGTTTTCCCACAAAACTAAATTATTCCTCGATTTAAGAAAAATTTACTCGTTTTTTTAAATTATCTTCCCAAAAACTAGAACACTTTTACTAAAAAAAAATAATACATATGTAATTAAAAGTTTTAAAATTTATCTAAAATAGAATAAAATAAAACCAAATAAATTATTTTTATGACATAGGAAAAAATTAATTACTTTTTGTTTTTAATTGTCTGAACTTATTTTTAGAAAACAATTATTAAAAATAAGAAAGTGGTAGACTTAAAAATTGAATTTTTAGTAATTTCAAGTTACACATTTTTTGAACTAAATAAGAGTAAATTATGTTCTATTTTTTTTTTTTTTTGAACTAAACTTAGTTCTATTATAATTTACTAAGCAAATTTCTTAAAACTAAAATATTTTTCTTAAAAATAGATAAATTTTTATTTAAAATACATGTTTTTGTCCTAAAATCAAGAAATATTACTTAGGAAAGATATGAACTATTTCTGAGTATATAAACTATTTAATTTTCACTCAAACTTAGGAATTTTTTTTCTCTTTAAGATAATTTTTCTAAGTTTTAATAATATTTTACTTAAATTGAGGATAATTTTTAAACTATTTTGAAGGAAATTTTGGATTCATTTTTAGTAAATGGCTTTTTTTTTTTTGAGTGTATAGACAATGTTTAATTTTTAGTAGTAGTAGTGGTGAGTGTGTGTGCCGTGGTGTTTCTTTTGAGGAGACATGTTAGTGGCTGTTACTTGATGCTTAACGGAAATACTCACTTAAATTAAAGACAAGACAAGAGAAGAGAAACAAATAATACTGTTGTAATATACATGTGTAGAAAACTACTAACACTATTACAACATTACTTTAGCATACATGCTTATGTATTTAATTTCTTTTTTGTTTAAAAGTTTACTTTATACAATTTGCTTTATACATACAACTTTTGTATTTAATGATAATACACAAGGAATTAGATTTCCATTGGTTTAACATCCATACTTGTAGTTAATGCTGTTGTTATTACGTATTATGGTTTAAAGCGTCTATAGTACTTTACTGTAACAATGGTTTTCGACTTTTAGTATTTGCGTCTCTAATAACCTGTTACTATGTTTTTGTTTAGAATATTCTACAACTTAAATGTTTGAATCTAGATATATATCAACATCATCACCATCATCACCATCGCCACCATCATCATAATATTAAGGATCATTTGCAAGGACGAGTACTTAAACTAAATTTACATGAAAAGCTTTCAAGATAGTGAATGATAATATTGTTGTAGCATGTTAGCTGTGGTAGTTGTAGTAGTTGTATTTGGAATGAACAAAAGCTAAACTGCTGCTACATATCTACACATAGTAACGTATGCAAAATAAAAAGCTTAAGTACTCGTACTCACTAATTAAAGGCACTTAAGTAATAGTGTTTGAGGCACTTCAAACAATAACAACAACTATTTTTACAACACCCAAAGCAACATTACATACACTCAGAAAAAATAAGTTAGTAGAAAAATTTGTAAACGGTTTTCAATCCCACTTTACTATTTTTGTACTGATTTTTAGTAAGAAAATATATTTTTTTACTATTTACTTATTACAAAATTTTTACTAAATATTCACAAAATTTTCGTTGCTAATTTCAGAAATCACTACAAATTTTTGAAAATCGATTTGCTAAAATTAGCAAAAAAAAATTACTAATTTTAAAAAAGTGGATATTGAAGGAAATGTTATTTCTAATTAAAACTTACACCTACAAACTTAAATTACCTTAAAATGTTACATAGATTAACAAAAAAGGATGGAAAGTGAAGATACACTGAGAAAAAAGACATGAGCTAAAATGTAATCTAAAATTTCTTTTAAAATAGTTTATAAATTGTCCTCAATTTAAGTAAAATTTTATTAAAACTTAGAAAAATTTTCTTAAAAAGAATAAAAATTCCTAAGTTTGAGGAATAATATATTGAGAGTAATATTTGTTGATTTCAGGGGAAAAAAACTATTCAATTAAATAAAAATTTATTAATTTTAAGAAAAAACATCTTAGTTTTATGAAATTTACATACTCAAATGTAATAAAATTAAGCTTAGTTCAAAAAAATATGGACATAATTTACTCCCATTTAGTTCAAAAAATGTGTCTTACTTAAATCGAGAAAGTACTTGAACTTAATGTGTGTTTATTTTTTGTTCGCAAGTAGTAAAATTAACTAAATTTAGTTTTTAAGTATACAACTTTGTAATATTGAAGAATTGTTTTCTAAAAATTAGTTCAGACAATTAAAAACAAAAAGTAATAATTTTTTTCCTGTGTAATAATAAAAATTTACTTGCTTTCAGAAACTGAAGAACTATTTCTAAGAAAAATTGTCATGCAACTTAGTTCAGATACATTTTAAAAATTTTAATAAAATATTCTATTTTTCAAGTAAAAGTTTTCTAATTTTTATAAAATAATAAAATTTGGTATAGGATTTTTTTTTGTTGGAAAACGTTTAAATTATTTTTAATATTCTATTCCAAAAAAAAACAATCAATTAAAAACAAACCAGTTAGTTTTCCTAATTAAATAAAAGAAATTAAAGTAACCTTTTTAAACAACTATCGTGCATGATTGTAATTTTTTGGTTCGTGATCGTGCGTGAGTCAAAAATCTCTTATCTTGACAGTCTTAAATAATGAATTTAAAGTAGCGTAAAATATATTTTAAAATTTTTTTAGCAAAGGGTAAAATTCGAATTTGCGCTTTTATGTAATAAATTTGTTTGTTAACTACAATACAAAATATATCAGGCACATTTTATACATTACGGCATAATGGCTTTCCTATAATTGACGTAGCGCTTATTAAACTTTATATTTATCGAACTATTTTTTTCACTTAATAATAAAAAAGTTTAAATTTGTTTATGTCAAATAAAGTTTTAGCTAAAAATCCCATAAAATAAACTTATGACATTTTTCCATTTTTCAATAAAAACGAGGAATGTAACTGTGATATTTTGTATTTTTGCAATAATGTCCTTAAATTAGTTTATTTAAGAAGAAAAAGGACCCCCAGTGTTCCTTAGACATAGATGCCGTGTGTCACCTAGGGCATCCCTTTCTGTAGTTCTCTCAAACAGAACCATTAATTAACTACGAAAAGGATCTGACTTTGTCACAATTTATTTTAATTTATTTTAATTTGTTTACCTTTTTGCTAATGAAATTTAATTTAAATTTTAAATACATAAATTTAGTATAATTCAATTTAGTTTTAAGACAAAATAGCAAAAAGCTTGTTAAGAGCAGTGTCCGTTTTCATTTCAATTTTTCCTCTAAATAATTAATTTTTCTAAATTCTAGTTGATTTTTTTAGAGTACCGACTCATATCTAAAAATAGGACATCTTCTTAAAATAGCACTAAAAAGTTTCTTTAGTCCTAAAAATCAACCCTAAAAATAATTAAAATTTGGGCCTTAAATGTAAAAAAAAAAATGACTAAAATATTTTTCAAAACAGAAATTACCAAATTAAAACAAAATGATAAGTTCGTTTATGTTTTTACAATTTTTAAGCCTTTGATTTTTTTTTAAATTTTGTCTAAAATATTAAAAAAAAATAAATAAATAAAATAAAAAAAGTTTTGATACTCGATAAAAAAAATAAATTTGAAATTTTGTACTAATATTAGTAATATTTAGTAAATTTTTTTTGCTGATTTTAGCAAACAGATATTAAATTCCACTTTACAAAAAGTTTACTAAAATTTAGTAGCTGCAGCTAATTTTTTCTACAAATTTTAGTGTACTACACGTCAGCAGACACGTGTTGCTAAGATTTTTGGAGAGTGTAGACTGCTTATGTACGTGCGTACACTGCCAAAAAAAAATTAATGTTACATTTTACAAAAAAAAAAAAAAAATTGTAATATTTTTTTTCCAAAAATAAACGAAACTTTTGTATATTTTACGAAATTTAGTTTTGTCAAGAATTGAATTTAATGATAAAATTTCGAATTTGTTTGTTGTCAAAGGCTTTTTGCTGTTTTTGAACAAAATTAAAAGTACTTTTAGTTTTTTTGTGACCACCCATGTAAAAATTTAAATATATACGAACATGGGGTTGTATGTATATGATCATACATTGGCACACATGGTTATGTATATACGTCCATGCATGGATCAATATATCGCCGGATCCGAAATCAATGGTATTTAAATGAAATGGTGTATGAAATCGTGTTCTCTCATTGTAATTAGTTTTACAGGGTGTCCGCCGGGAAGGTATACTACTTTGTTTTGCCGCCATTTTGGTAAACATTAGTCTTGACAGTTCATATTTGGTAGTCGTAATGTAGACACGTGGCAAGTTTATTATGGAAAAATATTCGATAAACCAACGTGTTTTAATCGATTACTGTGACGATGAGAAAGTTACGTGAAATTTTTGGGAGAAACCACGTGCCAACAAAGCGCACTATTTATCGTGTAGTGAATGATTTTAAAGAAAGAGAGTCTGTAGGTGATAGGCCCAAGCATGGGCCACAACGTACTGCAAGATCGGCTGAAAACATTACTGCTGCTCAAAAAAGTGTTCAAAATAATCCATCAACCTCAATTCGACGCCGTGCTCAGTAGCTTGGTCTTCAAAGAACAACTTTGGCCACAATTTTGCACAAGGATTTCCATTTAAGATTCAGTTGACACAAGAGCTTCTACCACAAGACCATTTACGCCGCCGTACATATGCCAATAGGATGTTACAGCTCGCCCATGACAACCCCGATTTCCATGAAAAAATCATAATGAGTGACGAGGTACATTTTCATTTGAATCGATATGTGAATAAACAGAATAGTCGGTTCTGGGCAAAGGAAAACCCTCAAATTATTCATCAGTCACCTTTGCATCCATTAAAAGTGACAGTCTGGTGTGCGATTTGGTCAGGAGGAATCATTGGACCTTTCTTCTTTGGAAATGAAAATTGCGTAACAGTAACTGTGAATGGGGAGCGACATCGTGATATGATTGAAAACTTTTTAACGCCACAACTGCATACTTTGGGCTTGATTAACATGTGGTATCAACAAGACAGTGCCACATCGCATACAGCCAGGATTACAATGGAATTACTGCGAGACCTCTTTCCACAACAAGTTATTTCAAGAAATGGTGATGTTGATTGGAGGCCAGAGGCGGACATTTATCTGATATTGTAATCCATACATAATTGCCGATATTAATTAAAACATTTATCAATATAAGATCCATTCTCTTTCATTTAATCAAAAATTATAAACAAACAAAGTAGTATACCTTCCCGGCGGATATCCTTTATTAGATGAGACCTCATGGGATCACATGAAATGCATATAAAATATGTACTCACATTTTTTTTATAAGCCTTAAAAACCAATTAGACTTACCTGAAAAGAGAAAAAAGAAAATATTCGATAAAACAAAATAAATTTTTATAACAGAATAGTTCTTCTAAAAGACCGTTATTTACTAGAAAATAAAATAATCAAGACCTCAAACCTAGTTATTTAATTTTTAATATAATATAAGTAAAAAGTTCCAATAACAACAGCAACAAAATTTGTTATTTTCTAAATCCAAGATAATTGGGGCTCATTGCCTACAAAATTCAGGATTTGTTAGCGTTTGAGTGGTATTTCGGTTTTGTTTATCTTGCATTACAAAAGAATTTATTTATAGAAGATACATACATAATTATACTCTCCCTCTCCCTATTATTTGAGATTGTCACATATTTTTTGATATGGTATAAGATATAATTACATATGGCACAATACAGGTTGGTTGAAAAGTTCCTGCGCTCGAAATGAAAGAATACTGTTTTTGTTACGGAAGCTCTGCAAAATAACCGTCTACGGCTGCTATGGCCTCTTCATTCGACGAAAAATGCTTTCCACGAAGGAATTGTTTGAGATTTCTGAAGAGATAGTAGTCACTGGGAGCCAAATCTGGTGAATACGGTGGATGTTCAAGCAATTCGTACATTAATTCTTTGAATTCAGCCATCGTCAAAACACTTTTGTGAGCAGGTGCATTGTCTTGATTCTTTAAACCAGTTCTTTTCTCACGAAATTTTCATCCAGCTGATCCAAAAGGCTGCAATAATATTCAGAGTTGATTGTTTTACCTTTCTGAAGATAACCAATCAACAAAATTCCTTTTGCATCCCAAAAAACTGATGCCATATCCTTCTTTGCTGATCGTTGTGACTTCACCTGCTTTGGAGCTGAACAACCAGCTTCAGTCCACTGTAAACGTTCCTGTTTCAATTTAGGATCATGGTGGTATATCCAAGTCTTATCCGTAATTATAAAACGACGCAAGAAGTCGGTTTTATTCGGCTTAAAACGCTCCAAATTACGCTGAGAAATTTGTTTTCGATCCAGTTTTTGTTGAATTGTTAATGTGTGCGGCACTAACTTTCCAAACAGTTTTTTCATACGTAATTCTTCATGTAAAATATGGAGTACTCGTTCGTCTGAGATGCCTATGGCATTAGCAATTTCACGCTTAGTCAAACTTGGATCTTCACTAACCATATTATATACCTGCTCACTGATTTCAGCTGTGGTTGCAGTTTTTGGTCGTCCTTCGCGTGGATCGTCTTCAAGGTTGGTACGACTACGTTTAAATTCACCAGCCCAAAATTCAAAAGTGCGTTTTGAAGGTGAGGACTCCTTATACACTTCTAATAATTATTTATAAATTTCCTTTGCTTTTAAACGCTTCAAAACAAAGAATCTAATGACTGCACGATATTCAATTTTTTCCATATTAAAAAAAATCAATGACACGTCAACTTCAAATGGCTTGTAAACAAAGAAAGAATTGACAGAATGACTTGCAACTTCGCATGTGTTCTCAGGACAGTTATACCAACTTGAGAAAAAAAAAGTTTGGAGCTAGCAGTGCCATCTCTTGGTGAGCGCAGGAACTTTTCAACCAACCTATATTTGTTGCAACAAAATTTCCAAAGATCTATAGCTAGGTATTTTTTTATATAATAAAAGATATAATAAGATATACGAGGGCGGATCAATAAGTCCGTGACTTTTTGTATGAAACACAGTTTTGTTTGCAAAAAAAAATTTATTTTTCAACATAATCTCCTTTTAGCTCAATACACTTAGTCCAACGTTTCTCCAATTTGTGTATTCCTTCAAAAAAAAATTGGATTTTTCGAGGTCTATAAAATAAGCATTTGTTTCATCAATAATTTCATCGTTGGAGCTAAATCTTTTTCCACCGAGGCATTTCTTTAGGTTTGGAAATACGAAATAGTCACTCGGGGCTAAATCCAAAGAATAGGGCGGAAGAGGGAGCAATTCGTAGCCTTATTCATGGATTTTTGAAACTGCAAAAGCGGTTGAGGTCGATTGTGGGCAAACGCGGCACCCATCTTGCAGACAGCTTTCTTTAATCCAACTGATCATTTAAAATCAAGACCACACTGCCATATGAAATGCCTATGGCATCAACAATCTCATGCACTTTTACTCTTCGATCGGCCAACACTATATCGTGGATTTTTTCCAAAAAAAGTTAGTAAACCACTTTTTTTACCATTGAAATCGATTGTGCAGAGTTCCCATAGTATTTATAAAGCTTTTCCTTGGTTTGATTGACGGTTTTTTTTTTGCAAAAAATAATGTTTAATGAGCAGTCGAAATTCACTTTATTCCATTTTTAAAAAAATCCACGAGGTTATATGTTTTGAACAGCTGTTAAACGCAAAGTAAATGACGAGACTTGCTCAAAATTTGACAGTAGTCTATTAACAGGTGGTTCTTGATGGGAGCAGTGTTGCATTTCATATAACTACGAGGCAAGGTGGAAGTCACGGACTTATTGATCTGCCCTCGTAATAAGTTGTTTTTACAAATCTTTAAAATGTTAACCCTATTCGGGGCAACAAGAGCATAAAATTTTTAATAGGATATAAGATATACATAAGTCCTATGAGTGTTGAAAATTTATGTTTTTTTTTTTTTTTGTATTAAATATTAAACGTTGATTTTTTTTGCTATTTGGTTTTTCAGTGTAAAAAAAAATATTCGTGACATGTGGTAAGGCCAAAAATGCTCGATAAGTTTTGCCATATCATCATGAATAGACTAACAAACGAACAATGCTTGCAAATCATTGAATTTTATTATCAAAATTCGTGCTGTGTGAGATATATGTTTTAATCGAAAAATTGTCTTCAGCGAGGAAGTTAATTTTGGATCAATGGGTACGTCAACAAACAGAATTGCCGAATTTCGTATGAAGAGCAGCCAGATGCAGTTCAAGAGCTGTCAATGCAACCTAAAAGATGCACTTTTTGTGCTGTTTGTGGGTAGGCAGCATCATTGGACCGTACTTTTTCTAGAACGATGAAAATCACAACTTTTCAGTCAATGCAGCAAGGTACCGTGCGATGATTCCGTCTTTTTTTGCCCAAAATGGAACAATTGGACATGTGGTTTCAACAAGACAGTGCCACACGGCACGCGATACCATTAACCTACTGATAGGCGAATTTGATGAGAAATTAATCTAACGTTTTAAAGCAGTCCATTGGCCTTCAAGGTCATGAGTTTTGACTACTATTTTTTCTAGGATACGCAAAGTCTCTCGTGTACAGGGACAAGCCAGCCACAATTCCAGCCCTCGAAGAGAATATTACAGCTGCCATTGGTGGGATACCGGCCGACATGCTGTAAAAAGTATGCTAAAATTGGAGCTCACAGAAGGACCACCTAGGGCGTAGCCACGGGCCACATTTACATGAAATAATTTTTAAAAAGTAAATGGCAGGCATTCATTTGTCGCCCCAAATAAATATTTCATTCACTTTTGCAAAGTTTTTGTGTTTTTTTTCTGTTCAATTTTCAATGTTAAATTTTTAATACTTTTCAATAAAAACAATAATTTTTTTTACAAAAATAATTTAATTATTAATTTTTCGTAAAATTACGACTTCCTTACATTTTCCACGTACTCAACATATTAATAAAAGAATTTTTTTAAAAGAAAAAGTCAGTATAACCCAAATGATGTTTTGTACGAAAAGGTTTCTGATAAAAAATACTAGATTTTTGGACATTTTTCTAATAGAAACATTTTTAAATTCCATGGACTTTTCCATAAAGTAAAATTCTCAGATTCTGCAAACTTTTTCTAATATTATAATTCATATTTTCTTAAAAAAAAACTTAGATTCTAAGTCATTCTTTTGAATATAAAAAGTCTAGAGAATCTAAGAATTTTTGTAAAAAAAAACAATTGCAGAGAATCTATGTTTTCTTTTTATACCCTTCACCACAGGTGGAAGGGTATATATAAGTTTGTCATTCCGTTTGTAATTTCTACAATATTGATCTTAGACCCTATAAAGTATATATATTCTGGGTCCTCATGAAGAGCAAAGTTGATTTAACGATGTCCGTCTGTCCGTCTTTCTGTTTGCTATTAAAAATCAAACAGATCGGTTAATAAATAGCTGAGATATTAGCAAAAAACCAGGACTACCTCTAATTTTTTCCGTAAAATCCCTTTGTTTAATATGTATGTACAATATTACGCATAACAAACACATCCATTTGTTGAAATTATTTTCTTTCACCTCTTCACCTTTTATACACAAACAACAAACACATAGAAAGATTTGTCATTAAAATAAAAACCAAACAAATCTCTAATAAACTTAGACTTTTATATATGTACCTCTATTGACGATAGTTTTGTGTGAGCTTCAATAGCTCAGTTGTCTAGACGCTATGTCACAGATATTTTTTTTCTCTAAGGCCGCGGGTTCGAATCCCGGTCAATTCACTTTTTTTTGTACATTTTTTTTTATTATTTTCTTAAGACTTTTTTTTTTTTGTTTATTTTTGGTTTTTTTAACATTTAATAATTAATTTATATAAAGTTTTATATTAATAATTAAATAATCCATAAATAGGCTAACAACATCAACATTTTTATAAAAACCCTCTGATACAAACCAAATACAAACGGTTTTATTTCTATTTTTTGCTCCGATTTAAAAGAATTTATAAAAAGATTTTTAAACCATTTTATTTCTCATATATTAAGAAAATTTTATACATAATTTTTCTTTGAGTGCAACTATTTTATTTTCCTTCAAATTTTTAAAATTAAGCTAAATAAATTAAAAATATTTTGTAATAAAAAAGCGAAATAAAATCTCAAATGCAAATTTGCCAGCTAAATCAAACGTTTTTGTAGAAATAAAACACATGCAGTTCTAGTGATTTCTTTTAACGATTTGTTGAAATTCTTTTCTTTTCTTTCACCTCTTCATCTTTTATACACAAACAACAAACACTATTCTAGAGCTGTAATATGACCTATGGATGCGTCTTATATAGCAAAAGATCGAAAATCTTTAGTATAACATATTTGCTGAAAAACTCGGAAATATCGGTTCAGATACAAAAAAGTTATGCCCAAAAAATTATTTTTTTTTAAATACCTATTTTCTGGAACCATAAATCTTCCCGAGTCCAAATTTTATCACCAAACTAAATGGTTAATTTCCTCTTAAAGGCGTCCATATATAAATCTGTCCATTCCATATATGTCCATATAAAGGGTGTCCCAAGAACAACTCAATTTTTAAATTTTAAATAAAACACAGATATTTAAAAAAAAATCGTGAAACTTTATTATATCGTAAAGTAGACAGAATGAGGTTATGTATGGAACAATATATCGTGCAGATGGCCGCCGCGGCTTTGCTGGCATGCACGCGATCTTTTAATGAAATTTTCAATGACCGTTTTGCAAGAATGCTGCGGTATTTCATTAATGCAGCGTCCAATTTCCTCTTTTAAGGCTTGAGTCGTCGTCGGCTTATTCGCGTAAACCATCGACTTCAAAAACCCCAAAGAAAAAAATCTAATGGTGTTAACTCGCACGACCTAGGCGGCCAATTATGATCTCCAAAACGCGAAATAACACGACCGGGAAATGACTGATGCAGCAATTGAATTGTTTCTCTGGCTGTATGACATGTGGCGCCGTCTTGTTGGAACCACATGCCCTCCACATTCATTTCTTCAATTCTAGGCAAGAAAAAACTGGTTATCATTTCACGATACCGAACACCATTGACTGTTTGCGCTTGACCTGCCTCATTTTCCTCCAGCCTCATGATTCCTCCAGCCCAAAAACCACACCACACAGTGACACGTTGAGGATGCTTTTGCTTCTCGTGAATCTCTCGAGGATTTTCCGAAGCCATCATTTTATCGGCAAAATCAACATTTTCATGTTGTCTCTCCAATACCCAATTAACGAACTCCCTTCGCTGTCCATGGTCAGCTGGCTTCAGTTCCTGAGTCAATTGAACTTTGTATGCATGAAGATGCAAATCTTTCGTCAAAATTCGCTGCAAAGTGGATTTGGTGACACCAATTTGCTGAGCTCGGTGTCGAATTGAGGTGGATGGAGTTTGAGCGACATCATCACGTACAGCTGCGACATTTTCGGTCGATCGACCTGGTCGATGGCGCGTTGTTGTCTTTACATCACTAACAGACCCAGTTTCGGCAAATTTATCCATTAATCTCTTTACAGTTGACTCTTTTGGAGCATTATTGTGACCCCAAATTGATCGCAATTTGCGAACTGTAGCCGCAAAACTTTCAACATTTTGGTAAAACAATTTCACAATGAGAATGCGTTGTTCATTCGTGTAGCGCTCCATTTTTACTAACCTCGTACCTTCTACTAGCAAACAATAACAATTGTTCAAATGTCAAACAATGACACTTCGAATGTTGCCAGATTTAAAAATTGCGTTCTTCTTGGGACACCCTTTATAAACTTCAGTTTTTTCCCAACCATGGTGGGTATATAAGGGTATATAAGATTCGGCATAGCCGAATTTAGCCGCTTTTACTTGTTTTTTTTTTTTAATACAAATGTCTTCCTGTGGAAATTTACTCAGAATGTTAATAGAATAATTTTATATAGGAATTCTATAGGATTCTGTAGAACTCAAGAGCTGTTTTGTACGAAAATATTTTTGAAAAATACTAGATTTTTAGACATTTTTCTAATAGAAACATTTTTAGATTTTATGGAAATTTTTTTAAAGTAAAATTCTCAGATTATGCAAACTGTTTCTTAGATAAAAATTCATATATTCTTCTAGAAAGGTTCTAGAAACTTTTTGAAAATATTCAGAGATTCTACAAATTTTTTCTAAAAGAAAAATTTTGGCTCTTGAGGACTAACTAAAAAAAATCTTGAAAATGTGCTTAAAATCTAAGAATTTTTCTATTAGAAAAAGTAAATAGAATCTATGATTTTTTTTATTAAAAAGTCTTTAAACTTTCTTTAAAAATGTCCATAGAATCAAATAAGATTTCTTGAAAAAGTCCCTAATATCAAATTTTTTCGTTAGAAAAAATATTTCTTATATATTCTTAAATTTAAAGAACTTTTTCATAGTTTCGAATCATAATATAACTGTAGGGACCATATTAGTTTTTTTAAGTATTTTTTTTAAGTCTTTTAAGTTTTTTAAGCATTAAAAAAGTTTTCTTAAAAAAGACCTTAATATCATTTTTTTAAGAAAAACATTTCTTAAATACATATTCTTAGTTTTAAACAACTTTTTCATAGTTTCGAAACATAATTCAACAGTAGTGACCAAATTATATAAAAATTGTGGTTATTTTATTATCATAATATGACAACTTTATTATAGTACGACTACGGTTGACGCAACCATAATCCCAATAATATATAAGGCTCTTGGAATATGATTAACCCAACCATGTTTTTTCTCTGCGTGCAGATATATTTTCATGCAAATTTTAGAAGAAATTAACTGTAGGTGGTGGAAATAGAGTTTACTTTAAGATCAACGAATTCCACAATATGTATAAGTTTAAAAATTTAAATATCAACATTCAAGATGTGAATTGTCATCTTTGTTTTTAGCACTATTTACCAAAGACTCTACATAACATTAAATATACTCTAAAATACTTGCTAAAGAAATATTTAAACACATATATCACTCACTTTATTTACTCATGAGAAATTATGGGCCACAAACATTTTAAATCAAATTATTATTTGTGCAAATCTAAGCTAAATATTTGCACTTGTGTTTGTAAATAACTGCAGACCGTCCCTTAAGAAAATTTTTGATATTAAGGAAAAATGAGTAAGAAGAAATCAAACATGCAGAATGGTTATCTAAAGCAACCACATCAACATATCCTAGGAGTATTAAACAACAACAACTACCACAACAGAATCATCATCAACATCGTAAGGATGCAAAACAACATCCTTTTAATACAAAACAATGCATTTGCTTTGCACAAAACACACACACTCGCGCACACATGCTACCAAGAAAAGTAGAATAAGTTATAATAAAAACAGTATACGTATGTTAAGCGCCAAAAACTATGCTATAAAGAATTTTTTGTGTGGCTTTTTAAATTATTCAGGCGTTGTGCATGTGTATGTGTATTTAAAAATTGAAAACATGCATATGCATGTGTTTCTTTTTTCCTGGGTGTCTCTCGTATATCTTTGGGTTACATTTAATGTGATAATAAATAACGTAAAGTCTACAAAATTGCTCTAAACTTTAGAAAGTTTTAAAATTTATTGACTCTAATAAAAATTTTGGATATTTTGCAAAGAGAAAAAAAAAAAGAAAAACAGTTTTTATTTTGTGTTTAAGTGTGTATGGGTATTTTGCAATTTTAAGTTATATACTCTTCAGGATATAAACTATAAAAATGTTTTATTTTAAACAACAACAACAACAAAAGTTGTGTTAAAACCTACAGAATTTCTACTATCAATACTTCAACACACTTACACATACATATGCATGTACTAGAAAACAAACTAATACGTAGTGCAAGGATAATGCAGCATACAACAGTTTCGAAAAGCCTTAAGTGTTGTAGGCAACCAAGCTGAAAAGACAAAGTGTTAGAAAGTTAGAAAAAATAAAGGCTTTTCTCAGACAACACATGCATGCAACCGACACTACAAACATACAGAAACACTAATTGTTAGCAAGGATAATGTACGTATGTTACAATTCATAGGGAAAGAAATGAAACATGTCTGCAATTTTACTTAAAACACTATTAAAATTTTAAATACATGTGTTATAGTGTTCAAATATAGACACTTGCAGGCCCGCCATAAATTTTAAAACTAATAATAAAGACGAGTTTTCTGTTTGAAAATTATTAAAGTCACAAGTGTAGAGCAAAACCAAACTTAACATAAAGTAATGGATTAAAATTGCTAATAGAAAATGTTGGTCGAGGCGATTGATTACGATTTAAGTGTCAATTTTAGCAAAGAAATCTGGGCTAAGCATTTGCGCCATTTGTCGAGCAAATGTTTAAGAGATTAGCAGCCGAAATATATTTGCAACCAAAAATTTTCGTTAACACAACGAATATGCTGTGAAGTCATAATCGAAAACTCGTTTGCTCAATTCAGTTGTCAGCACGAATATGGTTAATGGGTGCAGAATATTTACTATTATGGCCCTTCCTTTTAGTAGCTATGTTGTTCAGCCCTGCCCATAGATGGTCATCAGGCAGACTATATTTTGTTATCATACTAGGCTTTCCGTTCGGATGTCAGTTTAAACTAAGAAACACATACATATGTAAATACAGGCAGAGAAAAAATATAGTTGTAACATGATCACAGCTACTATATTATGTTATGCTTGCTGAATTCGGGTAGCGGTAGCGACACCATCATTATTATAGTAAATATTTTATTTTAACATGATAGCCACTTTCTATTTTATAACATGATAAGCTGTAACCATACTGTGGTAACAAAAATTCGGACTATGAAAAAAATATGATAATTATGGAACTATAAAATGCTGACAACAATTAATGAATAATTATAAATGAAATAAAACATTACTCTGACATTTACACACATAAAACTATTTTCATAAAAAAATTTATTCAGTTCAGTCCCCGATTTAAAAATTATAATACTCGTCGTCCACTCAAAAAAAAAACAAAAATGAACTAGAATTTAGAAAAATTGAAATGAAAACGGCGCCAAAGACACTTTTTACCTTTATTTAATAAAATTTTTCTTGAAATTAAGAAACAAATTTTACTTAAAATTTCTAAATTATAGAAAAATTTTACTACTGAGAAGTAAATTTTTATTAGAAAACAGTAACATTTTCTCCTAATTAGTTCATACATCATCTAAAATTGTACTGTTAGTTAGGAAATGTTTCCTTGGTTTTAAGAAAAATATTATTTTATTTAAGTTCATTAGATAATTTTTTTTATTAAAAACTAGGACTGAACTCCCTAAAAATAAAAAAATATTTTCTAACAACAAGTTAAATAGCACTTCTTTTAAGTGAAATTTATCCTTATCCTGCTTCTATGGTAAATGTAATATATTTTAAAGTACACTCATTGATTAGGTCTTTTCCCAATTTCGGAGGACTTCCGCTTTGTGAGGACACTGCTCTTAACAAGCTTTTTGCTATACAGTTTTGTCTTAAACTAAATTGAATTATACTTATTTCATGTATTTAAAATATAAATCCTGAAACGTAATAAATTCTTACAAATTCAGATCCTTTTCGTAGTTAATTAACGGCTCTGCTTGAGAGAACTACAAAAAACGACGCCCTAGTGACACACGACATCTATAGCTAAGGAACATAGGAGGTCCTTTGTCTTATTAAATTAACTAATTTAAGGAAATTGTTGCACAAATACAAAATATCACAGTTACATTTCTTGTTATTATTAGAAAATGGAAAAATGTCATAAGTTTATTTTATGGGATTTTTAGCTTAAACTTTATTTAACATATGTATACAAATTTAAACTTTTTTATTATTAAGTGAAAAAATCGTTCGAGAAATATAAAATTTAATAAGCGCTATGTCATTTATAAAAAAGCCATTATGTCGTTATGTACCTGTGATATTTTGTATTGTAGTCAACAAACGATTCGAATTCGAAATTTTTTACCATTTGCTAACAAAATTTTAAAATATATTTTAAGCTACTTTAAGTTCAATATTTAAGACTGTTAAGATTAGAGATAGGCACGTGAGAGATTTTTGACTCAAGCTCACGCACGATCACGAACCAATAATTACAATCATGCACGATAGTTTTTTTAAATGGTTACTTTAATATTTTTTATTTAATAATATATTTCTTGAAAATGAGGAAAACTAACGAGTTTGTTTTTAATTTATTTTTTTTTTTTTGGAATAGAATATTAAAAATAATTAAACGATTTCAAAAAAAATAAAAAAATCCTATACCAAATTTTATTATTTTTTTAAAATTAGAAAACTTTTACTTGAAAAAAGAATATTTTATTAAAATTTTTAAAATTTTTCTGAACTAAGTTGCATAAAAATTTTCATTATAAATAGTTAATTAGTTTCTAAAATCATGTAAATTTTTATTGTTACATAGGAAAAAATTTATTACTTTTTGGTTTTAATTGTCTGAATTAATATTTAGAAAATAATTCTTCGAAATTCGAAAGTGGTATACTTCCAAGGTTTTCTAAAATTAAGTTAATTTTACTACTCGCGAACAAAACATGAACACACATTAAGTTCAAGTACGTTCTCGGTTTAAATAAGACACATTTTTGAACTAATTGGGAGTAAATTATGTCCTAAATTTTTTTTAACTAAACTAAATTTTATTACTTTTGAGTATGCAATTTTCTTAAAACTAAGATGTTATTTCTTAAAATTAATAAATTTTTATTCAATTGACTTGTTTTTTTTTCCTAAAATCAAGAAATATTACTTAGGAAAATTATAAACTATTTCTGAGTATATAAACTATTTCGTTTTTCCTTAAACTTAGGAATTTTTATTCTTTTTAAAAAAATTTTTCTAAGTTTTAATAAAATTTTACTTAAATTGAGGACAATTTATAAACAATTTTAAAGGAAATTTTTTATTACATTTTAGTTCATGTCTTTTTTTTGAGTGCAGAAAAATTTATATATTATGAAAACAACTTAGATTATAAGGCCTTTCTTTGAATAAACAATTCTTATATTCTGAGAAATTTTCATTATGAAAACTATTTACATTCTAAGGATTGTTCTAGTGAAATATTCTTCGATTCTAAGGGTTTTTACTAAAAGAAAAAATTCTAAAAAAAAATCTTAAAAATCTTATAAATGTCCTTATAATCAAAGAATCTTTCTATTAAAAAAAGTACAGAGAATCTATGTTTTTTATAAAAAAAAGAAATTCATTAGAATTTAAAAATTTTTTTGAAGTATTTTTCCTTACAAAAAAAGTCCATAGAATCAAAGAAGTTTTCTTAAAAAAGTGTTTAATATAAATTTTTTTTACAAAACACAGAAATATTCTTAAATTTAAAGAACTTTCAAATCATAATATAAATGTAGGGACCATATTATGCTAAAATTATAGTTATTTAATTATCATAATATATATATAGTCTTACTATAGACTATGGTTGACACAATCATAATCCCAAAAAAATATATGATGCTCTTCGAATATGATTTTTTTTTCTGCGTGTATATTTAAACAATGTATATTACTATATACTGGTAATTTATTTACATTGCAATTAGTTATCAACGTCGTAAACGATTATAAGGTGTTGTTATCTAGTCCTTTAGAATTTTATGAACAGGGTGGTTCAAAGATGACAAAGGAGATCTCCTGTGATGGACGCGCAAATCTTTGTGAACTTTGGATATGTTGTAGAGGAGCTTTAAGCTTTACGCCGGTTTTTTCCAAGATATTTTTTCTTTTCAACTATATTTCAATTATGTCAAAAATGTGGCATCACTGAGGCCACGCAACAGGCAATTTAGGAAGCAAAATCTTGGTATTTTTGAGTTCTGTAATTTTAGTTAATTTCAAACATGTTTTTACAAGATGGGTTTATTTGTTACTCAACTTTAAAAGCCTTGAACGTAAAATAGTACCGTACTCATAAGAATTTGTAGTTTAAATAAATTGAATTAAAAAATAATTTCAAATTTTTCATTTAAATCAAAAAAAAAAAAAAACATTTCATTTATTTTTAAATGTTAATAAATTAACTTACAATATCCGTAAATAATAACTGACTTTTGGTTTGTTTTAACTGTTAGAAAACTAACCACAAATCCGTAAAAACCAGTAATATTTTCTATTATTTAACTTCAAAATCTGTAAAAAAAAAAATATGTTTCGTTTTTTCGCTATTCTAGATGTCATAAAAGTCAACTGCAGTCTGTGAAAATAAACGACTTTTTATTTATACTGTTTACTTTAACTATCGGGCAATTAACTTAAAAAAAAAATTAAACAAAAATTTTTTTAAAAAATCATTTTAAAAAAACATATTAACTGGAGCTATGAAGATATAGAAGTTCCTCTTCTAGCGCAGATATTCGCCAAGAAGGGATGTGTGAAAATTTTCTCCAGGAGGAACTTCGCAAAAGAGGAAATTTCACGCTGACAAACACTCCCTTCTTAAGGGCCCCACAAACCCATTTATCTTTAATTCTAGAGTTTAAAAATCTGATATTTAAAATGTGCGTTACCTTTAGTGTGGGATAATTCTTCAATATGGTTATTTTTGGTATGTGGAATGTGGTAAAAAAATGAGGGTGCAAAATCAGGGAAGTTCCCTTTTTAAGATCATCCTGTAACTGTTTTGGCTAGAAACCTGGGGTCGAATTCCGGCATGAATTCGTTCAATATAGAACAACAATAATACTAATAATGACAGGACCAACTTTAGCTTTTATTTTTAGTCTACGGCCGAACAACTACAATATCCCTGATAAATAAAATTTCGTTTAAATGTTTTATTTTAAGAAATAAAACATAATTTCCATCGAATTTTGACCCCGTAGAATTAAATACAGTAAAAGCTTCCGCAGGCGGACACCGACCGTCGCGCTGATTTTGTCTGGTTACGGGAGATGTCTGCCTACAGGAAAGTTTTTTCTTATTAGAGACCAAGATATTTGTCCGTCTGCGGGAGCGGTCCGTTAGTGCAGCTTTTAGTGTATATGTATTTCCTAGAGTGTGAGTTAATTCCCTGAACCCCTTAATGGGCATAAAAATATAAAATTCTAAGTATGTTTTCCCTAGAGTATGGACTGGTTTACCGATAAAGTACTTTTTTGTTTTTAAATTTTTTCACAGAATTGTGGTAAAAAAAGAGAAAATAGTTTCTCTCTTAAAGGTCTACCCAATCCCCTTTGCCTAGAATACATGGAGTATGTTATATGGGAAATTTTTTGTAAGAGCATCTTAAAAATGTGCTTATAAAGGGTTTTCCAATAGGTACTTGACAACTTTGAATGTAATTTGTGAACGTTTCACTGTTCATCTAACTGTTACATTCCTTTTTTTTTTTCAGTAAACACAACTCATGGTAAAGTACACGAATGAACCACGTATGCAAATTATAAAAATGTACTACCGAAATTCGGAGTCGGTGACCGCAACTTTAAGAGCAAAATCATCTTCAGTGACGAAGTTCATTTTT
Source organism: Eustalomyia histrio (assembly GCA_949748255.1). Taxonomy (NCBI): domain Eukaryota; kingdom Metazoa; phylum Arthropoda; class Insecta; order Diptera; family Anthomyiidae; genus Eustalomyia; species Eustalomyia histrio. The sequence continues at coordinate 48,847,286 of OX456525.1, forward strand.
GGCTCAATGGGTTCCTTAATAAGCAAAATATGCGTTATTAGTTTGGTGAAAATCCACATGTGCTTCATGAATCACCACTTCATCCACAAAAAATAACCGTTTGGTGCGGTTTGCATGCCGGCGGCTTCATTGGGTCATATTTTTCGTCGACAATAACAATCGTTATCGTGCCATGATTATTGATTATTTTTGGCCCGAATTGGAAAACATGGACTTGGACGACATGTGCTTTCAACAGGACGGTGCCACAAACCATACAGCACTCGTAACAATCGATTTATTGAAGAGTAAGTTTGGTGAGCGTGTTATCTCAAGAAATGGACCAGTCAATTGGCCGCCTCGTTCGTGCGATTTAACGCCTCTAGACTTTTTTCTTTGGGGCTACGTCAAATCATTGGTCTATGCCAACAAGCCAATGACGATGGAAGAACTCAGAGCCAACACTGAACGCGAAATAGCGGCCGTTACGGCCGAAATGTATGACCAAGTCATCGAAAATTGGGTCCAACGAATCGACCGCTGACGACGTGCCCGCAGTCATATGAACAAAGTCGAGTGTTTTGATTGTATTTCAAGTCGATCATAAAGTTTTGGAAATATCTCAAATGGTTTGAGTTTTATTTTAAAAAAAAAGTGGTCAAGTCCTTATTGGAAAACCTGATATATGGAAAAATTGCTCCTTATTAACTCAGCGCATTCCGCTGGAGCTAAGAACATATTGAAAATCTAAGGTTTATCGACAATATATATATTTTTTTTTTTTTTTTGCTACCAAAATATAATCTTATTTTGAAACACCCTGTTTATGCATTCTACTTCATCTGACTTAAGAGTAAAGTTTTAGTTTAACTAAAATTTGAATTTAATAGTTTGTTACTGCTAATACAACATATCCTTTCAGAAGATACTTTCATTTGGAAAATTCATTTAATTTAAGACAAACCATAAATTACACAATGTATTGAGAAAAAGGATCAATGTTTGTTTTCTTAGCAACAAAAGTGAAAAGGAAATGTTTAATTAAAATATGAAGAAGAGTCGAATTTGATTAAATATGTTTTAGTATTTATCAAAATTGTATGTGTTTTTAAAGACTTTAAATATGCAGATAATTTTAATGTTAAATAGCATTAAAGTATGATAATATTTAATAAATAAAATTGCCTTAAACTTATTACGTATACATTATGAATGTTTGGTAAAATTTTTATCGAAAAGCAAAGAAAAAACATGGTTGGGACAATTATATTCGCAATGGGGCAATCATAGTCGTACTTTGATAGTCGTACCATATTATGGTCCTAAATAACCATGTTGTGATATGGAATTTATAATGATATGATCGCATGTAATCATAGTTTACTCAAAATGTTATATTATTGTCCCTCATAACTATATTATGATTCCTGAATTATCATTATATGATCCTTATCTAAGAAAACTTCTTAAGGGAAAGTTCTTAGAAACTATGAAAAAGCTCTTTAAATTTAAGAATATTTCCTTTAGAAAGGTTTTTCCTAAAAAAAAATTGATATTAAGGACTTTTTGAAAAAAAATTGTTAAGGAAAAAATCAAAGAAAACTTTCGAGTCTGTAAGAAAAATACTTACATTTTTTTAAATTTTTAATGACTTTTTTAATAAAACAAAAATCTTAAATTCTAACGACATTTTTAATTTTTTTTTAGAAATTCTTCTTTAAGAAAAAGTCTTTAGAATCTAAGAATATTTCTACTAGAAAAAGTCCTTAGCATCGAAGTATTTTTCATGTAAAAAATTCTTCAGAATCTATGAATTTTTCTTAATGAAATGTTTAAATGCCATATAAAAGGTACTTTTAACCCATCTGATATTTGTCCAGTTTTAGTAAACAATATATAATTGTTTTTTTAAGACATTTTGTAGTAAAACTGATCAAATTTTGGTTTTTACGAAAACAAGATAATATTATGACTGTAAATGTCAAAGTCATGTTTTATATGATGTATTATTATTTGTTGATTGTTGCCAGCAGTTTATCGTTGCATAATTATCATATCTTCTTCATAGTCAGAATTGTTGTTTCAACAGTATGATTACAGCCAATCATGTTATAGAACCATAAAATTGAAAAAATATTTACTAAATAATGATGGCAGCGACCATGTTAATGGTTGTGGCAACCATACCCGATTGCAGCAAGCACAATATAGTAGCAGTGATCATATTGCAACCATGTTTTTACTCTGCGTGATAACAGTGCACTTTGAAAATTGCCAGCTGTCACATATGTTTATTTCGATTATTAAAAATGGAGCGCTTTACGAAAGAACTTCGCAAGCATCAAAGAATTTTCAGTCGAGAAAGTGCACCTAATGTGCTAACCATTCGAAGAGTGGTCAAAAAATTTTAAGAAACTGGGTCAGATATGGACAGTAAGCACCTGTGCGTCAACGTACCGGTCGGTACGATTGCTGTTGCAATCTTTTCAAGAAAAAATCCAAAAACATCAATTCGGCATCGTTCTCAACAACTTCAAATTTCACGAAGTACTACTCAGAAAAATTAGAGCTGAGAAAGAAGTAGTAAAACACTACTTCTATAGATGTATATGTACTGAATCCGAAGTTGTGAAAATTTCGATGAATCGTTAATGATTTTAACATTGGTGTGTCATTGGGAGGAAGTAATTTGTTTCGGTGCTATAAAAAAACGATGATCAGATGGACTTTTTTATTAGTTTACGAAAGTTTTTAAATATAGGGACTACAAAATAAATATAGGCGGTGGCTCTGTTTTAAAGTTAAAACTGTGATTTTTAACACGCCAGGAATTATTATTCCGATCAGGACAAAGTGGATATCACTGGTATGCAAAATATGTTTTCAATAAGGCATTAAATGACCCCAGCAAAACTTTGGTAATGGGTGCGATATTGCGATATTCTCTAGCTCGTTACCTTTTTCATTATTTGCAAGCATAAAGTAATAAGTTACTCATTATTGATTACGTAATATATGATTTATAAATGTAAAGTAATAATTGAAATATTTTTGAAATCTATTTTTAGATACATTACTCGGTGTTTTTTTGTAAGCAAAAGGGTAATGTATGTTTGTTTTGATAACACTAGCGAAAAAACGAAGCGCAACAATTCATTTAAGTTTAAAGCAATCAAATACTATATGCGTCGATAACTCAGTGGGTAGAGTTCTTGGCTGGCAACCAGATTTCCCTGGTTCGATTCCCATCTTGACAAGATTATTTTTAATTACGAATAATTTAAATAAAATATTTGTAATAATTTTTTTTTTATAAAAATTCCTCTTTTTTTAAATCTATTTTTAGACACATTACTTTTTCCATTCTCGTAACCATATAAGTAACCCCTTACATTATCACCTCTAAAGTAATGGGTATTTACATTACTTTGAGGCTCAGCGCCTGTAAAATTCATCAATGAAGGTGTAAAGTAATCCATCGGCCCCTATGGCTATACATTACTTTAACCATTATTTGGTAATGTGTGGTTTTGCTGGGACTGAAAAAAAATAAATAATAATAAATATTTAAATTAAAAAATGTATACGATTTTCAATAGAATTTTTACCAAAATTGTATTCTTATGACTTCACAAGTAGCGGATAATAACAACATTTTGCAAGTTGTTTAAAATGACTGCTTACAATTTGAAAAATTTGGATGTTATGAAAAAGAGAGTCGTAAAGAATAACATCCATTTTATTTTGCTGGGTAGGCAGCGAATTTTGAATAATTGAAAAATTTTTCTGACCTTAAAACTCCTACGAGAGATTATTTTACGGATATTCTTTTAACTTAAGGAATTTAATTAATTTCTATTCTTTGTGTTAACTCCTGCGATGCTGCTTATAAAATACAACTGACTTTTTCTCTGTAATTTCGGATGTACCGTTGTTCCATATTAATAGTAAATGTGCCCTTAGTTATGCGTTGCCATATCAAGAGATAATATGAATGTTGCTAATATTTTTTTATAGGAATTTATAGAAAAGTTCATAATAATTTTAATTAAAAATTAAGGACAAACTTTATAAAGGGTGGTTAAATTTTAAGGGCTGATGTTGATTTTGAATAAAACACAAATTATTTAGGAAATTTTTGTCATTTCTTTTTATTATGATTAGTATTATGGTATGGTTCAATTATGTATGGAACAAAATATCGGCCAATTGGCCGCCGTGACCTCGGTGGCACACCTCCATCCGATGGTCCAAATATTCGATGACGCTGAGGCATAATTGAGGTTCTATGCCGTTAATGTGCCGAATTATCTCATCCTTTAGCTCTTGAATAGTTGCTGGCTTATCGACGTACACCTTTTTTTCAAATAACCTCAAAGAAAGAAGTCTAACGGTGTCAAATCACATGATCTTGGCGGCCAATTGACATCGCCACCACGTGAGATAACACGGCCATTGAATTTGTCGCGCAAAAGAGCCATTGTTTCGTTAGCTGTGTGGCAAGTGGCACCTTCCTGTTGAAACCACATATTGTGCACATCCATACCTTCCAACTCGGTTCATAAAAAGTTTGTTATCATCTCGCGATAGCGAACACGATTCAAGGTAAATGCTTGGCCGACCTCATGACACACTATCGCGAACAACAGCAATGTTTTCCGCACAACGAACTGGGCAAGCATGCACAGGTGTTTTCACAGACCCGGTTTGCTGAAATTTGCCCACAATTCTCCCGATTGTGGACACATTTAGTCGATTATGCTGACCAAAAAAAATTACCAAGTGCACGAAATGCATTTTGAGTTGGACGCCCATTTTCATAATAAGCCTGAGTAACTTTAACGCGTTGCTCGATTGTGTATCTTTTCATGGTTCAAATTGAGTTAGTCTGAAATTGAGAAATGCCAAATAAAAAGCAGAAAAAAACTTGACGTTTAGGTGAGGTTCACATTAAACATCGCCCCTTAAAATTTAACCACACTTTACTTAAAATAGCACTAAAAAATAAATTTGAAATTTTGCTGATTTTGACCAACAGATTTGAAATTCGACTTTACACAAAGTTTACTAAAATTTAGTAGCTGCAGCTAATTTTTTCTACAAATTGCATTGTACTACACGTCAGCAGACGACATGTGTTGCTAAGATTAGCAAAAACACCGCTGGACTCAAATTAGCAAAATTTCCCGCAAAATTTTCAGTTGCCATTGAAGACTTTGTTTTGGTGAGTGTACATTAGACCGTACCTCAAAAAAAAAGTTCACCGTACACCCTCTAATATAAAGTATTTTAACAAGAAAATTTCGAAAATTTTTTTTTTTTTTTTTGGCCGAACGTAGGGGTCGCCATTTTATATTTTTCGTTATATCTTCGCCATTTACAGTCCGATCTTAAAGTGTTGTATATCAATGTTTTTTGTCTCGCGGATGCCGATGTTTTTCTCGAAGGAGCCTTGACCTCAAGTAACCCGTTCTAGTATTAACCCACCAGATCTCAGTTGCTACCACCTTAATGTACTACCCTAATATTTTAAAATAAAAGCTCGCAAAAAAGCAATAAACTTTTGCTAGTAAAGAATTCCAATAATTCCAGCGGAACTATTATTTTATTTTTTTTTTTAATTTTTTATGTTGCCGAATGTAGGGCATTTTTATTTTTTGTCATATCTTCTGTATTTACAGTCGGATCTTAAAGGGTTATATATCAATGTTTTTTTCGCAATGATACCAAGCACCCTTTTATACTACTTAAGGGGTAACACCTATGTAAAAAGCCTATAAATAAAAACTTCCTTTTCTCTAGATAATTTAGTTGCTCATCGGTGACCGCCATAGAAGATTCATGTACAGCTTATCCGTGCCATTCTCAAAACACCGATCGTTTTGTTCATGTAGTACATGAATCTTCTGGGGCACATTTTTTCCAAACTTGACAGCCGCCAAAAATACAGCCAACTTGAATCACGTCAAAATATGATTGATTAAAATTTGTGTTATTTTATAAGTGATCCACGGCACTCAGCATAATTTAAACAATTTTAGGTGGATCGCTCTGAAACATACACTTTATATAGAAAACTAAATTATCTAGAGAAAAGCGTATGAGTTTTTGGGTATATAATTTTTGACAAAACAGCGAAGTGTTAAAGTCAAAATATCTACTTTTTTACTCTTAAAGAAACAGCTCTTAGTCAAAAAGTATTTGACCTATCAAAAGCTCCTACGCGCATCTATAGATAATTTAGTTTTCCATATGCATTATAAATTTCAGAGAAATCCACCAAAAATTGATTAAGTAATGCTGCGTGCCGTGGACCTCTATTGTAAATATACTATCATTTTGTAAAACTTTGTGTAAAACAAATGTTTTTTTGTACTGCTTCATAAATCTTGTGAAAACCAATTTTTTGTTAACACATCTCCGTAAATAAAAAAAATAAAAAAAGGAAGTTTTTATATTTAGGCTTTTTACATAGGTGTTACCCCTTAAGTAGTATAAAAGGGTGCTTGAGGTCAATGATTTTTGATGCAACAAATTGGTATCATTGCGACAAAAACATTGATATATAACCCTTTAAGATCCGACTGTAAATACAGAAGATATGACAAAAAAATAAAAATACCCTACATTCGGCAACATAAAAAATTAAAAAAAAAAATAAAATAATAGTTCCGCTGGAATTATTGGAATTCTTTACTAGCAAAAGTTTATTGCTTTTTTGCGAGCTTTCATTTTAAAATATTAGGGTAGTACATTAAGGTGGTAGCAACTGAGATCTGGTGGGTTAATACTAGAACGGGTTACTTGAGGTCAATGGCTCCTTCGAGGAAAACATCGGCCTCCGCGAGACAAGAAACATTGATATACAACACTTTAAGATCGGACGGTAAATAACGAAGATATAACGAAAAATATAAAATGGCGACCCCTACGTTCGGCCAAAAAAAAAAAAAAAATATTTTCGAAATTTTCTTGTTAAAATACTTTATATTTGAGGGTGTACGGTGAACTTTTTTTTTTTGCCTGTAAGGTGGTCTAGTGTACATATTTCAATTTTTAAAAATATCTTTAAATTAATTTTATTTAAAGTTTATTATTTAAAAAAAAAAAAAACTTTTTTATCTTCCCATAATTTAATTTTTTAACCTTTAGGTTTTCCGTTTAACTTGTTCTGCATTTTTTTCATATTTCAGTAGTAATTTATTTCATTCTTCTACTTTTAGATAATTAAAATGATGCCTTTTTTTAATACTTACTGCTTATAATAAGCCATTAACATTTCAACATAATAACCTTTTGGAAAAGAATGTAATGGTGTTTTAACTTACGCATACTTTTTGTTAACTCTCTGTCACTTTTGATTAAATGGATAATAAACCTTTCATTGTTTCATTATCCTGCCACACTACAACAGCACAACAACAACATAACATAGCAATTGTCACCATCCCTGTACTTAATCCGCATCCCGCTCACTGACTGATACATTTAATTAAGCTTTAAATAACTTTTAGTTCACTTACCAAACAACGTACCGTTTAAAAAAAAAAAAGTTTTACAACTTTATTATCATCTCAATCATTATTTCAATGACCGTCCAGGCATCCCCAATGCTACCGACCGACTATTGTGTAATTAAAATTGTAGAGTACTTAAGTACACAGTAAAACCCTACAAACAATTGGAAGAAATGTTGAACAAGAAGATACCCAGCAAAATATAGATTTTTTTCGCTTCCAAAAATGCCATCAAAAAAAGGCAGAGTGTGAGATGTTATTGCATTTTTGTTATGATTTATTGCTTCTAAGTGGGACTGTATTTTTGGAAGCAGCTTCTTTTATATGTTAATATCTCACCTCTATCCGCTTTTCCAGGAAAGTACGAGAGGGGGTCAATAAGCCCGTTAAACACAGGTTTTTGGATAAAAAATCGTTTTATTTTCCATATACACTTTGTCCAACATTTCTCCAATTATTTTATCCCTTCCTAAAAATAAGATTTTTCGAGGGGTCACCAAAATAGGTTTCTTTGTGAGATGATTTTGTCGTTAGAGTCAAATCTCTTTCCGCTGAGTCATTTCTTCAGGTTTGGACTCAAAAAAAAAAGACATGAACTAAAATGTAATCAAAAATTTTCTTCAAAATATTTTATAATTTGTCCTCAATTTAAGTAAAATTTTATTAAAACTTAGAAAAATTTTCTTAAAAAGAATAAGTATTCCTAAGTTTGAGGAAAAACGAAATAGTTTATATACTCAGAAATAGTTCATATTTTTTCTAAGTAATATTTCTTTATTTTAGGAAAAAAAAAACAAGTCAATAAAATAAAAATGTATTAATTTTAAGAAAAAACATCTTAGTTTTAAGAAAATTGCATACTCAAAAAAAGTTAAGTTTAGTTAAAAAAAATAGGACATAATTTACTCCCATTTAGTTCAAAAAATGTGTCTAACTTAAATCGAGAAATTACTTGAACTTAATGTGTTTTCATTTTTTGTTTGCGAGTAGTAAAATTAATTAAACTTTAGAAAGCTATTTCCAAATTCAGTTTTTAAGTACACCACTTTCTAATTTTGAAGAATTGTTTTCTAAAAATTAGTTCAGACAATTAAAAACAAAAAGTAATAAATTTTTTCCTATATCATAAAAATAATTTATTTGGTTTTAGATACTGATGAACTATTTCTAAGGAAATTTTTTTTTAAATTATTTTTAATATTCTATTCCAAAAAAAAACAATCAATTAAAAACAAACCAGTTAGTTTTTCTAATTTTGAAGAAAAAATATTATTCAATAAAAGAAATTAAAGTAACCATTTAAAAAAAACTATTGTGCATTGTAATTTTTGGTTTGTGATCGTGCCCATCTCGAATCTTAACAGTCTTTAACATTGAACTTAAAGTAGCTTAAAATATTTTTTTTAAATTTTGTTAGCAAAAGTTTAAAAATTTCGAATTTGCGCTTTTATGTAATAAATTTGTTTGCTGAATACAATACAAAATATCGCAGGCACAATTTATACATTACGGCATAATGCTTTATTATAATTGACGTAGTGCTTATTAAACTTTATATTTATTGAACTATTTTTTTTTCACTTAATAATAAAAAAATTTAAATTTGTTTATGTCAAATAAAGTTTAAGCTAAAAATTCCATAAAATAAACTTATGATATTTATCCGTTTTCCAATAATAACAAGAAATGTTACTGTGATATTTTGTATTTTTGCAACAAAATTAGTTCATTTAAGAAGACAAAGGACCCCCAGTGTGCCTTAGCCATAGATGCCGTGTGTCACGTAGGGCGTCCCTTTTTGTGGTTCCCTCAAGCAGAACCGTAATTAACTACGAAAACGATCTGACTTTGTCACAATTTATTACGTTTCAGGATATCCTGCAGTACATTTTTTAATTTGTTTACCTTTTTGCTAATGAAATTTAATTTATATTTTAAATACATGAATTTAGTATAATTCAATTTAGTTTTAGGACAAAATTGTATAGCAAAAAGCTTGTTAAGAGCAGTGTCCTCACAAAGCGGAAGTCCTCCGAAAGTGGAAGGAGTGTAAAGTACTTTAAAATATATGGTAAAATATATTACCTTTACCAAAGAAGCAGGATAAGGATAATTTTCACTTAAAAGAAGTGCTATTTAACTTGATGTTAGAAAATATTTTCTTATTTTTAGGGAGTAAAGTCCTAATTTTTAGTAAAAAAAAATGATCTAATGAACTTAAATAAAATAAAATTTTTCTTAAAATCAAGGAAATATTGAACTAATTAGGAGGAATATTTACTGTTTTATAATAAAAATTGACTTCTCAGTAGTAAAATTTTTCTATAATTTAGAAATTTTGACCAAATTTTAAGTAAAATTTGTTTCTTAATTTCAAGGAAAATTTTATTGAATATTGGTAAAAAGTGTCTTTGGCGCCGTTTTCATTTCACTTTTTCCTCTAAATAAGTTAATTTTTCTAAATTCAAGTTAATTTTTTATTTTTAGTGTGAAAACAAGAAATAGTCAGTCGAGTCTAAACCAGGAAAATAGGGCGGACGAGGAACCAATTCGTGGCCTAATTTCTGGATTTTTGCCATAGAAACCGCCATTTTTCATTTCTCCTCAATCTTCAAATCAAATGACGCGGTTGTCTGCTATCAATGGCTGTTCAACACAAACTAAATGACGCAGCTTATTAAAATTTTGACAGGAGTAAACTGACAAATGCCTGTGGAATATGAATAATTATAAATCAAATAAAACATGACTTTGACTTTTACAGTCATAATACTGTCAAGTTTTCATAACAAAAATGTGTCAGTTCAGTTACCCACTCGGGGGTTTTATTTTAGAAAATGCTGTATGCATAAACTATTATAAATTACACTAATCAATTCATTGCCGAAAAAATCATTGTTAAAAAGATTCTATTTAAAGAATTCATATATTTTTTAATTATTTTCAATATAAACAAATAAAAAAGGGCTAAATTCGGCTGTGCCGAATCTTTGAATACCCTCCACCATAGGGGCTGAAGATGATATACGTATATACTAAATTTTGCATGAACTGTAATATGAATATGTTTTGTCAATTTATGTAACGAACTTTTGTTATTTAGTTTTAGTAATGTTATTTACAGAGGTCTGCTCTGTTAGCGACTTTAACAATGTTGCTTTTTACGTTAACTTAGTTATTACAGTAACACACATATAGCTCTAAGAATGTTATTATTCTCATAGTATGAAAGACAATAAATGTAGTCGAACAAGAAGAAGACTTAATAACATTTTTACTTACTTAACAGAAAACAGAAAAATTGTACCAATTTGTATGGAAAATTTAGAGGTACCTTCACATTTTCACTCATAACTTTTGAACCGCTAAACCGATTTCGCTCATTTTAAATACCAAACTGCTCGGGAGGATGTTCAATAATCTGGGTAAAAATAGGCACCCCCCCCTTGCGTCTTCGCGTCGTGATCGCCATTTCAACAGACAGACAGACGGACATCGCTGAATCGACTTAAAATTGCATGAGGATCACGAATATATATACTTTATGGGGTCTTAAACCTATATTTCGACATGTTCCAAACGGAATGACAAACTGATATATACCCTCACCATATATGGTGGAGGGCATAAAAATAGTTTGTTTAAAAATATGTTTATTAATTTATTTCTTGTAAAACAAAGACTTCCATTCATATGTTCTTAAAAAAAAACTTAAATCCTAAGGCATTTCTTTGAATAAAAAATTTTTAGATTCTGAGGACTTTTCATCAAGAAAAATATTTAGATAATAAGGACTTTTTCAAGTAGAAATATTCTTAGATTCTAAAGACTTTTTCTAAAAAAAAGATTGCTAAGATTCTAAGGACTATCTGAAAAATCTTCAAAAAAAATCCTTAGAACCTAGATTTTTTCTATTACAAAAAGTCTAAAGAATCTAGTTTTTTTTTTTTTTAGAAGTCCTTAGAATTTATTTATTTTTATTACTTTAAAAAAATTCTATAGAATCAAAGAAGTTTAATTGAAAAAGTGCTTACTATCAAATTTTTATTTAGGAAAACAATTTTCTAAAGAAATATTCTTTAAATTAAAGAACTCTTTCATAGTTTTAAATCATATTATAACTATAGGGATCATATTATGTTAATGTTATGGTTATTTTATTATCACAGTATGATAACTATATTATAGTACGACTATGGTTGGCACAATCATAATCCCAAAAATATATGATGCTCTTCATGCCCCAACCATATTGTCCTTTGCGTCCGACATATCCCACTCTGCTAAAAATGAGCTTTTACTTCTAAAAACATGTATTATTTTTGCTCGATATTACGCAATACCTTCTTAAAATCATTATAATTAATGTCGCTAAGAATTCGACGATTTATCTTCTAAGCCAAAATTTTGGAGATAATAGATTTTCTTAAAAAATAACGCGGACTTATTTTTCAGCAGTTTTACTGTCTTATTGCTAAGATGTATTATTGCTTTCGAGCAACAGTCCCTCCCTACCGAAATTACTTTCGCCATATGAAAATTATAATTGCTAGAATAAATATTTTCTTCTAGGAGAAGAAAACATGTTTGCTGGGAATGTGTATTTCCCTTTATCCTCTACTCCCTGAATTGTTTACCGGTCATTTTTCTCCTGTATTTTAAAATAAAGTTCTTTGAAAATGTTGTCATTTTCATTGTAAAAAGTGTTTGGTCAATCTGTTTCGAAGTAAAACAAAAAATGAGCATCTTTGAAAAGTTTTTTTTTCTTCTGCATTCTATGTTTTCGAACAGGTAATCTGCTACATAATGTTTCATTATCATGTAATGATGGTAATACATCACCAAGTAACTTACTTCACTTATATCATGTATACAGTCTACCTATATGTGAGTTCACACTCACAATAATATATTTGTAGAATTTACAAACATATATCAAAGTTTTGAGATTACAATTAAATTTGTTAAAATTAGCTTTATATTGTGTTAAAAATTAGTTAATCTATAAATTTTATGTTAAAATTAAAAATAATTTATTTTAAAAACAAATCTAATTTCTTTTGATCACAAAATTTAACAAATTTGATTCTAAGCCGAAAATAAGAAACGTTATTGTTATATGACAAACTTATTATTTTGAGTGCACATAGAGGGTGGTCCAAAAAAGGCATGTTTTTCAATCATATATGTTATTTTGACACTGATATATTTTTTCTTTCTGACAGTTCGCGGACCAAACCTTTCGTTTGTTGAAAAAAAAATATTCCATGAAAAAATTTCAAAATTTGATGAAATTTGTCAGATAAAATGTTTGTAAATTTGAAACTAGTTCTAAAGACAAAAGGTTTCAGAATCTAAGAGATTTTTTTATAGCCATAAATTCTCAAAATATGACTTTTTTCTAGTATTTCCAATTATTCGACCCTCACGCAGAGAAAAAACATGGTTGCAATATGATCACTGCTACTATTTTGTGCTTGCTGCAATCGGGTATGGTTGTCACAACCAAGTTATTGGCTTTCTAACCATTAACATGGTCGGTACCATCATTATTTAGTAAATATTTTACAATTTTATGATTTGATAACATGATTGGCTGTAATCCTACTGTGGTAACAACAATTCTGACTATGAAGAAAATATAATAATTATGCAACGATAAAATGCTGGCAACAATCAATAAATAATAATACATCAAATAAAACATGACTTTGACATTTACAGTCATAATATTATCTTGTTTTCGTATAAACAAAAATTTGATCAGTTTTACTACAAAATGTCTTAAAAAACAATCATATATTGTTTACTAAAACTTGACAAATATCAGATGGGTAAAAATCAAAATCATCAATTGACTCATTTAGATTCAGTTATTTTTTTAGCTTTAGAAGATTTTTTTTAAAGTGGCTTTTCGAAAATTCCTTATACATAAATTATTGTTTACACTACTCAATTCATTGTCAAACAATTAGAATTTTTTTTTTACCCTTTGAGACCCAGGAACGAAAAAAAATATAATTTTTTTACTGTACATTAAAATATTTCGAAAACTAATTAAGTCTCTGTAAAAAATAATTTTGTTAAGAATCCAACAAAAATAATTTTATATAAATTGACCAACTTGTTTTAAAAAAATATTTGCATTTTTCTGATGAAACATCAAAGCTCACAATTTTGTGGCTGGATCTCAAAGGGTAAAAAAAAATATTTTTTTGAATTCATTTTTTGTAAAAAGTTCTCAAAATATTAGTAAAATATTTTATATAAGAAAAGGTCTGTGGAGAATCCAAGATTTTTTTGCACGAAAAGGTTTCTTATATAAAATAATAGATTTTTAAAAATTTAAGATTCAATGGACTTTTCCTTAAATTAAAACTCTCAGTTTCTCTAAACTGTTTCTTAGATAAAAGTTCATATATCCCAAAAATAAAATTTGAATTCTATGGCTTTTCTTTGAATGGAAAATTCATAGATTCTGAAAACTTTTCATCATGAAAAATACTTAGATTCTAAGGACTTTTTCTAGTGGAAATATTCTTAGATTCTAAAGACTTTTTCTTAAAGAAGAATTTCTAAAAAAATGTAAAAATGTCGTTTTTTTTATTAAAAAAAGTCATTAAAAATTAAAAAAAAAAAAATTTGAAGTATGTTTCTTACAGAATCACAGTTTTCTTTGATTTTTTCTTTAACAATTTTTCATCAAAAAGTCCTTAATATCAACTATTTTTAGGAAAAACATTTCTAAAGGAAATATTCTTAAATTTAAAGAGATTTTTCGTAGTTTCTAAGAACTTTCCCTTAAGAAGTTTTCTTAGATAAGGGATCATACAATCATAATCCAGGAATCATAATATAGTTATGAGGGACAATAATATAACATTTTGAGTGAACTATGATTACATGTGATCATATCATGACAAATTCAATATCATAACATGTTTATTTAGGACCATAATATGGTAATTTTTGAATCATAATATAACTGTAGGGACCATATTATGGTAAAAAAGTTTTTTTTTTTATTATCATAATATGATAACCATATCATAATATGACTGTGGTGGGCACAACCATGTTCTTCGAATATGATTGCCCCAACCATGTTTTTTCTTTGCGTGTACTTATTACTTTTGGGACATCGCGAACAAAAGTAATTAAGCGAGTAAATAGGCTGTGTATTAAAATAAAAGGCATCCTGTTGGCTGTATTTATAAAATTATTTTGGATTTAATTTTTAAACCCGATTTATAAAAATCGGCATATTTTAAGGAAATTTGTTTTTTTTTTTTTAATTTCTTTATTTATTCAATAATAATACAAAAAGCCAATAAGGCCAAAAACTGTATTACATGGAAATAAAAATAATCCGGAGTAAGAATATAATATAAAAATATATAAAAGCATATTTTAGTGCAATTACATTAAATTTTTACTGCTTACACCCAATTCACAAGACGATTTTAAAATCACGACTTTTTTTTAATTCTCCTTTAAAGTAACTTCCAAAAATTTAACGCTTTCATACAATGATTTTGTCCCCATGATTTTAGAGTTGATTTAATCGCTTATTCTTCTTTTATATTGTAGAGCATGGATGGAAAAGTTAATAACAAATTAATAAAATAAAGTTGCTCGATAAAAAAATATAAATTTGTATATTCGAATTCGTAAGGCAATTTCTTAAGAAATGAGCAGCTGAAATTAGCAAAATTTTATGTTAAATATAAAAAATATATATTTTTAACGTATGTTAATTTTATGTAAAAACGAATTTTACATACGTTTTGTGTTCATTTTTATTTTTATGTACATATGTTAATTATATGTAATTTTTTTGTTAAAAAAAATTAGTACTCTGAGCGTCAAAAAAGTATTTTTTAATTTTTTTTTTTTTTTTGATACCGAAAAAAATCCAATTTTCCATCCCTGTTGTAGAGTTGTTGACACATTGAAAGAGAAAATAAAAAAAAACGTATATATGTAAAGAAAAATATGAAAACAATCACCGAGAACAGAAAACGTGATTTTTTCTCTACCCCGATTGCTTCTCTACTAAGTTCGCCGACAAACTCAAACAATCATGATTTTCAAACATGGTGGAAAGTCGTCGTGTGAATTGGGTGTTAGCGTAAACGCATATTTAAATTTTTTTTTAGTCATGCTCTGTTCATTACTCATTGTTATTAAATTCAAATTACAAATTATATCTTAATACCCTAACCGAGCACTAGCAACAAGGGCCTTTGGCTCGTTGTAGCGAAAACAGACCAGAGCCTCCGGTGGGAATCGCACCCACGACCCCCACACTGATAAGCTAGCACGCTAGAACTAGCCTACCGGGGCGCTCAAAACTTTAAAAAATTAATAACAAAAAAAAAAAAACCCGAGCCAATTATATTTATTTTAGTTTTGGTTCACGAATTACTGTAATTTTTTGTATTTCTTAAAAGTTCTTGCATTCAGTTAAAAGCATTAGTTTATTTATAGTAAATTTAATTTTGTAAATGAAATTTTTATTGAATCAATAATTTCAATAAATGTTTATTTCTTATACTCATATTTTATTCGCAGATTATAAACAATTTTAATTAGCAAATCACAAAAGAAAAAAAGATAATTCCTACGAATCACAATAAAACAAAAGATAATTCGAGAATAAAAACATTATTTACTGATTCCTTTGTAGAAATTGAATTTAGCAATAATTCAATTTCTAAAAATTAAATTATTTTTTAAACTCACCTGAACTTATAATTCTTCCAAATATACCGTCACTGGTTGTCTACTATTTTAATTTGGTGTACACACCACTGTCTTTAGAAATACATGGTAAGCACAAAACTAATAACAACAACAATAATATTACATTAAGCATTTCTCTAGCACACCCAATTTGTAACAATAATAACAGTAAAGTAATTTGCAAATATATATTTTTATTTAAAACCCTTAAACATATCCAAATTTTTATTTTTTATAATAACAAAAACTTGCAATTGTCTTTTTTTAATTAAGAATTAACTAAACACATTATACACATTTTAGACACAATAAAAAAACCTTTTCACAAAAGCAATAATACATAACCGACTTGGAGCAAATTCGTGGGAAAACTAAACAAACAAAAGAGAAGATCAAATGCAATCGTGTAATTAGTGAGTGGCGAATTTGGGAGTAATTAGAAGATAACATAAATAGGTAAACAAAAGGAATTACGTAGAAAGAAATCAGTGTTGCCAAGGTAGGAGGTTTTCTAGATTTGGAGTGTTTTTTTTTTAATCATTTAGGGGGAATTTTAGGGACATACAAATTAATTAGGTGGACATTTTTGGGGTAAAAAAAATATTTTTGGGGACAATTTTGTTTAATTAAAGTTATATTTAGGTTTCGATAATTGATTTTTTAAATATTTTTCATATATATTTTTATTTTTTTGAGGAACTCCAGCATTGTAGCAATTTTTATTAATTCTCTTTTAGAAACTGTATTGAATTGAATTATTTTTTTTAAGGTCTGGTTAGTAACCTGATTGAAATTTACAAACTCACCTTAACTTATAATTCTTTCAAATATTTCGCCATTATCTACGAATTCAATTTGGGGTAAACAAACACAAAACTAATAACAACAATAATATAGCATTCGGCATTTCTTTTTGCTAACAACAATAACATTAAAGAACTTTCCAAATATTTTATTTTAAACACATTAAAATATTTAATTTTGGCAAAAATGCACTTTTTCGGGCGTTGCTCAAAACAAAAAAAAAATAAAATATGACCCCCTCTGAAATAAAAAAATCACGCGATTTTTTCGAAAAAATTTTTAATTTTTGAAAAAAATTGTCCCAAAGTAGTCTTAAATGGATCGTGAAATAAAATGCAAATTTGAGATCCTGAGGAAATTTCCTTTCATTTGAGTAGCCTCACTTATATGTTACTACGCGTACCAGTTTTTGGGCCCTGGGGGTCCAACAACAGGCCCTGGAAGATAGAAACAAATTTTATTTTATATATATTTTTTTATTTTTTTGAGCAACGCCCGACAAAGTGCATTTCAGCCTTAATTTTTTATTATAAATTACTGCAACTGTCTTTTTAATAAACATTAACTAATAATACACATTTAGAAACAATAGAAAAACATTTTCACCAAAAAAAAAAAAAAAATAAATAAAACAACAGGCTTTTAGAAAACTCGTTGGCAAACTAAAAATAAAAGAGATCAAGTGCAATCATAAAATTAATAAGTGGAGACTTATTAAGAAGATGGTATAAATAGAATAATAAAAAGGTGTTATAGAATCAGTGTTGCCACTATTTGCATAATAATATAAAATGGTAGGGTACGTTCGTAAATGTAGAAAACTTGCGCATCACTGCGGCTGTTGCGACTATATATGTTGCTGATGCGTCATAATCTGTTGCATATGCTTTGCTACTGCTCAACAACTGCACAGTTTGCTTTTTAAAACGTTTTGCAAAAGATAAAAATATGTTCACCACAATAAAATTAACAAATATTATTGAAAATCTTGATGGTAAAATGAAAACTTTTTGTTAACTTAAGATAAAAAAAAGAATTAAAAGAAATATAAAATTAAAAATCAATTAAAACGATAAAGAAGACTGATTTCGCACTATTGCATCAGAAACTTTAATGATGCCATAGTTGCAAAAATTTGCGGCAGCACTCTCAATTGTTTGCATAAAAAAACGTTTGACGTAAATCAGTGCTGCCAATTGATGCTTATTTGAACGTTTTACTTGTATTATGCTACAGTGATGCGCAACTACTGCATGTACGAACGTACACGTACTGTTTACATTTTTGTGTTATTTTACTATAAAAAGAAAATATTGTATATTTCTAGCTAATAATTGTTTATCATAACAAATATGTTTAAAAAATTGCAATATTTAGATAAATTGAGTTTTCTTTGAAACATTTGCCCCAAATTTCCAGTTTCTGGTTAATTCATAGGTCTTTAAAGATAACGCGATAATGAATCGCGTAGTGAGAATTGTTCGGGACTTTATAATTTTTCCATTGATCATACAAGTATTTTTATGAAGCAGAAAGTTGGTCTGAAGAGCCTAATATGTGCATTAGGGTGTCTTGATAAATGCGAATTGGATGAAGTTAAAGTAAAAATTATTTTGCAAATTGTTAACTTTAAATTTTTCCACCTATATACATCAATATTGTCAAATTTTTAATTTTTTATCTATTTAAATTCTATTATTTATTTAAATGCTATGTTGTTGTCAGAAAACTCACTGGTCAGTTTACCGTATCGTTTCCCTGCGCTCGTTTATCCAGTCTCTAAGGATCTACGAATGGCAGACATTGACTTGCATAAAGGTGCCCGCGTAGATATAATTCGCAATTGAGTTCGATGGGATAACTATCAAAACCTTGTGGCACAAAGGACAGTTTTTGTTTGGATATAAACTGGTAGAGTTTCTTCCTCCTTCCAAGGTCAAACTATTTCTTCATTTGTTAATAAAGTTGAACTCAACCGTCGGCTTACTCGTTTTTGGAAACTAGAAGAAGTTCCAGAAATAGCTTGTATATTTGAAGATGATATCTTTTGCGAGGACCTCTATCAGCGGACCACATACCACATACGAAGAGGCTCGTTTTGTAGTCTCTCTTCCCTTTAGAAGGGAGTTCCCCATTAGCCAAACCCTTGGTCACTCACGTAATAAGGCTTTATCGTAGTATCTTCGCAACGAAGCCCATTTAATAAAACAGCCCATAGCTAAATCTATCTATGAGCATGTCATAATAGAATACTTAACTCTTAGCTACATGGCTAAAGTTAACCTCGATTTGTCAGCTAATCCTAACACTTCATACTATCTCCCCCATCACGCTGTCATGAAACCCGATAGTACGACTACGGATAGTGTTTAATGCATCCAACCCCACGTCAAATGGCGTAAGACTTAACGACATATTATTACCGGGGCCAGTATTACAAGCTGACTTAACCATACTTATTTTAAGATACGTCTTTAATGCCGATATCGAGAAAATGTATCGACATATTCTAGTCGATAAAGCTCACACCCCATTTCAGCGAATTTTATTTCGTAATTTACTCGATGAAGAGCTTTGTGATTTTGAAATGAACACTGTTACCTTTGGCGTAAACTGTGCCCTTTACCTTGCAATAAAAACATTGCTGGAACTAGCCAAATAATGTGAACCGCAAAACCCCGTTGTCTCGAAAATCCTCAGACATTATATGTACGTCGATGACGTATTATTTGGGTCTCATGACCTGAAAGAAGCCATTGACGATCGAAAAGATTTGGTTAAAGTTCTAAGTTCAGCTGGATTTTCCCTTAGAAAATGGACAGCCAATAATGACTTTCTTTTACAGGATATACCCCCGAGCATCTATTAGGTGCAGAGTTTCTGAAATTGTCCGAGGCATGTACCTCGAAACCCCTCGATTTAAGATGGAACGCTGGAAGTGACTACTTCTATTTCAACCGCATAAAACATCCTAATGATCTTGTCTTCACTAAAAGAGCAGTTTTATCAGAAATAGCAAAATTATTTGACCCCGCCGGATGGCTTGCTCCCAAAATAATTGTTGCAAAAATTATAATGCAACAAATTTAGAAGGATAAAACTGATTGAGATGAAATGCTTAAACCTCTAATCTTGGCTCAATGGCAAAAGTTACTTGATGATTACCCAAACAACGAAAGAATTCGAATCTCCCGCTTCGTTGATTATGAACCCTCATTTTCTGTCGAACTTCACGATTTCTGTGACGCATCGGAGAAAGCATACGCTGCTACTTTGTATATCTGAACTAAAGGACAAGATGGTCAAGTTTGCATCAATATTTTAGCTGCGAAAACAAAGGTAGCCCGCGTTATATTTGTGACTCTCCCCCGATTGGAATTTTGTGGAGCCGAGTTGATGGCGAAAATGTTCAATTCAATCCGAACCCAATTGAATATTGTAAATTATCGTACATATATGTGGACAGACTCCACTATAGTGCTTGCATGGCTGCATAAACCTTCTGATCAATGGAAGACATTTGTTGCGAACCGAGTCTTGCCAATAGTGGAAGAATTAGGAAAAGTCATTTGGTCACACGTTAATTCAAAGGATAACTCCGCTGATCTAGCTTCTCGTGGTATCACAGCTCGTGAGCTCATAACTAATGTGTATTTAGAACAATTTTTTAGGGTAATTTTTTTAGGTCATAATTAGAAAAATGAAGAAAATTAATTAATCGGTTAATTGGGTCGATTAATCGGAAAAATTGGCGATTAATCGTTTAATGCAAAATAAATGTATTTATTTCATAAATAAGAACACAGAGCTGCTTCTAAAGTGTTTGTGCTTAGGACCTCCTGAAAGAATCATGCCATATAATCTTGTGTTTTTCAGAGGAATCTGACGACTCTTTGAAAAGAAAATGTCAGACGTGTTCAGTGGAAGTAAGCCCTTAAGAACGCAGTGTAGATAGTGTTTTACCGAAGTGGGACATTTTGCCAATAAAGTTTGTTTTCATTTTCTCTATATGACACTGTCCAGAAAATAATGCCTAAATATACAAGAGCCTTCAAAAAAAATCAGTAACAAATTATAAGAAATATGGAATGAATTTTGCAAAATTCACAAAACAAAGTTTGATAGAACTGCCCCTGTCCCTTCTGACTCTTTCACTACCAGGTTTAAACTTTAGAGTTTCAAGAGGTTATCTATTAGAAAAGATATAAACATCACGCATATTCCTGGCAAGTCTTCACCGATTTATCTAAGAACTCAAATAAGCGAATACTTAAATATTTTTGACTAAAAAACTTAATTCTACCAAAGTTCCTACGTCACCAAAATTTTTTTGATATGATTTTTTTATAAGAAAAAAAAAAGTAAATGTTATTTTTTAGTTTTTATACATTTTTTCATAGAATTTTAAATGAAATTGTTTTTTTTTTTTAGAAAATACAGTTTTTGAATTTAAAGCAATTTTAGGAATATACCTAGTCACGTGTTTCATTGCTAACGAGAAAAATATATATTTTAAGAGTTTGTATGTTAAAGCTCCGCTTAGAGGCTCTAGCTTTTCTAAAACATCGCGATCTATTGTCAGCTAGAAATGCATGTATACCGGAGGTTGAAAGCTCTAATTAAATTTTGTGGACAAGAATATATAATTTTAAAATATTTAAAATGTTTTCTTTAAAGGAATTTAAACAAAAATCTGTCATATTTCCTATAATATTTGCTTTGATTCAGTAGATTTTTTTTTGTGCCAAAGTTAAGAAAATTAGGAAGTTTTAAGAAAAATAACAGAAAAGTTTATATTAAAAATTTAAGCGGTTAATCGACCTATTTTAATAGATTAATCGGTTCGAATAATTATTTGAGCTTTAAATTATTTGCTTCAACATTTACCGAAAAAGAAACAATTTTTAGAGGAATCGGTTAATCGATTAATCGACTGGGACACACTACTTTTTTCATTACAGAATAAAGTGATTATTAATTGAAATTTTTTAAACGGGAAAAATGTGTTTTTTCGTTAAGAAATCCAGTCCTCCAAGTCGAAGGAGTTTTTCTAAAGGAAATGTCCCCAAAATCTGAGGCGTTTTCTATAGGAAAAATCCTCAAAAAATTGTGGGGTTTTCTATGAGAAAAAATCCTTAGAAACAAAGGGTTTTTCTACAGAAAAAATTCTTAAGAATATTAGGGTTTCTATAGGTAGCCAAATTCAAAATTTCAGTGATTTTCCATGGGAAAAATGAAATCTGAGAGGTTTTTTCCTATAGAAAATCTCTTAAAATATTATTTTCTCCTTGAGTTTGAGGGCGTTATCTTACAGAAAGTGTCTCAGATTATGATGATTTTTTGCTACAAAAAAATTTCAAGATTTCGAAAACTTCTAGAATCTTATAACTTTTTCCCATGGATTATAAGTATTTTATCACTATTGCATTTTAATTTAAGCATTTTTGTTATAAGTACATGTAACTACAAAAATTCGGTTGACACAACGAATCTTATGTTTTCTGTGTGTACCAAAAGAAATTAACTTTAGTTAATTTTTATTTAACTTTTCAAAAGATACATGTATTTGGGCCACCCTTTATATTGACATATACACAAACAACCTCAGTAGTTAACTTTAAATAGCTACTCTCAGATTTACACTTTCTGTATCTACTGTACTACATAATAATTTCAGTAAGTATCTGTGATTTATTGTTAGTAATTATTTGAAATTTTTTTCTTACTTCAAGTAGCTTTTATACACTTCTTTAGCAATTTCACCAAAAAAATATATATTTTTTGATAGTAATTTATTTAAAAAGTTTGTACTTAAAGACTTTTTTCTATAAACATTTAAATTTGTAGTAAATTATGACTTAATTTTATTTAAGTATTGTGATTAGTTAATTTGTTTTTAGACTAATATCCATAATATTTATCAATGACTCTGTCCCTGTTGTAATTTAGATAAGTTACTGGCTGTATATCTTAGCTTCAAAGATTTAATTAATTTGTTAAAATTTTTAAATTCTGAATTGAAAGTTAACAGATTAAATCAAAAAAACCAATCATTGAATGAATTAAATTCCCATTTGGTACAGTTCTTCATAAAAAATCAAATGAGTTTAATCATTTTTTATAAATAGAATGGAAAAGGAAAGAACTTATTCAATTTATTAAACGTGCACTCAACTCTTCACTGATTTAAAAAAAATA
Source organism: Eustalomyia histrio (assembly GCA_949748255.1). NCBI lineage: Eukaryota > Metazoa > Arthropoda > Insecta > Diptera > Anthomyiidae > Eustalomyia > Eustalomyia histrio. The sequence continues at coordinate 48,870,529 of OX456525.1, forward strand.
ATAGAATTCCTTTCAGTGTTTAACAAAAAAAATATTTTCGTTCAGTGATTTAAAAAAAAAAATCCGTTCAGTGATTTAAAATTTATTTTTTGCACTCAACCGTTCCGTTTAGTGATTAAAAAAATATTTTTGCTCAATGATTTAAAAAAATTTTTCCGTTCAGTGATTTTAATTTTTTTTACCGTTAATTCTTTTACTGTTCACTGATTTGTTGTAAAAAGAATTAAATCAATTGAAACAGTTTTTTTTTATTAAATCGAATGATTTAAATCAAATGATTTAATTATTTAAATCAAATGATTTACATCATTTTTTATAAATCGAATGGAAAAAAATAATTCGTTCAAATTAGTACTCAATCAATCACTGATTTTAAAAAGAATATAATTCTGCTCTGTGCTTTAAAAAAATAAAATATTTTAGTTCAGTGATTTAAAAAAATTTTCTGTTCAGTGATTTAAAATTTATTTTTTTACCGCTCACTTTGTTGTGAAAAGAATTAAATCAATTGAAACAGTTCTATTTATTAAATTGAATAAATTAAATCATTTTTATAAATCGAATGAAAAAAAATAATTTGTTCAATTTATCAACCGCGCACTCAACCATTTACTCATTAAAAAAAATATTTTTATTCACTGATTTAAAATTAATTTTTTTGCACTAAACCGTTCACTGATTAAAAAAAAATCCGTTCGGCGATTTAAAAAAAAGTATTTTCGTTCAGTGATTTAAATAAGTTTTCCGTTCAGTGATTAACAAAAAAAATTTCCGTTCAGTGATTTAAAATTTATTTTTTACCGTTCACTTTTTAATACTTTTTAGCTGTTCACTGATTTGTTGTAAAAAGAATCAAATTAATTTTAACCCAACTCTTCCCTGATTAAAAAATATAATTCAGTTTAGTGATTAAAAAAAAAATATTTTCGTTCAGTGATACAAAAAAAATTCCGTTCAGAGATTAAAAAAATTTTTTCCGTTCAGTGATTTCAAATTTATTTTTAACCGTTCACTTTTAAATCACTTTTTACTGTTCACTGATTTGTTGTGAAAAAAATTAAATGAATTGAAACAGTTATTTTTATTAAATCGAAAGATTTAAATTTAATGAATCAAATAATTTGTTCAGTTTATAAACCATGCACTCAACCATTCACTGATTTTAAAAGGAATATAAATCCGTTCAGTGATTTGAAATTTATTTCATTACCGTTCACTGATTAAAAATTGTTTTTTTACTGTTCCCTCTATTAATATCGATTTTTTACTGATGAGTGAAATAAAAACTTAGCAGTTTTTTTTATTGTCTTTGTTAATATGAATTGTTTGAACATTAAAAAAACGATTTTAAGTCTGTGAAAATTAATTTTAAATCTCTGAACGGAAAAAAAATTATAAAATATTTATTTATTTTTTTTAATCACTGAGCGGATTTTTTTTTCGATTGATTCCTAGTGATTTAAATCATTTGATTTAAAAAAAAATTAATTTAAATCTTAAAATAATAATGGATTTGAAAGCATTCAATTGAATGAATTTACTTCATTTAAACAAAAAAGAATTCGTTTACTTAAGATGAAAATCGAATTTGATTTATGGCTAATACTTCAAAAAAATAATTAATTCTTCATAGCTCTGCATATCCCATGAAAAATGTTTCAAAATTTAATGAAATTCGTAAGATAACATGTTGGTAAATTTGAAGTTTGTTCTGAAGGCAAAATATTTTAGAATCTAAGGGATTTTGCGCAGCCAAAAATCTTTAAAATATGATTTTTTTATTGCAGAATTAAGTCATAAGTAATTTAAAGATTTTAAACGATAAAATGTCTTAGAATCTGGCGGGTTTTCTGTAGGAAATCCAGTCCTCCAAGTCCGAGAGTTTTTTCTAAAGGAAAAGTCTCCAAAATCTGAATATTAATTCATACTCTTCTGAAATATTTGTGCAACTAAAATGTGATAAAAGTTTTATTTTAATCCATGCATAAAAATACGAAATTATGGTCAAAACAACAAAATCTTTGAAACATAAACTAATTTTTGTTTATTTTAAGAAACTATTTGTTATTTGACATTTTTTTGTACTTTTATGCATGATTTATTATCAGTGTAACGACAAAAACCCAAAATATAAAATTTAATTTTATAAATTTGTTTAATGAACTACAAAAGTAGAGAAAAAATTAAAATAGACATAAAGAAATCCATACAAAAAAAAAAATATACATGTTAATGTTACCTAAAAATATGTTGTACTTAAGATAATAGTCAAACAACTAAAGATGTGCTTAAATGTTTATTTAACATAACAAGAAGAAAAAAACTAAAGTATACTTTTGGGCAAAACTATTTAAAATAGCTACTTTTATTAAACAACATTTTCTTGATGAACTAACTTTCAAAAAAAAAACACAAGCAACAAAATAAAACTATAACATTTGCCAGAAAAATGCTACTAAAAGAAAGTTTTACCTTTTTTTTTTTTTTAAAAAAAACGAAAAAACACTTAAAAGTATACTTCTGTTTTTCTTGCTTTTTTTACAGAAAAAAATAAAAGAAAGAGAAAAAATAAAGAGTAGAATCAAAATATACCTTTTAACAAGCTTTTTAAACAATTTTTACTTGTGGGTGCAATTTATTTAATTTTTTTTCCTTGTACTTGTTAAGTGTTACTTAAATTGGTGTGAAGTCTCGATGTTCAAAATATATTTTATTTCTTTTTTTATGTTTTAGGTTAGTTTTTGTAAATTTAAGATTTTGCTTAAAAAGTAATTTATATAAAAGATTAATATTGTGACGAGACAAAAAGAAGAAGGAAAAAAATCGACAACAAAAATTATAAAATAAAGAGTAATTTAAAAGATAAGACTTTCTTCATTTCATAATAAAAAAAATAAAAATAAAAAACTGCCAGAGACTTTTTACTAGACTACTTATAATTTATCTTATTTTAAGATATTTTCAGCTGTCTTCTATATTTTGGTTTTTTCAAAACGTGATTAATTTGCGATAGTGTTATGGATTAATGAAGCAATTTCCTCTAGAACTTTTGACTTAAAAAAATATAAAAAAGGTTAAAAAAAATTAAATAAGTAGATGAAAAATGATTTTAAGCTTTAATCCTTTAAATAATTTAAACGTTATACTAAAAAATAAATTATTAAGGATATGAAAAAGGCTGTGGTCTGTTTTCGCTACAACGAGCCGATAGCTTTTGTTGCTAGTGCTCGGTAAGGATATTAACATATAATTTGTAATGACACTAATACCCCTGTTAACGTCGCTTCGATTTGCGTCGTTTCGAAGTTGCGTCGTTTATAAAATGTCTGCCGCTTCGAAGTTGCGTCGTTTATGCTTCAGTTTGCGTCGCATGCTTCGAAGTTGCGACGTTAATGCTTCGATTTGCATCGCTAGCAAAACAACTTTAACGTGTGTGTGTATAAATATGTAACTCAAACAGAAAAAGGGGATTACCCGTTTTAGTATAGTTTTTGTGTAGGTTGTCCACTGGCTACCAGTTGAAGGTTGTTATTAGTTTCAAATTACATTTGTTGAAGTAAAGTTTAACCCAAATATTTTCAACAATGAGTCAAAAAAGAAAACAAATAAGTTTGGAAGAAAAACTGGACATTTTAAAACGTTTTAAATAAGGGGAAAAAGCAGTAGACATTGGAAGAAACCTTGGCCTAGCCCCATCTACAGTAAAATCCATTTGTTCCAGAGACGCTGATAAAATAAAAAAATTTTCGGAAACAGCCACATCACTACAACATAAACAAATTATAAAAATGAGAAGTCCTTTAATGGAAAAAATGGAATTCCTTCATTGAGCCAAATGGTAATTCAGAAGAAAGCCTTAACTTTATTTAAAGATCTTCAAGAAAGTTATCCATTAGCAAGTGCCGAAAGTGCAGAAACATTTGAAGCAAGCAGAGGTTGGTTTGATCTTTTCCGAGCTCGTGCAAATTTGCATAACATTGCATTAAAAGAAGAATCTGCTAGTGCAGATACTTCAGCTGCAAACAAGTTCAAACTGGAATTAAAAGCAATTATTTAAGAAGGTGGGTATTCTGCCAAACAAGTTTTAAACGCTGATGAAACGGGGCTTTTTTGGAAGCGGTTGCCAGGAAGAACGTATATTACAAAATCCGAAAAGTTTGCCGCTGATCATAAATCTAGCAAAGATAGACTTATACTTCTTTTAAGAGGAAATGCAGCCGGAGATTTTAAATTTAAGCCTTTCTTAATTTACACGTCTGAAAATCCAAGAGCTCTGAAAAATGTTAAAAAAAAGCGAACTTCCTGTGTACTGGCGTGCAAATTAAAAAGCATGGATGACTGCTTCCTTATTTAAAGATTGGATGGAAAACTGTGATGTTCCTGAGTTGAAAGCTTATTGTTCTTCACAAAATATTGAGTTTAAAGTTCTCTTGTTACTAGCAGTGCACCAGGTCATCCTATTTTTTCTGATGATTATTCTGAAAATATAAAAGTAGTTGTTATGCCCCCAAATACCACATCAGTAATACAACCAATGGATCAAGGTGTTATATCCAACTTCAAGGCCTATTATCTGCGAAGAACTTTTAGTCAACTTCTAAAAGTAACTGATGGAGATGAAAATGCAGATGATATGTCTGATAGAGATGATACGCCTACCATTAAAGATTTTTGGAAGAAATATAATATCATGATGGCTATTGAAAAAATATAATTCTGTCATGGAAAGAAGTAAAAGAATCGTGTATGAACGGAACCTGGCGCCAATTATGGCCCGAATGTATTCATAAAGATATTGATGCAATTAATGATGTTCCGAACGTATCTAAACAACTTGCGGAATCAGCTAAAAAAGTAAATTTTGAAGGAATGGAAGAAGAAGATATTAACGAACTTTTGTTATACGACGAAGAGTTAGATAATGAAAGTTTGATATCAGTTGAGATTAATAACGCGATGGGCGATGAACCACATACGCTTGCAGTCGAAGCAGAACAAAAAAAACTTAGCACAGCTAAAATTTCTGAAGCGATGCAGATCGCAGTTTAAAAGTGTCTAGAAATGTAGCCGACGCTATTAGTTGTAATAAGGAAATTTATTTGGAAAAAAAGCTCTAACAATCCAACAGACTTTAGACAATTGTATACAAAAATCAGCAAGATTGCCAATCTCAAACTGTGCAAGAGATAATCAATTTGGATAACTCTAGCTCAGAATAAAAAAGACCGATTAAGACTTTTTATTTAATACATACAATGAATTATGAATGAATGATCTCAAATTTTGTTATGTTTTTCCTATAATTTTTTATATTTACATTTTAATAAAATCTTGAAATACAACAATAATTAAATAAAATGGTGGTTTTTATTAAAAAATCCTTTTTTTTTTTAGCAAAAATAGTGTGACTTAGAACCAACCAAATAAAAATCAATATAAATGAATGGAAAAAGGTGTTTTGGTTTGCGTCGTTTCTATTTCCGTCGCATTTCTCCGGTCCTCATTAGCGACGCAAACAGGGGTATTAGTGTATATGATTAATATAAATAAAATAAACGCTGTTGTGGGTTATTTTCGTACCCCATGGTGTATTTCTTAAAATTAAATTTGTCACTAAATTAGAGGATACTATCGTACAGGAAAATATCGTAAAGGTAAAAATTTCCATTAATGAACAGCAGGTAATAAATATATTACTTTTAATCTACTGATCCGATCGGTATGAATCAAGTATGATATTGCCTTCCTAAATACAAGGTGGGCCATTTAAAATTTTAAATTTGAATCGGCTATAAAAAAGGTACTGATTATTTTTTAAAATTTTTAGTTTTATTGGAAAGGTTTAACTTTGTCATTTAAGAAAGGAACACAATATAATTCCTATGAGTACCACGACTGGGCCATTTTTCTTCGAAAATAAACAATTAGCCGCCGTTACCCTCAACGGTGAGCTCAACTAATTTTTGTTTCCAAAAATTTAATAGAATGACATGGACGACATTTGGTTTCAAATAGATATTTTACGCACTGTTTTTGAAAATGGAATAATCAACCGAAATTGTGATGTCAATTGGCCGCCTCGGAGCCCTTTGATTATATTATGTAGGGAGCCATTAAGGATAAATGCGACGCAAACCATCCAGAGGCAATTGAACATGAAATCGAAGTTGCCATTGAAGAGATCGGATGAGGTACTGCTGAGCCAGTTGTGGTAATTATAGAACCAGAAATTTGAAAAAAAAATAATCAGTACTTTTTTTATAGATTCATTTTAAATGACCCACGCTGTATTGTAATTGAGTCACCCTGCTTGAGTGCAGGGTGTTAAATATGACTAACTCCGCTAAGATTCGATTTTTGAAAATTCCAAAGAGGGAAAACCTGCGCCTGCCAACCTGTCCAAACCCCTTTGGCTGGAAACCTGAAATTTTAAATATTTGTTCCATGGATAAGGCACTTTTGTAAACTCTCGCCAGGAACTTGGTAAAAAATGAGAGCTTGACAGGGGAAAAGTCTCCCCCTTAAAGGTCGGCCGCTTTGGCTGGAAAGCTGAAATTTCAAATATGTGTTTCCTGGATTATGGGCTAATACAATGATATGAAACTTTTTGGAGGCGCCAGGAGCGTTATTATGGGATTAAAAAGGGAAAAGTCTCCCCCTTTTGGCTAGAAACTGCAATTTAACATATCACTTCCTTTGCGTTTTGGCTAACTCTGAAATTTAGAAAATGTGTTGCCTAAAGAATAGGCTACATTACTGGTAAATTACTTTTTTAAAAGGGGGAAAAGTCACCCCCTTGTTAGCGGTTTCTACAAACCCCTTTGGTGAGAAACCTGACATATAAATAATTCGCATTTTTAAAATAGGGTCCTTAATGATCTGCTCAAACCGCTTCATTCAGAAACCTGAAATTTGAAGAACGAATGAAATAGAAACACCAAAATTGGGTAAAGAAATGGAATAGAATGGGGATTCCGTGGAATTAAAAGAGGAACAAAATAGGATAGATGGGAGAATGAATGGAACTGAAACGTTAGACAAATGGAAACAAATAAATTGGAACGGAAAATGACTGGAATTGAAGCATCAGACAAACCAACGGCTTTCCAATTTTTTGTATCCCTTCCAAAAAATAGGATTTTGCGAGGTCCATAAAATAGGCATTTTTTGATCAATAATTTCATCGTTGGAGCTAAATCTTTTTACACCGAGCCATTTCTTAAGGTTTGGGGGCTAAATCCGGAGAATATGGCGGATGAGGTACCAATTCTTAGCCCAATTCATGGAATTTTGCCATTGAGACTATACACGTGTGCACCCGCGCATTCTCTTAATGAAAAAGAAAATTTTTCTTGGCCATATGGGGTCGCTTCTTTTAAATCCTCGTTAAATCGGTCCAATAAGTTTGAATATTTATTTATTTTATTTATTAATCATATAATTACAAATTATTTGTTAATACCCTAAACGAGCACTAGCAACAAAGGCCTTCGGCTCGTTGTAGCGAAAACAGATCAGAGCCTCTGGTGGGAATTGAACCCACGACCCCCGCACTGATAAGCTAGCACGCTACCAACTAGCCTACCGGGGCGCTCAAGTTTGAATAATATTCACCGTTTATTGTTTTTCCCTTTTGAAGGTAATTGATGTGGATTATACCGCGTGCATCCCAAAACACTGTTGCCATCACCTTTTTGACCGACAAACTCACCTTGACCTTCTTCGCAGCCGGTTCACCCGGAAAACCACATTGTTTAGACTGCTGCTTGGTCTCCGGAGTGTTGTAATGGATCCATGTTTCATCCACAGTTACAAAACACAGCAAAAACTCATTCGAATTGCGGTAAACATCTCCTAACAATTCTTTAAGTTGTCACACATTTAGGTTTATGGTCAATTCAGAGCAAACGCGGCACCCATCTTGCAGAAAGCTTTCTTAAATCCAACTGATCATTTAAAATCGAAACCACACTGCCATATGAAATGCCTTTGGCATCAACCATCTCACGCACTTTTACTTTTCGGGTGTAATTGGCCGTCCAGAACGTTCAGCGTCATTTGTACTTGTGCAACCACAACGAAAGTCAGTAAACCACTTTTTACCATTGAAATCAATGGTGCAGAGTTCCCATAGTATTTATAAAGCTTTTCCTAGGTTTGATTGACGATTTTTTTTTCACAAAAAATAATGTTTAATGAGAACTCGAAATTTACTTTTTTCCATTTTTAAAAAAATCCACGAGGTTGTATGTTTTGAATAGCTGTTAACGCAAAGTAAATGACGGAACTTGCTCAAATTTGACAGTAGTCTATTAACAGGGGGGTACTTGATAAGAGCAGTGTTGCATTTCATATAACTACGAGGGAAGTTTGAAAAGTCACGGACTTATTGATCCGCCCTCGTATTATGGCTTTATAACAAAAAAAAATATTCCCGTCATTTATGGATCACGTTTTCATTCATGTGGCTGCCGCTGCTGACTTCGCAATAGCTCGTTCTGTCAGTCCAATTTTCGAAAACTATGTTAACAGTTTCTGGTTCTATCTGACGAATGACTCGGACGAACAAAAGATCGATTGCTTGATGAGCTGAGTGACAGGGTACGCCGCACAGTGCTTTGTCCCATAGGCAAAAATCAAAAATTAAGCATGGGCTCAAATTGTTCTTAAAAGTACATTTTTTGAAAGACAAGAAGTTAACTGAAATAAATATGCAAAAAAATTTAGTCTGATTGCTTTCGCCGTCAGTAGAGGGCGCCAAAGTTTGAAAATATTAAGCAAAAATTACTGAACAAAAAATATTGTTTTCAGTTGTTTCACGAAAATAATTCTCAAAAATATATTTTTTTAAATACTGATTTAAAATTTTATTTTTTGAATACTTAGATGTATTTGTATACTTAGATGTATTTGTATATTTGAAAACAAATATTTTTTACAACTCCAAAAAATAGGTTTTTTTTTGGTGAAAATTCGAAAATTTCTTAAGTTTGATGGAGTATAAAAAAAAATATATAAAATTAAATAATTTTTTATTTCGGTTTTTGTAAGTCTATAATATTATCTAACATATTATTAAAAAAAAAGTGCCGGTTTTTCACAAAAAATCAAAATATTGGCTTTTGTAAAAATGGCTAAATTTGTGATTTTTACCGCATTTGTTTGACTTATATGATTGAATATTGACCAATTTTCAGCAAATTGGATATATGTATAAATATCAGTAAAAAGAATTAGTCACAATCATCATGTACCAAATTTCATTCGAATCGGATGAAAATTTTGAATAGTCTACTTACAAACTATTCTTTTAGCTCCCAATGAATTAGAAGAACATACTAGGAATATAGAAAAATTTATTATCTTTGATAACGTATAAAAAAAAATTATATAAAATTAAATAATTTTTTATTTCGGTTTTTGTAAGTCTATAATTTGGAAATTTTTTCCGAATCGGATAAAATCTCTTGTACCTAGTTTTATCCGAATTGGATACAAAATTTTGCATATCCACCGTACAAATTATTCTTCTAGTTCCCGATTACCTAGTATTCTTATGGAAAATTTTACTATTTTTGATAGAGCTTAAAAATTTATATAAAATTATAAAAGTTTTGTTAGATTTTTTCGGATAAAAACTCGTGTACCTAATTTTATGCGAATCGAATAAAAATTATAATTAGTATTATTTAAATTAGAATTAGTTAAAGTGATACTTGAAAATATTTTACTTAAAAAAAAATATACATAATCAATTAGCCATCACTGTTGTTAAATGTAAGTTGATATCGATTTCAATTACAAAGATGTAATCGAAATCTATAGTTGTATAGTATAGTTGCTTTTTGGATATCTGTGTAAAAAAATAAAATCCCAGAAGTATATATCTGTATTAATAAATGGCAAAATTGAGAAAAACTTAGTTTTTGAGTTTTATTCGGTACACGTACCGAATAAAAAAAATCTCCAGAGATCTAAAAAGTATCTTTTTAAAACTTATTATCCGTTTTTAGTGCATTCTGATCATTAATGTAGCTAAAATTCAGTTTTTGAGAAAAAGGATATATGGGAGGTAGTAATGTCCTTGCACCGAATGAAACGAAAATTGTCACAGAGCAAAAAAGTATAATTTCATAAACTATTCCGAATTCTTACTGTATTCTTATCATTAATGTAGCCAAAATGTAGATTTTAAGAAAAAGGATATATGGGAGGTTGTTATGTCCTTGCTCCGAATGAAACAAAATTAAGCACTTAGCTAAATGACATAATTTAACAGAGATTTACCAATTTTTGCTTCATTCTGCTCATAATAGTAGCTGGAATTAAACTTTTAAATTTAAGGATGTATCGGAAGTAGGCGTTTCCTTGGGCCAATTTTTTCGAAACTTCAAATTTTTCTTAATTTAGATATTCTGAGCCAGCATACCAAATTTCAAGTTTCTGCGACAACTCCTCTAATTTTGCCGATTCACTATATGGGGACAAAGCATTGTGCGCCGTCCTCATAAAAATCAAATTTTTTCCAAGTTCTTATATTCCATTTCAACAAATAAAGAGTCCGTAATCATGGTTCTGTAGCGTTCGCCGTTCACTGGAATGGCGTCTCTAGCAGCATTTTCGAATAATAGGCCAATGATGCCACTAGTTCAAAATTCACACCAAACTGTCACACTCTGTCACTTCGGATGTATTGGCTTCTAGACAATGGCGTGCGGGTTTTCCGATCCCCAGACTCGGCATTTTTTTTTGATAACATAGCCGCTGAGGTGAAAATGCGCCTTGTTAGAAATTATGATTTTTCGAACAAATTCCATGTCCGATTGAAACTTGTGAATAATTAGATATCTTTGTGCAAAATTCTCGTCATGTTTGAAATGCAGAGTTTTTGAGGTAGATGGTTTTAGGATTGATTTGCACACTGTCGGCCATAGCAGCCACATGCTATTTGAACAAACTTGCGTACAGAACGCGCGCTGGGTGCTTCATTTTATTTAATCTGTATTCGCAGTGGTATGCGATTATCCACTAAAGAGACACTTTTTGCATCTAATTGAAGCGGGGTAAAAGGCGAAAAGTTCCCCTTTAATAAAATGGGCAAAGCCATTAAATTAAAATTCTGAAACTTGAAATTGAAACATCCATTAAAGAAAGGTTCAAAAAATTCATTTAAAAAGGAAAATACTTGGAAAACAAATTATTCAATTTTATTCTTAATATATTCCTATATTTAAAGCAACCAGTACCAGCAAAGTATCTAGCTTTTAAGCCAGTTCACATCTAAAATAACAAAGTTTTATCCTATTCAAATAATATTAAAGATAAACATAAACGTTTAATGATATATTTTCAATAAAAACATTTTCAATAAAAACATTACCATGACCATGATCAAACCGCATAATCTTTTGGCAAATGGCAACACTTTAAATACAAACCAAAAATTGTAATCGGCTTAAATCATGTTAAATGCTACTTTTACAACTTAAACGCACAAAAATAAAACAGGAATCCTAACTATACAAAAAAACATATAAAAAATTAAAAACAAGGACGATAACTGTTTGCACACATTAACTATTAAATACAATACATATACATACGTACAAAAAAAAAGAAAGGATAAAAATCCTCGTACACATGAATAAACTAATATACATTTATTATCAGTGTAAATGTGAATGAATGTAAAATTTGATATGAAAAAAACATATAACGCGAAATCGTTTAAATATTAATGTATGACATTTTTAGATATTAAAAAACACCAAAAAAAAAAAACAGATATACAAACCATCAAAATAAATATTTTCACCAAATTGCGGAAGCAATAAACTAAATCATCATTTAAACATAGAAGGATATAAGTTTGCATATATACGACTATACACACTCTCAAATCCTGACTAAATAGTCTTCCCAACACTACATGTATGGTATGTAGTTGTGTGTGTAAACAAGTGACAACATATGGCTGGATACAGAACAGAATGCTTCCAGCAACGGTAAATGTTAGAACAGCCCCATGGTAAACATGACTTTAGTATTTGGATTTTAGAAAAGTTGGTGTGCTGACTCTTCTATTTCTATTACAAAATATTCGTACAAGTTTGATCCCTTTAGAGATGTAGTATTTTTGAATGACTACTGTGTATTTGTGTTGCTTATTTTTTCTATTTACTTAATTTTTTGCATACACTCATACAAATTCAAAAAATGACTACTCAAAAGGGTATTTTAAAATGTTAAACACGTCTAATCCTTTGAGAGCTGTCAAAGCGAAAGTGTAACACAATCACAAAAATATCTTTTTGTAAGTAGAATATGTAACATTTGTAGACATCATCAACATTTAAATGCAGAATAGTGAAAAGTAAACATAGTAAAAATTAAATATTTAAGTGACAACGAACAAATAATGCACTACTTGGAATCGTAGATATAAAGAACCCGTAAGAATCATTCATTTTGTCGTCGACATACTTTCCTCATGATGACACCGATAGTCCACCTTTGGGGATAGATCTTGTGAAGCAATAGGAATTTCAAACTCTTAGCCGGATGAGATGCAAACTTACATCATATCTTATGATATACTCGGATGCAAACGAAAGGGGTGAATATCTTCTTGATTTTATTATCCATTCACAGATTTAATACACTCACCAAAAAAAGTCTGTAATGGCAACTGAAAATTTTGCTGTTATTACGGGAAATTCTGCTAATTTGAGCCCAGCGGTATTTTTTGCTAATCTTAGCAACACATGTCTGCTGACTTGTAGTACAATGAAATTAGTAGAAAAATTTGTAGCCGCTACTAAATTTTAGTAGACTTTTTGTAAAGTGGAATTTAAAATCTGTTTGCTAAAATCAGCAAAAAAAATTACTAAATATTATTAATATTAGTAAAAAGCTTTGAATTTATTTTTCTTATCGAGCATCAAAAATTTTGATTATATTTTTTAAAAAACGAATTAATCATTTTGTTTTAATTTGGTAATTTCTGTTTTGAAAAATATTTTGGTCAATTTTTTTTTTACTTTTACACTCACAAAAAAAAGTTAGTAGAAAAATTTGTAAACGGTTTTCAATCCCACTCTACTATTTTTGTTCTTATTTTTAGTAAAAAATTATTATTTAGCAAATATTTTTGCTATTTACATTTTACAAATTACAGAATTTTTACAAAATATTTACAAATTTTTGTTGCTGATTTCAGAAATCATTTTACAAATTTTTGAAATCCGATTTGCTAAAATTAGCAAACAAAAATATACTAATTTCAAAAAAGTGGATGTTGAAGGAAATGTTATTTATAATTAAAACTTACACCTACAAACTTAAATTACCTTAAAATGTTACATATATTAAAAAAGGGATCGGAAGCGAAGATACCGACTCATGTCTAAAAAGAGGACATTCTCTTAAAATAGCACTTAAAAGGTTTTTTAGTTCAAAAAACCGTAGGGATACATTATGTAAAATAAATCTTTGTTTATTTTCGTTTTAAATTTTTTAATAATAATATTCTTCAAATATTGTCAAAATTATTTTTAATTGATTATTCTATTTTCCGACACAATCAAAGAACTTTTATTCTTCTAAAATACGAAATTAATTTAATATAAAAAATAAATAAGAAAATGGATTTCTAAAATTGATTAAACGTTTTTAAATACTTACAAAGGTGAAAGACAATATGGATCCACTCGAAAAAAAAAATAACTAGAATTTAGAAAAATTAAAATGAAAACGGCGCCAAAGACACTTTTTACCAATATTTAATAAAATTTTCCTTGAAATTAAGAAACAAATTTTTCTTCAAATTTGGTAAAAATTTCGAAATTATTGAAAAATTTTACTATTGAGAACTAAATTTATATTAGAAACAGTAAAATTTCCTCCAAATTAGTTCATATATCATCTACAATTTTACTGTTAGTTAGGAATTGTTTTCTTGGTTTAAAAAAAAATTATTTTTTTTAAGTTCATTAGATAATTTCTTTTTTACTAAAAACTAAGACTTAACTCCCTAAAAATTGGAAAATATTTTCTAACATCAAGTCAAATAGCACTTCTTTTGAATGAAAATTAGCTTTATCCTGCTTCTATGGTAAATGTAATATATTTTACCATATACTTTAAGGTACTTTACACTCATTGTGTAAGTATTTTCCCACTTTCGAAGGAATTCCGCTTTGTGAGAACACTGCTCTTAACAAGCTTTTTGCTATACAATTTTGTCTTAAAACTTAATTTAATTATACTAAATTCATGTATTTAAAATATAAATTAAATTTCATTAGCAAAAAGGTAAACAAATTAAAAAAATGTACTGCAGGATATCTTGAAACGTAATAAATTGTTACAAAGTCAGATCCTTTTCGTAGTTAATTAACGGTTCTGCTTAAGAGAACTACAAAAAGGGACGCCCTAAGTGACACACTGCATCTATGGCTAAGGAACACTGGGGGTCCTTTGTCTTCTTAAATTAGCTAATTTAAGGAAATTGTTGCAAAAATTCAAAATATCGCACTTACTTTAGAGTATTCAAAAACCGAAAACGAAAACCGGTCAACCGGTTTCTTTATTTTTAAAGACCGATCGGTTTCGAGTATTTTGTAAATTCGAAGAAAACCAAAAACCGGTCTTTTTTGTTAGGTTAACCGGTTGTTTTAATTACATCACCAACTGGGTTACTTTGTCTCTTTTATTTTTTCCGAACACTTGTAAACGTTTGTTTGGTTATAAAGATTTAGATGTGAGTCTGATAGATTCCGATGAAGACTTAACTTTGGATATTCCAAACTCAAATAGTTTAATTTCTGATCTAAATAACACATCTACTGTTAGCAAAAGAGTATTTTCCACTTCTAGCTTTATCAAAAGCAAACAAAAAAAATCGTCTTAAAACGAAACATTTAAATTGCATATTATTTCTAAAATATTATTTTAGAAGTGAAAAATAGATTTTCTTTTTACATATTTAAAATGTAATATTAAAAAAACTTATTTAATGCCAAACGTTTTAAACGTTCAATTTACTAACGTACCTAATTTTACCCAATTTACAAACTTAATGATCTCTATTCATTTGATATGAATATAGTTTTATAATATTAATTTTTAAGATATTATACGAAAAAATATTGTTTTTAAGTTAATTTTTTGTTGAAATGAAATACGATAAAAAATTAAATTTAAATGAATATACATATATGTATGTATATATATTTTTTTTTTCAAAGAATGTATTTTTTTATTTTTATTACTTTATATATTAAATTTGTTTTTTTTTTTTGTAATAAAAACAATTAACAAATTTTATGCAAAAACCGAAACCGGTTTTTTTTTTAAATTCTATTTTTCGAAGAAACCCGAAACCGGTTTTTTCAAAAGGCCGGTTTTTTGAATACTATAGTAACATTTCTTGTTATTATTGGAAAATGGAAAAATGGCATAAGTTAATTTTATGGGATTTTAAGCTTAAACCTTATTTGACATAAACAAATTTAAACTTTTTTATTATTAAGTAAAAAATATAGTTCGATAAAAATAAAGTTAAATAAGCGCTATGTCATTTATAGGAAAGCCATTATGCCGCAATGTATAAAATGTGCCTGCGATATTTTGTATTGTAGTCAACAAACAAATTTATTACATAAAAGCGCAAATTGGAAATTTGCTAACAAAATTTTAAAAAATATTTTAAGCTAATTTAAGTTCAATATTTAAGACTGTTAAGATTAGAGATTGGCACGTGAGAGATTTTTGACTCACGCTCACGCACGATCATGAACCAAAAATTACAATTATGCACGATAGGTTTTTTAAATGGTTACTTTAATTTCTTTTATTTAATAATATTTTTTTCTTGAAAATTGGGAAAACTAACTGGTTTGTTTTTAATTTTCCAACAAAAAAAAATCCTATACCAAATTTTATTGTTTTTTAAAAATTAGATAATTTTTACTTGAAAAAAAAAAGAATATTTTATTAAAATTTTTAAAATTTATCTGAACTAAGTTGCATGAAAATTTTCCTTAGAAATAGTTCATCAGTTTCTAAAATCAAGTAAATTTTTATTATTACATAGGAAAAAATTTATTACTTTTTATTTTAATTGTCTGAACTAATTTTTAGAAAACAATTCTTCAAAATTAGAAAGTGATATACTTAAAAACGGAATTTGGAAATGGCTTTCAAAAATTTAGTTAATTTTACTACTCGCGAACAAAAAATGAACACACATTAATTTCAAGTACTTTCTCGATTTGAGTTAGACACATTTTTTGAACTAAATGGGAGTAAATTATGTCCTAAATTTTTTTTTGAACTAAACTTAATTTTATTACATTTGAGTATGCAAATTTTTTAAAACTAAGATGTTTTCTCTTAAAATTAATAATTTTTTTTAATTAATTGACTTGTTTTTTCCTAAAATCAAGAAATATTACTTAGGAAACATATGAACTATTTCTGAGTATATAAACTATTTCGTTTTTCCTCAAAATTAGGAATTTTTTATTCTTTTTAAGAACTGTTTTCTGTTTTAATAAAATTTTACTGAAATTAAGGACAATTTATAAACTATTTTAAAGGAAATTTTTGATATTTTAGTTCATGTCTTTTTTTTTGAGTGCACGTGTATTTTTTTTTGGTTCTCTCTACCAGAATGCGTTGTCGTAACCTTGATACTTTTTTTATTGTACAGTGTTATTTGTTTCGACATTAATCGAAATAGAGGCGACTAATCGAGAAATCGTTTAATCGATTAATCGAATCATCATCGACAATTTTTTTTTAATTAAATGAACTACAAAATTAATTTAATATAACTTTGTTGTTTAACAAAATTTTAAATTTGTGGAATTTAAGAGATTTTTTGAGTGTTACTTATGTAGGGTGAAAAAGAGTCGGTGTTACATTAGGGTGGAGCGGTTATTATTAGGAACTAAACTTTTAAGGAATTCATAAAATGCAATTTTGACAAAAAAAAAAAGGTATAATAAAGTTTAAGCCAGAAAAAATTGCCTCAAATTTCGATTAAATTTGCATATGCGAGAGAAGAAATAAAAATTAATGGAAATAGGTACGATACCTTTTGAGCAGACTGTTCTCTGATTTTGAAAAAATATTTTTTTATGAAAAACTAATATTAATAACATTGTTTTTAAATTAATTTCTTAATTTCTAAAGGGTGATTTTTTTAGCAACTTTCTTTTTGGCAACACTGTTTTTGGCAGCTCAGCTGTTTTCGTGTAACATGTTCAATTTGGTCTATAATTTTACCAGGAATCGACTTACAAATGAATGGGGGAATAATACATGGGCCCTGACAAAGTTTGATAAAGATCCACTTTTTTATCGGAAAATTGTGTTCAGCGACGAAGCTCATTTCTGGTTGAATGGGTACGTGAACAAGCAAAATTGCCGTGTTTGGTATGAAGAGCAGCCAGAAGCATTGCAAGAACTGCCAATGCATCCCGAAAAATGCACTGTTTGGTTTGGATTATGGGCATCATTGGACTGTACTTTTTCAAAGACAACAAAGGCAAGAACGTTACTGTGAATGGCGAGTGCTACCGTGCAATGATTACAAATTTTTGTTTGCCCAAAATGAAAGCGCTGGACTTGGCTGACATGTGGTTTCAAGAAGACGGTGCCACATGCTAGTTCGGTGAACAGTTTATTTCACCTTTGGAGCCAGTGAATTGGTAGCCTAGATCGTACGATTTAACGCCTTTAGATTATTTTTTGTGGGGCTATGTTAAGGCTCATGTCTATAGGGACAAGCCCGCAACGGTTGACGCACTGGAGGCCAGTATATGCGGCCGAAATGTTGCAGAGAGTATGCCAAAATTGGACCCAGCGTATGAACTATTTGAGGCGCAGCCCCGGTCAACATTAACATGATATCATCTTTAACAATTGAATTATATAGACCGTTCTATCGACTCAAATAAAGATTTCATTTATTTTTCTAAATGTTATGTGTTTTTTTTTTAAATCAAATCCAAAAGCTCTTAAAAAATCACCCATTAGTAATGACTGATAAATTTCAATTAAAGAATATTTCCTGTTCCATCCTATTGTAAATAAAATTAAAATGATGCCAGCAAAAATGCAAATGTATTTGCACGAATATTTTCTATAGTCAAATTCAACAATTTGTTGTTTTGAATTTAAAAAAGGTCTCCATAGTTAAATGACTGACTGAGTATGTGTAAACAAAAATGTCCTTCTATCCTTTTAGCTCTTTGAATTTTCTCTTTCTATGCAAATTTATATGGCTAATAGAAAAAACCTCAAAAAAGTAAGCTTAACCTTAACGGTAATGACATCGTCACCAACAACAACAACAGCAGCAACAACAAAACATCAAATAAAACACAAATATTTTGTAAATGATAAACATTTAATATAAAAAAAAACATTAGTTATTTATGTATGCACAAAGTAAGGTAACATTTGTTTTGTTGTAACTCACACATATGCACAGACGTACTAATACCTAAACAGTCATTAACATGTATGTGTTGGTGTTTTTTTTTTTGAAAACTTTTTGTTGTTTTGAAACAAAGAAATAGATGAGTGGCTTTAAACATAAATGTTTCAGACACACCTTATGACATTTTGTGTTGTACTGTTATTAAACAGAATGGAGTCATTATGAATTTATAATGTCACATTACGTGTAATTGAGGGTTTCATGTTATTTTTTTTTTTTATTTTTTAGTTAGCAATTAAAAACAAACGTTCTTTTGTCTAAATATTGACCATTATATTTTAAAGTGTAATATTTTTTGTATATGAATTTATATGTTAGAACTGTGAAAGTTTACATACAGTGGCCCGCAAAAACTAAGGACACAACAATATTTTTTTAGGTTTTCTTTAAATTTTATTTGCACTCAAAAAAAAGACATGAACCAAAATTTAACCAAAAATTTCCATCAAAATAATTTATAAATTGTCCTCAATTTAGGTAAAATTTTATTAAAACTTAGAAAAATTTCCTAAAAAAGAATAAAAATTCCTAAGTTTGAGGAAAAACGAAATAGTTTATATACTCAGAAATAGTTCATATTTTTCCTAAGTAATATTTCTTGATTTTAGGAAAAAAAAACAAGTCTATTAAATAAACATTTATTTATTTTAAGAAAAAACATCTTAGTTTTAAGAAATTTGCATACTCAAATGTAATAAAATTAAGTTTAGTTCAAAAAAAAAAATTAAGGACATAATTTACTCCCATTTAGTTCAAAAAATGTGTCTAACTTAAATCGAGAAAGTACTTGAAATAAATGTGTGTTCATTTTTTGTTCGCTAGTAAAATTAACTAAATTTTAGAAAGCCATTTCCAAATTCAATTTTTAAGTATACCACTTTTCAATTTTGAAGAATTGTTTTCTAAAAATTAGTTAAGACAATTAAAAACAAAAAGTAATGAATTTTTTCCTTTGTAATAATAAAAATTTTCATGCAACTTAGTTCAGATAAATTTTAAAAATTTTAATAAAATATCCTTTTATTTAAATTAAGTTTTCTAATTTTTAAAAAATAATAAAATTTGGTATAGAATTTTTTTCTTGTTGGAAAACGCTTAAATTGTTTTTAATATTCTATTCCCAAAAAACAATCAATTAAAAACAAACCAGTTAGTTTTCCTAATTTTCAAGAAAAAATATTATTAAATAAAAGAAATTAAAATAACCATTTAAAAATACTATCGTGCATGATTGTAATTTTTGGTTCGTGATCGTGCGTGAGCATGAGTCAAAAATCTCTTAACAGTCTTAAATATTGAACTTAAAGTAACTTAAAATATATTTTAAAATTTTGTTAGCAAAAGGTAAAATATTTCGAATTTGCGCTTTTATGTAACAAATTTGTTTGTAGACCACAATACAAAATATCGCAGGCACATTTTATACATTTCGGCATAATGGCTTTAGTATAATTGGCATAGCGCTTGTTAAACTTTATATTTATCGCACGATTTTTTTCACTTAATAATATAAAAAGGTTTAAATTTTTTTATGTTAAATAAAGTAAAAGCTAAAAATCCCATAAAATAAACTTATGACTTTTCCATTTTCCAATAATAACATGAATTGTAACTATGATATTTTGTATTTTTTTGCAACAATTTCCTTAAATTAGTTAATTTAAGAAGACAAAGGACCCCCATTGCTCCTTAGCCATAGATGCCGTGTGTCACTTAGGGCGTCCTTTTTTGTAGTTCTCTCAAGCAGAATCGTTAATTAACTACGAAAAGGATCTAACCTTGTCACAATTTATTACGTTTCAGGATAATCTGCTGTACATTTTTTTAATTTGTTTACTTTGTTGCTAATAAAATTCAATTTATATTTTAAATACATGAAATTAGTATAATTCAATTTAGTTTTAAGACAAAATTGTTTAGCAAAAAGCTTGTTAAGAGCGGAAAGAGGAAGTCCTCCGAAAGTGGGAAAATACCTACTCAATAAGTGTAAAGTACTTTCAAATATATGGTAAAATATATATTACCTTTACCATAGCAGCAGGATAAGGATAATTTTCACTTTAACTTGTTGTTAGAAAATATTTCATTATTTTTAGGGAGTTAAGTCCTATTTAATAAACTTATATAAAATAAAATTTTTCTTAAAACCAAGGAAACATTTCCTAACTAACAGTAAAATTTCAGATGATGTATGAACTAATTAGGAGGAAATTTTACTGTTTTCTAATAAAAATTTACTTCTCAGTAGTAAAATTTTTTTATAATTTAGAAATTTTGACCAACTTTTAAAAAAAATTTGTTTCTTAATTTCAAGGAAAATTTTAATAAATATTGGTAAAAAGTGTCTTTGGCGCCGTTTTAATTTAAATTTTTCCTCTAAATAAGTTAATTTTTCTAAATTCTAGTTAATTTTTTATTTGAGTGTAATATAAAAACTATGTTATAGAACGACTATGGTTGGCACAATAATAATCACAAAAATATACCCATGTTTTTTCTCTGCGTGTATATACAGCAATATATTAATGAAGTATGAGTGACTAGCGGATCCCGGCGTGCTTCGCTACGCATGAATCCACAATGCGAGTTCGATGAAAAAAACCTTAAAATGATCACTCACTGACAGCTGTCAGCGTGTATGCGCTACAACGTGTATTTACCGTGTGGATGAAGTCAGCACACAGCATACGTACCGCACACGCTCATGGGCGCCTACGTATTTGATGTTGTTTTTTTATATAGACAAAAGCACATTTAATCGAATTCGGTTTGACCGTTCGTGAGTTATAAAGTCACAACACACTTGCAACAATTTTTTATATATACATATAGATATAAAATTATTAAATAATATAACTTGTACGCACCCTTTTTACCTTTACAGAGGGTCTGCATTTAACGAAAAATAAAGAGTGTTTATTTTCTAAAAGAGTTCCTAAAATTGTCCCCACCAAACAGCTCCAACAAATTATTTAAATATTTTTCAATAACAACAGCCGCAATTGCTTATGCATATTCATTCACCTATAACTACCACCAAGTTAATATGAAATAAAAAATCCCATTAAATCTTCTTTTACTGTTTTACATTCATTCATTTTAATACACGAATTCATTTTAACCATGTTTTTAGTTTTTATCACCATAGTTTTAATAACAATATTGGCCAAAATGTCTGCCAAAAATAGAAATAATAATAAACATCGTAGCTAACGTGTGTGGTGTTGGTTGTTGTGTAGCATTGAAGCGTTATTAATTTTTTAATAATTTTCGGCAATAAATGTTTAAGCTCAATGAACGTGATTTTCAATGCGGCTTGTTTATGGATATTGAAATGCAATACGTTTTGGGTTTTATATGGTATTAAATCTGTGCAATTTGTCAAATAGTTGGTTAGTTTTTTTTTTTAATTTAATATTTTATAGACATATCATAAAGCATGAATGAGTACAGGCAAATTAAATATTTACCAAGAGCAATAAAAATGAATTTTTCATCTAATGAAATATATTTCAATGAATATATTTAGATGGAATGGTATGGTAAATTTTTAGGTCAGGACATGAATCTATCATGAATCTTATATTATAAGTAATGAAGGGTAGAAGGGGGCCATTCGTCATTTCTTTTTTAAAAAATAAACTCTTTAATGGGTGTTCAATTATCTTTAGGATTTTTATCTCTATTGGTTTTTTTTTTGTATTTTTTATTTACAAACCGGTAATTTAAACCAAATGACTTTTGTAATTTATTTTTAAATATTGTTTAAACAACTGACCCATCAGTAAAAACACAAATGATTAATCAGTTAAGAATAAATATTGAAATTTGAACTATCAATTCTGTAAAAAAAATAAATTACATTTAAAGAAGTCATTATTAAATTATTTGAAATTGTTTCTGTGTTTGTATTTTTTTTTAATCTACAAAATGTATGTATAGACTATAGACACTTTTTGTGTGAACGTGTTTCTGTATGCACCCAAAAAAAAAAAAAAAAGACATGAACTAAAATGTAATCAAAAATTTCCTTCAAAATAGTTTATAAATTGTCCTCAATTTAAGTAAAATTTTACAAAAACTTAGAAAAATTTTCTTAAAAAGAATAAAAATTCCTAAGTTTGAGGAAAAACGAAATAGTTTATATCTGAGTATATATAGTTCATATTTTTCCTAAGTAATATTTCTTGATTTCAGGGGGAAAAAACAAGTCAATTAAATAAAAATTTATTAATTTTAAGAAAAAACATCTTGGTTTTGAAAATTTGCATACTCAAATGTAATAAAATTAAGTTTAGTTAAAAAAAAAAAAATAAAGAACAGAATTTACTCCCATTAAGTTCAAAAAATGTGTCTAACTTAAATCGAGAAAGTACTTGAACTTAATGTGTGTTCATTTATTGTTCGCGAGTAGTAAAATAAACTAAATTTTAGAAAGCCATTTCCAAATTCCGCTTTTAAGTATACCACTTTCTAATTTTGAAGAATTTTTTTCTAAAAATTAGTTCAGACAATTAAAAACAAAAAGTAATAAATTTTTTCCTATGTAATAATAAAAATTTACTTGATTTTAGAAACTGATGAACTATTTCTAAGGAAAATTTTCATGCAACTAAGTTCAGATAAATTTTAAAAATTTTAAGAAAATATTCTTGTTTTGAAGTAAAAGTTTTCTAACTTTTAAAAAAATAATAAAATTTGGTATAGGATTTTTTTGTTGGAAAACGTTTAAATTATTTTCAATATTCTATTCCAAACAAAAAAAACACAATAAATTAAAAACAAACTAGTTAGTTTTCCTAATTTCCATGAAAAAATATTATTAAAGGAAACATATAACACAGTAAAGGAAACAAGTAATCATTTGAAAAACTATCGTGCATGATTGTAGTTTTTGGTGCGTGAGCGTGAGTCAAAAATCTCTCACGTGCTCTTATCTTAACAGTCTTAAATATTGAACTTTAAGTAGCTTACAGGTTGGTTGAAAAGTTCCTGCGCTCACCAAGACATGGCACTGCTAGCTCCAAACTTTTTTTTCTCAAGTTGGTATAACTGTCCTAAGAACACATGCAAGTCATTCTGTCAATTCTTTCTTTGTTTACAAGCCATTTGAAGTTGACGTGTCATTGATTTTTTTTAATATGGAAAAAATTGAATATCGTGCAGTCATTAGATTCTTTGTTTTGAAAGGTTTAAAAGCAAAGGAAATTTATGAACAATTGTTAGAAGTGTATAAGGAGTCCTCACCTTCAAAACGCACCATTGAATTTTGGGCTGGTGAATTTAAACGTGGTCGTACCAGCCTTAAAGACGATCCACGCGAAGGACGACCAAAAACTGCAACCACAGCAGAAATCATTGAGCAGGTACATAATATGGTTAGTGAATATCCAAGTTTGACTAAGCGTGAAATTGCTAATGCCATAGGCATCTCAGACGAACGAGTACTCCATATTTTACATGAAGAATTACGTATGAAAAAATTGTTTGGAAAGTTAGTGCCGCACACATTAACAATTCGACAAAAACTGGATCGAAAAAAAATTTCTCAGCGTAATTTGGAGCGTTTTAAGCCGAATAAAACCGACTTCTGCTGGTTGTTCAGCTCCAAAGCAGGTGAAGTCACAACGATCAGCAAAGAAGCTTATGCATCAGTTTTTGGGATGCAAAAGGAATTTTGTTGATTGATTATCTTCAGAAAGGTAAAACAATCAACTCTGAATATTATTGCAGCCTTTTGGATCAGCTGGATGAAAAAATTCGTGAGAAAAGACCTGGTTTAAAGAAGAAAAAAATTATTTTTCATCAAGACCATGCACCTGCTCACAAAAGTGTTTTGACGATGGCTAAATTCAAAGAATTAAAGTACGAATTGCTTGAACATCCACCCTATTTACCAGATTTGGCTCCCAGTGACTACTATCTCTTCAAAAATCTCAAACAATTTCTTCGTGGAGAGCATTTTTCGTCGAATGAGGCCATAGCAACCGTAGACGATTATTTTGCAGAGCTTCCGGAAAACCATTATAAGGATGGGATACAAATATTGGAAGATCATTGGAACAAGTGTATTGAGCTTCTAGGAGATTATATTGAATAAAAAAATATATTTCGTAACAAAAACAGTATTCTTTCACTTCGAGCGCAGGAACTTTTCAACCAACCTGTAAAATATTGTTTTAAAATTTTGTTAACAAAAGTTTAAAAATTTCGAATTTACGCTTTTATGTAATAAATTTGTTTGTTGACTACAATACAAAATATCGCAGGCACATTTTATACATTTCGGCATAATGGCTTTCCTATAATTGACGTAGCGCATATTAAACTTTATCTTTATCGAACTATTTTAAGCTAAAAATCCCATAAAATAAACTTATGACTTTTCCATTTTTCAATAATAACAAGAAATGTAACTGTATTTTTGCAACAATTTCCTTAAATTATTTAATTTAAGAAGACAAAGGACCCCCAGTGCTATAGATGCCGTGTGTCACGTAGGTCGAACCTTTTTGTAGTTCTCTCAAGCCGAACCTTTAATTTACTACGAAAAGGATCTGATTTTGTCACAATTTATTACGTTTCAGGATATCCTGCAGTACATTTTTAATTTGTTTACCTTTTTGCTAATGAAATTTAATTTATATTTTAAATACATGAATTCAGTATAATTCAATTTAGTTTTAGGACAAAATTGTATAGCAAAAAGCATATAGCAGTGTCCTAACAAAGCGGAAGTCCTCCGAAATTGGAAAGAGTGTAAAGTACTTTAAAATATGTGGTAAAATATATTACTTTTACCATAGAAGCAGGATTAGGATAATTTTTACTTAAAAGAAGTGCTATTTAACTTGTTGTTAGAAAATATTTTCTTATTTTTAGGGAGTTCAGTCCTAGTTTTTAGTAAAAAAAATTATCTAATGAACTTAAATAAAATAAAATTTTTCTTAAAATTAAGGAAACATTTCCTAAGTAACAGTAAAATTTTAGATGATGTATGAACTAATTAGGAGGAAGTTTTATTGTTTTCTGATAAAAATTTACTTCTCAGTAGTAAAATTTTTCTATAATTTAGAAATTTTTAGCAAATTTTAAGTAAATTTGTGTCCTAATTTCAAGGAAAATTTAATTAAATACTGGTAAAAAAAAGTGTCTGGCGACGTTTTCATTTCAATTTTTCCTCCAAATAAGTTAATTTTTCTAAATTCTAGTTAATTTTTTTAGTGTTTTACAAAACATATTTGTCTTACCGATTATAATTTTCTTAATGTCCTTAACCATCCCACTTCTATAATACCTCTCTTCTTTCTATTATTAAATAGTTTTTGAAAAAACTACTATAAAAAAAATTTCAAAAGTTTAAATACAATAACTTCAAACTATCACATGCTTTAAAGCAATGTCAGTGTAAAATGGTTAAAAAGTACCTACTCAATATTTTGAGAGATGTGTTTTTTTTTTAATACAAGCATAATTTTTTGAATGAAAAATATTATAAAATTCCAACACTATTTTTGTGCAAAATGCAAAAAGTGTCATGTCAATACTTGAAGAGTCTTAAGAAGTATCGTGTATTCTAAAATTTTTGACATTTAACAACTCTATTAAGGACCACTCTAATGGTGATGGTAATGCTGATATGTATTTTTCAGTGATACTATCACGATGACAAAAATAGAAAAGAATAAAAAATAATAATAGGACTTTTAGTAAGATGCATGTATGCATGAACATTTCTGTAGTCATATATAGAAATTTACTACTAAAAGTCAGTTGTATAATAATGAGTTTTCAGTGTGATTCTTGTAGTCAGCCAAAACTAGCATAAGCAAAAAAGCAACTTAAAAGTAAAACAATGTTTTGGCAACATCATACAAAGCATGTTGTTGCATGATATTTTATGGCCCAGGAGATTTTACAAACACTTATACACAAACAAACTCGTTATAATAAAAACACATATCAAACTATTGTGTTTGTGTGTGTGTGTGTGCATGTTTTCAGTACTTTTCCCCAAAAAACCTTCTGTCGTGTGAAATGCAACAGTATGAAGATGCTGATGATGACGATGATGATGACAAAAGGACCTCTTATGCAATTTTCCCAAAACTTTTACACTTATGGTATGTCCACACTCTTTTAGTGTATACATATAACTTTAAAATATTATAAATGTCAAGAGCTAAAGTCCTTGTTTTTCATCTTTCCTTCCTTGTGTTAGTTGACACCATTACAATAAAGGGTAAGTATTATATATGTATTTCCTTTTTGTGTAATAAAACAATATTTGCCGATAGTACTACGTAGAACCTTTTATGTTTGCAACCGAAAAGGACCTTGTTAAAACTTATGTAATACTTTCGTAAAATACGTCTCGCCATAAATGATTTATAACAGACCGACCGACCAAACTAAATTAGTGGCAGGCATTACCATATTTTATAATTAAAATAAAATTAAATAAAATGAGAAGGAAACTTTAAAAGGTAAATATCAAAAGCATTTAAAAAAACATTTAAACAATGCATTGTTCATTCATAGAAGGCTACCTCCCAGCAAAATTATATTTTCTAAGGGACCTTTAGTAGAATCACTTCTTTTGGCTATCATCGCGACAAGGGACAGGTACCTGGGCGGGGGGCAGGTACCTGGGGGCACGTACCTGGGCGTCGGCTATCTGGGGGAGCAGGTGAACTAGGTGGGCAAGTACCTGGGTGGGCATGTACCTGGGGAGTCAGGTACCTGGGGAGTCAGGTACTTGGGGAGTCAGGTACCTGGGTGAGCAGGTACCTGGGGGTCAGGTACCTGGGTGGGCAGGTACCTGGGGGTCAGGTACCTGGGGGTCAGGTACCTCGGTGGGCATAAGATGTAGCTCAGTGGAAAAAGGCTATAACGTTATTTTAAGGGTAACGCTATTTTCTATTATTTTCGGTAACGAGTTTTCAGTTATTTCGGTAAAGCTTTTTAGGGATATTGAATCGATAACGGTATTTTAGCGGTTACCCTTCATCTTTCACCACCTTTCATCTCTACTCTATACAGCTTTCCACAAAAAGCAACACCTTAATTAAAAGGAAGAATTTCCTGAGTGTTGAGTTTTATTAAAAAAAAATTAAAACATTTTACTATTTTACTATTTTATAAAAGAACTTTACTTAACAATTTTAATAGTTTAAAAAAGTTTAATAAATTATTCATAAGTTCTACGAATAACATTTATAAACTTCTTTAAGTAATTACTACAACCAAAATGTTAACATTCTGTCTTTCTATACACCATAAAACTGAGTTTAAATAAAACTGTTATGAATACTTTTATTAAAAAGTTTACCCAGTAAAATTTGTATGAATCAATAAGTAACAAACTCAATTCTAGGAAAAATACGTAATGGATTATTTATATAGACTCCAAAAAGTTTGTCGTTAGAATTTTCTGAAAATTGCAGTTAAAACAATGTGATATACAGTAAAAAAGGCAACAAAAGTATTTACATTCTAAATAACTGAAAATCTAAATATTTTAAATTGTTAAAAAAACAACTGTGAAAAAACAACTGTGAGAAAACAATTCGGTAGAAATAAATGAAATAAATGTGTAGTACACAGGAAATAAATTGATTGAAATTCTATCGGAACCAACACAATTTTATCGTGATTGAATAATTTTAATTATACATAATTAAATATGAAGATAAAACCCGTATGTCTGTCCATGTAAACCTTTTAATTAACCTAGAGATCATAAACATGAAGATATTTGAATAAAATTTGTCATATGAGCTTCGCTTGTCGTCCCGAACCCTATTTAAATTGGCTAGAAGTGGTCCATATTCCAACCTTCCTCCCATAGAGAGGTCCTAACTGCATTGGCCATAAATTAATGGTAATTATTTGCGCTGTGATATGGAACCATAAATCATGTCTCCAAATTTCAAGAAAATCGTACCATATTTAAATCTAGTCCCCATGTCAACCTAACTTCCCGGTGTTTGCTAAAATGAAATATTTTATAAATTTCATTCACATTTTTTACTTTATTTACTTTTTCACCATATTTACTTAATTTAATTTTTTCTAACCATATGATAAGATTTAGGTCGTCGCTAGCCGCAATTTGGTCAACTTCACGGACTGTAACCCAAATCATACTACACTCAAAAAAAAAGTTAGTAGAAAAATTTGTGTAACGGTTTTCAATCCCACTTTACTATTTTCGTACTGATTTTTAGTAAAAAAATTGTTATTCAGCAAATCTTTTTCCTATTTACATTTTACAAATTACAGAATTTTTACAGAATATTTACAAATTTTCGTTGCTAATTTCAGAAATCATTTTACAATTTTTTGAAAACCGATTTGCTAAAATTAGCAAAAAAAAAATACTAATTTTTGAAGGAAATGTTGTTTCTTATTAAAACTTACACCAACAAACTTAAAGCCTTAAAATGTTACATAGATTAAAAAAATGGATCGGAAGTGAATATTACCAACTCATGTCTAAAAATAGGACATCCACTTAATATAGCACTTAAAAGGGTTTTTTAGTTCTAAAAATCAGCCCTAAAAACAATTAAATTTAACCTTAAAAGTTAAAAAAAAAATTGACTAAAATATTTTTCAAAAAGGAAATTACCAAATTAAAACAAAATAATAAATTCGTTTATGTTTTAACAATTTTTAAGATTTTTAAGTCTTTGATTTTTTTTTTCATTTTGTATAAAATATTTTTTAAAAAATATAATCAAAATTTTTGATACTCGATAAAAAAAAATCTAAAACTTTGTACTAATATTATTAGGATTTAGTAATTTTTTTTGCTGATTTTAGCAAACAGATTTTAAATTCCACTTTACAAAAAGTCTACTAAAATTTAGTAGCGGCTACTAATTTTTCTACTAATTTCATTGTACTACACGTCAGCAGACATGTGTTGCTAAGATTAGCAAAAAATTCCGCTGGCCTCAAATAAGCAAAATTTCCCGTAGTAACAGCAAAATTTTCAGTTGCCATTACTTTTTTTGGTGAGTGTATGGTGTAGGGCAGCGATTCCCACTTTTTCTTCACGGACCCTTTAAGGAATTTCTACTGGCTGACGGATCCCTGAATTATTAATTTTGTTTTTTTTTAATGGAATAAATAAAAAGAAGGAAAAACGTTTTTATTAGAATTAACAGAATTTAAGATATTTACCAGACAATAATTTTTGGTAGAATCGTTCAATTATGTTAGAAGCTTTTCTATGAAGAAGCTTCTAAGAATCTGTGATTTTTAATATCAAAAATTGATTCTTAAACATACTTATACTCTGCCGATCAAAAATGAAGCTGCCAAAGAAGCAATAAAAGCATCACTACTATGGCAAAGGCATGACTTCTTTTCTAATGGTTTCATCGATGAATTTAACATTAGCGTGTCATAGGATGGAAGTATTCAAATATAGCTACTAGCATTACTCATACTTTACTCTAAGGAAGCAATGACAATGCAATGATTATATATTCTGATGCATGAGTGGAAAATGTTTTTATACTTTGTAGTATTTAAGCTTTGATGAAAATTTAATTCATAAGAATGCAGAAAAATAAGTTGGAAGAAGCGAAATTTATGCATTGATATACAAATACTCTTTATTAAAACAAATAAATAATTCTGCATTAGTGAAAAAGCATTTTTGAAACATTTTTCAAAAATTTTAATGAATTTTAGACAAATTTTTAAATATTTTTGGATAATTTTAAAACTGGTTGTACAATTTGGAAACATTTTAAGATAATTTTAAAATATTTTTGAACAATTTTAAATAATTTTTGCACAATTTTAAAACATTTTTGGGCAATTTGAAATAATTTTTACATAATTTTAAAATTATTTTGATAAATTCTGAATTAAAACTGGAAAGGGTGTAGTGTTAAATAATAAACATAATGCAAAAACGCATAGATTGCGTCCTTATAAATATTTAAGGCTGAAAAAATGCAAATGACAAGCCAGCTAGTTTTAATTAAAGGTTAAAAAAATCTGTTTTTCTTTATATTTTAAAACTTTTATAAAAATTTCAAAACTGCATTAATTGTAACCCTCATGAAATTTTAAACTAAAATATAAAAAATGATTTAATAAAAAATATATAAAAATATAAAAAATGATATAATAAAAAATTAAAAAATTTCATCAGAACTATTTTTTTAATTTGAATAAATGCTTTATATTCAAAAAATATAAGATATACTATAATATATGCTTTATATCCCGATCACTGCATTTGAAATATAAAACATGAATTCTTTTGGAAGTGCCTTAGAATAACACCAAAAAATCATAAAAGAATGTCAACTGAAGTTTAGGAAGCAATGAAAGAAGTTATAGTCACAGAATGACTACCATTTTTTTTTTGCTGGGATTATGTGTATTCAATTAAGCAAAAAATTGCCAGAGTCCTAAAATTCCTAAGAATCGAAATACTCCATATACATTGACCTGACTTTTTATAAGTTTCTTTATACCCTTCACCACAGGTGGACGAGTATATATAAGTTTGTCATTCCGTTTGTAAATTCTACAATATTGATCTTAGACCCTATAAGTATATATATTCTGGGTCCTTATGAAGAGCGAAGTTGATTTAACGATGTCCGTCTATGTGTTGAAATGGGTTTTCCGAAGAACCCGGGCATGATGAGGACTTGATTGTTTTTTATTTCTGTTACATGTGATCCATTTCTGTTTGCTATTAAAAATCAGCCAGATCGGTTAATAAATGGCTGAAATATTAGCAAAAAACTAGGACTACCTCTAATTTTTTCCGTAAAATCCCTTTGTTTAATATGTATGTAGAATTTTACGCATAACAAACACATCCATTTGTTGAAATTCTTTTCTATCATCTCCACCTTTTATACACAAACAATAAACACATACAAAGATTTGTCATTTAAATAAAAACCAAACAAATCTCTAATGAACGAATACTTTTTATATATGTACCTCTATTAACGATGATTTTGTGTGAGCTTCAATAGCTCAGTTGTCTAGACGCTTTTTTTCTCTAAGGCCGCGGGTTCGAATCCCGGTCAATTAAATTTTTTTTTGTACATTTTTTTTATTTTCTTAACATTTAATAATTTTTTTAACATTTAGTAATTAATTTATATAAAATTTTTTATTAATAATTAAATAATCCATAAATAGGCTAAACTAATTAACTAAATGCTTAATTTCCTCTTAAAGGCGTCCGTATATAAATCTGTCCATTCCATATATGTCCATATATAAACTTCAGTTTTTTCCCAACCATGGTGAAGGGTATATAAGATTCGGCATAGCCGAATTTAGCCGCTCTTACTTGTTTTAAGCTACACTTTGTTCTTATTTCATTCAAAAGTTTTAAAAATGTATTATTTTTGTGGATTTTTTTTAATACAAATGTGGCAACTCTTCGCTGACCTCTTTTAATGCAGCTACGGACCCCGAGCTCGGGCTTGACCGACTATAAATTTTTTTACTTATCTTAAAATGTTTTAAAGTCTTTCAAATGTTTTGTGTGACAATAAATTAAAATGTTGTGAATTGGTGAATAATGTGGTGCGTACTATAAAATTTCTAACAAAAATTGGTGACAGTAACCCAAGGTCATGAAAGACATAAAACAGGTAACATTAGGAAATTTGGAAAAACATTTACAAAGGCACAGAATTTTTTTTAAAAACGATAAAAAAACTAACGTTCTCCTTTTTTTCAGAATTATACTCTTGAATTATAAAATAAAAATAAATAATACTCTTGAATTAAAAAATAAAACAGTGTGAAACCCACACACATATGTAAAATCCATTTTTTGAACTTCCTTTGTACACAAACTTTGCACAGAACAAAAACAAAACAAAGGAAACCTCTAAAAACAATTGTGGTAAAATGCCAACTTCCTTCTAGTGCTGCCGCCATATAATATGCCTCATGAACTTTTAAATACAAAAAGGCGAAATAATTTTGGTAGACCACAGAAATGTATAGAAGAGAATACAATGTAATTTCAATAGAAGTAAAAAAAAAAATACAAAACAAATAAATTCATTTAGAATCATAAAAATAAGAAAATATAAAGAAATCTAGAACAAATTAAATTACAACAGAAGTGATAATTGAAATTCTTTGTAATTTTCTATTTTTATAACATTGAAATAATTTAAAAAATAATGATAACTTTAAGTAAGCAACCTTTGAAAACATTAAAAAATAAAATTTTTAATCTTAGGACTTTACAACTAAAGCTCAAACTCAAAAAATCCCAAAAATTACTGAACAAAACTAATAGTTGAAATCATCTAAACTTTTTAATAAATATAAAAGTTTTTATTTTATATTCGATCTTTAAAATGTATTTTAATCTGGTTCGAGATCATGAAAATTTTTTTCCAAATGAAAACATTTTTTATTTTTATTTGTATTCATTTGTAAATATTGCACTATCTTGAACCAGACTTTTTAATAAATTTATATACAATTCTATCAATTCTGCGATTATGCTTCTAATCCTTTAACTAATTTACATTTAGACGACTATTGATACATCATTATTATGCCAACGGTATTCGCTCTATCGAAATGTTTTTACGTGACCCTTTCAGGATAATTTATTATTTTTTTTTGTGCAAGAGAAATTTTTAAGCAACTGCAGAAATAAAGTTGGTATATTTTACTTATAGCATTTTTAGTAATCCGTTTGTAACAACACAAGTCAAATTCGGATATACTCAAAAAAAGACATGAACCAAAATGTAATTAAAATTTCCTTCAAAATAGTTTATAAATTGTCCTCAGTTTAAGTAAAATTTTATTAAAACTTCGAAAAATTTTCTTAAAAAGAATAAAAGTTCATAAGTTTGAGGAAAAACGAAATACTCAGAAATAGTTCATATTTTTCCCAAGTAATATTTCTTGATTTTAGGAAAAAAACAAGTCAATTAAATAAAAATTTATTAATATTAAGAAAAAAAACATCTTAATTTTCAGAAATTTGCATATTCAAATGTAATAAAATTATGTTTAGTTCAAAAAAAAAATTAAGGACATAATTTACTCCCATTAGTTCCCATTAGTTCAAAAAATGTATCTTACTTAAATCGAGAAAGTACTTGAACTTAATATGTGTTCAATTTTTGTTCGCGAGTAGTAAAATTAACTAATTTTTAGAAAGCCATTTCCAAATTCAGTTTTTAAGTACACCACTTTCTAATTTTGAAGAATTGTTTTCTAAAAATTAGTTCACACAATTAAAAACAAAAAGTAATAAATTTTTTCCTATGTAATAAAAAAATTTACTTGATTTTAGAAACTGCTGAACTATTTCTAAGTAAAATTTTCATGCAACTTAGTTCAGATAAATTTTAATAAAATATTCTTTTTTTGAAGTAAACGTTTTTTAATGTTTAAAAAATAATAAAATTTGGTATAGGGGTTTTTTTTTGTTAGAAAATGTTTAAATTATTTTTAATATTCTATCCCAAAAAATCAATTAAAAACAAACCTTTTAGTTTTCCTAATTTTCAAGCAAAAATATTATTAAATAAAAGAAATTAAAGTAACCATTTAAAAAAAACTATCGTGCATGATTGTAATTTTTGCTTCGTGATCGTGCGTGAGCGTGAGTCAAAAATCTCTAACGTGCCCATCTCTAATCTTAACAGTCTTAAATATTGAACTTAAAGTAAATTAAAATATATTTTAAAATTTTGTTATCAAAGGGTAAAAAATTTTGAATTTGCGCTTTTATGTAATAAATTTGTTTGTGGACTACAATACAAAATATCGCAGCACATTTTGTAAATTACGGCATAACTTTCCTACAATTGACGTAGCGCTTATTAAACTTTATATTTATTTATTATATAACTTTATTCACTTAATAATAAAAAAAGTCATAAATTAAACTTATGACTTTTTCATTTTCCAATAATACCAAGAAATGTAACTGTGAAATTTTGTATTTTTGCAACAATTTCCTTAAATTAGTTAATTTAAGAAGACAAAGGAACCCCAGTGTTCCTTAGCCAGAACCGTTAATTATTTACGAAAAGGATCTGACTTTGTCACAATTTATTACGTTTCAGGATATCCTGCAGTAGATTTTTTTAATTTGTTTAACTTTTTGCTAATAAAATTGAATTTATATTTTAAATACAAAATTGTATAGCAAAAAGCTTGTTACGAGCAGTGTCCTCACATAGCGGAAGTTCTCCGAAAGTGGGAAAATACTTACACAATGAGTGTAAGTACTTTAAAATATATTGTAAAATATATTACCTTTACTATAGAAGCAGGATAGGAATAATTTGCACTTAAAAGAAGTGCTATTTAACTTGATGTTAGAAAATATTTTCTTATTTTTAGGGAGTTAAGTCCTAGTTTTTAGTAAAAATTATTATCTAATGAACTTAAATAAAATAAAATTTTTCTTTAAATCAAGGAAACATTTCCTAACTAACAGTAAAATTTTAGATGATGTATGAACTAATTAGGAGGAAATTTTACTGTTTTCTAAACAAAAATTTACTTCTCAGTAGTAAAATTTTTCTATAATTTAGAAATATTGACCAAATTTTAAGTAAAATCTGTTTCTTAATTTCAAGGAAAATTTTATTAAATATTGGTAAAAAGTGTCTTTGGCGCCGTTTCCATTTCAATTTTTCTTCTAAATAAATTAGCTTTTCTAAATTCTAGTTCATTTTTTTTGAGTGTACCCTGTTCTGAAGTGAAGCGTAATCCGGTGAAAGCGCTCTGCATCGATTGAAAGAAAGGGTAGTCGAATGGGATCTGGACTATAAGTCGGCTAAGGAAAAATTTCGGAATCACAATTTTCTAAATAGCGCTGTCATGATAGAATATTACGGCTTTATGTTCACTTTAGACGAATCAATTGAGTTCGGTGTAGGTCACCGAACCCGATTTCAGCTGTTCTTACACTCACCAAGAAAAGTCTGTAATGGCAACTGAAAATGTTGCTGTTATTACGGGAAATTTTGCTAATTTGAGCCCAGCGGTATTTTTTGCTAATCTTAGCAACACATGTAAGTAAACTTTTTGTAAAGCGGAAATTAAAACCGGTTTTCTAACATCAGTAAAAAAAATTTACTAAATATTGTGACTAGTACAAAATTTTAAATTAAGTTTTTTTTATCGAGCATCAATTTTTTTATTTATTTTTTTTTTTTAAATATTTTAGACAAAATTAAAAACAAAATAAAAAGCTAAAAAATTGTAAAAACATAAACGAATTTATCATTTTGTATTAATTTGGTAATTTCTGTTTTGAAAACCATTTTAAGTAAATTTTTTTTATATATAAGTTTGTCATTCCGTTTGTAATTTCTACAATATTGATCTTAGACCCTATAAAGTATATATATTCTGGGTCCTTATGAAGAGCGAAGTTGATTTAACGATGTCCGTCTGTCCGTCTGTGTGTTGAAATGGGTTTTCCGAAGAACCCAGACATGATGAGGACTTGATTGTTTTTTATTTCTATTACATGTGATCCATTTCTGTTTACTATTAAAAATCAGACAGATCGGTTAATAAATGGCTGAGATATTAGCAAAAAACCAGGACTTCCGTAAAATCCCTTTGTTTAATATGTATGTAGAATATTACGCATAACAAACACATCCATTTGTTGAAATTCTTTTCTTTCATCTCCACCTTTTATACACAAACAACACACATACAAAGATTTGTCATTTAAATAAAAACTAAACAAATAATGAACGAAGACTTTTATATATGTACCTCTATTGACGATGATTTTGTGTGAGCTTCAATAGCTCAGTTGTCTAGACGCTATGTCACAGATATTTTTTCTTCTCTAAGGCCGCGGGTTCGAATCCCGGTCAATTCATTTTTTTTTGTACATTTTTTTTTATTATTTTCTTAAGACTTTTTTTTTATTTTTGGTTTTTAACATTTAATAATTCATTTATATAAAATTTTATGTTAATAATTAAATAATCCATAAATAGGCTAAAAACATCAAAATTTTTATAAAAACCCTCTGATACAAACAAAATGCAAACGTTTTTATACCCTTCACCACAGGTGGAAGGGTCGCGGGTTCGAATTCACTTTTTTTTTGTACATTTTTTTTTTTATTTTCTTAATATTTTTTTTTGTTTATTTTTTGTCTTTTTTAACATTTAATAATTAATTTATATAAAATTTTATATTAATAATTAAATAATCCAAAAATAGGCTAAAAACATCATAATTTGTATAAAAACCCTCTGATACAAACAAAATATAAACGGTTTTATTTCTATTTTTTGCTCCGATTTAAAAGAATTTACAAAAAGATTTTTAAACCATTTTATTTCTCACATATTAAGAAAATTTTATACATAATTTCCCTTTGAGTGCAACTATTTTAGGTCATAACTTATAATAATTTATAAAAAAAAATTATAAACTATTTTCCTTCAAATTTTTAAAATTAAACTAAATAAATTAAAAATATTTTGTAATAAAAAAGCGAAATAAAATCCCAAATACAAGTTTGCCAGCTAAATCAAACCTTTTTGTAGAAATAAAACACATGCAGTTCTAGTGATTTCTTTTAACGATTTGTAAAAAAATATTTTTTTGGTCGAAAAAGGTTTTTTTTGAACTAAAAAGATTTTTGAAAAAAAATATGACAACACTGATTGGCATTATGATCGTGACTGTTGTTGTTTTTATTTTATTTGTTGAACTTTTTGTCTTTCACCTCTTCACCTTTTACCCACAAAACAACAAATCCAAACAAAGGTTAGTCATTTAAGTAAAACCCAAACAAATCTGTTTTAAGGGAAAACTACTTATTTACTTCTATTAACGACGTTTGCTTATGTCCTTCAATGGCTCTAAGCGCTTTGTCACAAATACTTTTTTTCTTTAAGTCGCGCGATCGAGCCCCGTCTATTCAACTTTTTTTATTTTTATATTTTTTTAACACTTTTTTTATTTTCTTAAGACTTTTTGTTATTTTTTAACTTTTTTTTAACAAAACAAATGCGTCCAGCACAGTTGTCTTAACGATGTTGGTCAGCTTTTCTGTATAATTGGAGAACGGAAAGAGGAAAAGTTTCCAAATAAGGTGCAAGCATCTTGGTTATCAATACACAACATCTGACCAAATGTGGGCGGGATCCTTGAATTGGGCGTGGCACAAAATAGATTAATTTATATTTTAAGAACGGTAAGACCGTAATAAAATACTCCATAAATGGGCTAAAAACATCAAAATTTTTATAAAAACTAAAATGTAATATGACCTATGGATACGTCTTATATATCCAAAGATCGAAAATCTTTAGCAGAACATATTTGCTGAAAGTAGTTATGACCAAAACCTAAAAAAATACCTATTTTCCGGAACCATAAATCTTTCAGAGTCCAAGTTTTATCACTAAACTAAATGGTAAATTTCCACTTAAAGATGTCCGTATATAAATCTGTCCATTCCATATATGTCCATATATAAACTTCAGTTTTTTGCCAACCATGGTGAAGGGTATATAAGATTCGGCATAGCCGAATTTAGCCGCTCTTAGTTGTTTTTACTAAAAATCAGTACAAAAATAGTCAAGTGGGATTGAAAATCGTTTACGAATTTTTCTACTAACTTTTTTTTCTGAGTGTAGCTGCATAAATTCAAAAGAAATAAATTTGCCTTTCAACTAAATATGAGTGTAACTTAAATTCGTTTTTGACCGTATATTAATTTTCTACTTATTTCAGTTTTAAATACTGGTAGTAAACGAAGTTGAACAAAAAAATCTTTTCTCCTTTCTTTCATTGGCATTGACACAAATATGGGCAATTGTTAATTTTTGCTAAAGTTTCCTAAAAGTAGACTAGGAGTGGTAGAGTACAACTAAATTACTTTAGCTATCAACAAAATATCAGCCATCAGCAGCAACAACAACAAAAACACCATATACTAAACCTGGCTGGCTGAATGCTTGATGATGATGATAATGTTTGTCCTGTAATGCCTAATAGACAATTAAGCACGTACAAAACACATTGAAAGCTGGTACATACAACAACAATAACATCATCGCCATTGTCGACGTCTCTTTTTTTTTTTTTTGGTCATATTCCAAGTTATAATTACAAATTCCAAGAGCCAGAGGTGTTTTGGTGTGACATCAACCAGGCTGCAGGTTTATTTTTTTTTTTTGTGCTGGTTGATTGCTTGAAAATTGATAATTAAATGGTAATATGGGAATTTTATTGAGTATAATTAAGAAAAGTTTTAGTTTTTAATTTATTTGGTGTTCGCAATATATATTTATATATGATTTTTCCCACTGATGATATTAAGATTATAGTAAAACTTTTTGAATTATTTGTTAATTCAATGTTAAGAATGTGTTGAGGTAATGTGAGGAGAAAAACAAGACGAAATACCATAATTTATCATAAATCCTCTTTGTCACCCACTATCAAAGTAACCTTAAACCGCCGAACAAAACTATGAAGAATGATGGTAACGACCTACATACACGTGTAGCATAAGCAGCATAAATTTTAGGGTGGCACTGAAATTTATTATTTTATTTTGTTACTGTGCCACTTAATCTAAATTTTAGAAATTTTTAACAAATCTGATAATTTTGCCAAAAATATTTATTAGTTATTTTCTGTCAATATTCACTTTTTAGGTCGAGTGGCGTTTTTCATGCTCTTGAAATTACATTCAAGAATATCATCATAATCCGGCTCGTAATGGGTTAATAAATTCAAAAGATATAGTAGAATAGGTATTTTAAGCACCTTCCAAGCTACACTCAAAAAAAGACATGAACTAAAATATAATCAAAAATTTCCTTCAAAATAGTTTATAAATTGTCCTCAATTTAAGTAAAATTTTTTTAAAACTTACAAAATTTTCTTAAAAATAATAAAAATTCCTAAGTTTGAGGAAAAACGAAATAATTTATATACTCAGAAATAGGTCAAATTTTTCCCGAGTAATATTTCTTGATTTTAGGAAAAAAACAAGTCAATTAAATAAAAATGTATTAATTTTATGAAAAAGCATCTTAGTTTTAAGAAAATTTCACACTCAAATGTAATAAACTTAAGTTTAGTTAAAAACAAGTAAGAGCGGCTAAATTCGGCTATGCCGAATCTTATATACCCTTCACCATGGTTAGGAAAAAACTGAACTTTATATATGGACATATATGAAATGGACAGATTTATATACGGACGCCTTTAAGAGGAAATTAACCATTTAGTTTGGAGATAAAACTTGGACTCGGGAAGATTTATGGTTCCAGAAAATAGGTATTTTAAAAAAATTTAAGTTTTGGGCATAACTTTTTTGTATCTGAACCGATATTTCCGAGTTTTTCAGCAAATATGTTATACTAAAGATTTTCGATCTTTTGCTATATAAGACGTATCCATAGGTCATAATACAGCTCTAGAATAGTGTTTGTTGTTTGTGTATAAAAGGTGAAGAGGTGAAAGAAAAGAATTTCAACAAATCGTTAAAAGAAATCACTAGAACTGCATGTGTTTTATTTCTACAAAATAGTTTGATTTAGCTGGCAAATTTGCATTTGGGATTTTATTTCGCTTTTTTATTAGAAATATTTGTAATTTCTTTAGCTTAATTTTAAAAATTTGAAGGAAAATAGTTTTTTTTTTATAAATTATTATAAGTTATGACCTAAAATAGTTGCACTCAAAGGTAAATTATGTATAAAATTTTCTTAATATGTGAGAAATAAAATGGTTTAAAAATCTTTTTATAAATTCTTTTAAATCGGAGCAAAAAATAGAAATAAAACTGTTTGTATTTTGTTTGTATCAGAGGGTTTTTATACAAATTTTGTTGTTTTTAGCCTATTTATGGATTATTTAATTATTAATATAAAATTTTATTTAAATTAATTATTAAATGTAAAAAAAAACAAAAAATAAACAAAAAAAAATCTTAACGAACCCGCGACCCTTCCACCTGTGGTGAAAGGTATAAAAACGTTTGTATTTTGTTTGTATCAGAGGGTTTTTATAAAAATTTTGATGTTTTTAGCCTATTTATGGATTATTTAATTATTAATATAAAATTTTATATAAATTAATTATTAAATGTTAAAAAAAACCAAAAATAAGCAAAAAAAAAAGTCTTAAGAAAATAATAAAAAAAAATGTACAAAAAAAAGTGAATTGACCTGACCGAGATTTGAACCTCGAACTCCGCGGCCTTAGAGAAAAAAAAGTATTTGTGACACAGCGTCTAGACAACTGAGCTATTGAAGCTCACACAAAATCATCGTCAATAGAGGTACATATATAAAAGTCTTCGTTCATTAGAGATTTGTTTAGTTTTTATTTAAATGACAAATCTTTATATGTGTGTTGTTTGTGTATAAAAGGTGGAGATGAAAGAAAAGAATTTTAACACATGGATGTGTTGTTATGCTCAAAATTCTACATACATATTAAACAAAGGGATTTTACTGGAAAAATTAGAGGTAGTCCTGGTTTTTTGCTAATATCTCAGCCATTTATTAACCGATCTGACTGATTTTTAATAGCAAACAGAAATGGATCACATGTAACAGAAATAAAAAAGAATCAAGTCCTCATCATATCTTGGTTCTTCGGAAAACCCATTTCAACACACAGACGGACAGACGGACAGACGGACAGACGGACATCGTTAAATCAACTTCGCTCTTCATAAGGACCCAGAATATATATACTTTATAGGGTCTAAGATCAATATTGTAGAAATTACAAACGGAATGATAAACTTATATATACCCTTCCACCTATGGTGAAGGGTATAAAAAATTAAGAACATAATTTACTCCCATTAAGTTCAAAAAATGTGTCTAACTTAAATCGAGAAAGTACTTGAACCTAATGTGTGTTCATTTTTTGTTCGCGAGTAGTAAAATTAATTAAATTTTTTATGTATACCACTTTCTAATTTTGAGGAATCGTTTTCTAAAAATTAGTTCAGACAATTAAAAACTAAAAGTAATAAATTTTTTCCTATGTTATTATAAAAATTTACTTGATTTTAGAAACTGATGAACTATTTTGAAGGAACATTTTCATGCAACTTAGTTCAGATAAATTTTGAAAATTTTAATAAAATATTTTTTTTAAGTAAAAGTTTTCTAATTTTTTTAAAAAAAATAATAAAATTTGGTATAGGACTTTTTTTTTGTTGGAAAACGTTGAAATAAATTTTTAATATTCTATTCCAAAAAAAAACAAGCAATTAAAAACAAACCAGTTAGTTTTCCTAATTTTCAAGAAAAAATTATTATTAAATAAAAGAAATTAAAGTAACAATTTAAAAAAACTATCGTGCATGATTGTGCAATACAAAATATCGCAGGCACAGTTTATACATTACGGCATAATGCCTTTCACTTAATATTGTATTTTTGAAACAATTTCCTTAAATTAGTTAATTTAAGAAGACAAAGGACCCCAAGTGTTCCTTAGCCATAGATGCCGTGTGTCACGTAGGGTGTCCCTTTTTGTAGTTCTCTCAAGCAGAACCGTTAATTAACTACGAAAAGCATCTGACTTTGTCACAATTTGTTACGTTTCAGGATATCCTGCAGGACATTTTTTTAATTTGTTTACCTTTTTGCTAAAAAAATTTAATTTATATTTTAAATACATGAAATTAGTATAATTCAATTTAGTTATAAGACGAAATTGTATTGCAAAAAGCTTGTTAAGAGCAGTGTCCTCACAAAGAAAGTCCTCCGAAAGTGGGAAAATACCTACTCCATGAGTGTAAATTACTTTAAAAAACATGGTAAAATATATTACCTTTACCATAGAAGTAGGATAAGGATTATTTTCACTTAAAAGAAGTGCTACTTAACTTGTTGTTAGAAAATATTTTCTTATTTTTAGGGAGTTAAGTCCTAGTTTTTAGTAAGAAAAATTTTCTAATGAACTTAAAATAAAATCTTTTTTTAAACCAAGGAAACATTTCCTAACACTACAATTTTAGATGATGTATGAACTAATTAGGAGGACATTTTACTGTTTTCTAATAAAAATTTACATCTCAGTAGTAAAATTTTTCTATGATTTAGAAATTTTTACCAAATTTTAAAAAGTGTCTTTGGCGCCGTTTTCATTGCAATTTTTCCTCTAAATAAGTTTAATGTTTTAAATTCTAGTTAATTTTTTTTTGAGTGTATATGTAAAAAGATAAGATTTGCTAAAAAAAAACACCTACATTGTTGGATTAACCATTAAAACTATTTTCAATATTAAAAAAAATTTATATTTGAAAAAATTCCATATTTGAAAATAATTTCTTAATCTAACCGCCTGATATATTTTATCTCTAAGCTATTTGTTGGAGTTACATCAAGTTATATTTAGTTCTTTTTAATATAATCAAATTATATTTTCAACGTGCCCTTCCTATATTCCAGGAGATATTTGCCTTCTATGTATGTGCATCGGAGTGTCTTAGCAGGCCCACATGTTCTTTCAAACAGTCAAGCGGCACTTAGGGCCATGTCGTCTAGACTTATCCTGGGCTGCATTGAGTCTCTCAATAGACTTGATTTATCCAACAAATTAATCCTAATCGGGCTGACCAACTGCGAGGCCTGTCGTCACATTTTTGGCCCTGAACCTTTCTGTGGTGTACCTGCGGGGTATATCAGTGAAAAACTTAGGATTTGGGTGAATCCAAGTCATCTTATGCCAGAATGCTAACATTGACAAGCGCCAAGCTGAGACATTCATCGCTGCATCTAGTGGAAGCTCCAGGAGACTTCTTTCTCAGAAAAGGAAGGACTTAAGGACCTTAATAGGATTTTTCACTGGACATTGTAATCTCAGATACCATTTAAGGACTAGAGATGTGTCTGATACTATCCCTGCGTATGTTCTAGGCTTCGCGGCAGGAGACTACAATTCCTTGGTTGATAAACACTATTTCCCTTGAAAATTTGGAAATCTTTGCGTAGTATGGTGAATGGCTTCTTAGGAAGCCTCAATATTTAGGACGAAATTGGTGAAATTAAAATATCATACAAGCTCCCGGATGAGTGCAGTGTCTTCTAGGCAGACATCCTAGCGATCTGGAGGGCCACAGAGTTGATAAGGGCAAACGTCATAGAGTGACCATTTATGTGGATAGTCAGGCAGGCAGCACTTAGGGCACTTAGGACTAGATTGTGTTGGGTACCTGGGCACTGTAACATACATGGTAATGAGATAGCGGATGAAATGGCCAGACAGGGTTCGGACATGGACCTTATATATGGACCTTATATATAAAAACCCCGTTGTGTCACTATTATAGATTGATCTCCGAAAGCTTTCGTGACTCTACTAATCAATCCTGGAGCAGTAGGACGTATTGCAGGGTGTTTAGGGCTATTTGGCCAAAGTTGGAAGCAAAAGGAACCAAAACATTAATTGTATTAGATATGAGAAGTCTCAGATCTTTAGTAAGGGTAATAACCGGTAACTGCTCTATTGGAGCCTTCATTGGTAAATGGGCAAGAGGCATACAGGACTTTTGTAGGTTGTGCGAGAATGTTGAGGAGCTAGAGACAATAGAGCACATTTTGCGCAATTGTCCTAGATTACAGGGTCTGAGACTGAGATGACTGGGAAAAATATTCCACGACGAGCTGAGTGATGTGGCTAGATTTGATATAGGTACTATATTGGGTTTTGTCAGGCGGATAAGCTGGCTGTTCTAGATAGCGAACAGCTCTCGAATCTTTATCTTTTACTGCCTTTTTTATTATTAATCTTTTTCCAAAGGATCTCACAATGGATCCCATGGTTCCCCGAGTGGTAGTGTACTTTATTATGGTATACAACCCTAGTAATCTAATTTGATCTGAGGCAAAATTAGGCTGCATAAAAGAACGATTTTTGGTCGCGGTGCATAGGATCTTTGTAATCTAAATTTTGTATTAATTATGTGAGACGAGATTTCATGGGATTCCATGAGATCAGATTATGTAAGCCATGTTTGGTTTTAAATAAGATATGAAATCTATATATGGCTATATATGATATCCAGTTATATTGCAACATTTTTTCATCGAGGAGTTTTAAATAAATTCAGACACTCTTGCGATATATAATTTTTAATAAATTCTTTAAGATCGTTCGAAGAGCTTTCGAGATATCGTTGACAATTTTCTAAAAATTGCAACTTTTTTTTAAATTTGTCAAAATTTAACAAAAAAAAAA
Source organism: Eustalomyia histrio (assembly GCA_949748255.1). Taxonomy (NCBI): domain Eukaryota; kingdom Metazoa; phylum Arthropoda; class Insecta; order Diptera; family Anthomyiidae; genus Eustalomyia; species Eustalomyia histrio. Next base: position 48,915,290 of record OX456525.1, read on the forward strand.
ATCACGGTATGCCTTTTTAGTCAAAAAATAAAAGTGAAAAATTGTTTTTAATATATTTCAAAATTCCGACATTTTGACGCCAAATGTGTGGTATGACTCAAATATTCACCATATCAGTTTTATTCCAAATGGTACAAAGTATTCCGCCCAGATATCAGTGAAAAATCTAAATCTGAATTTTTGTGTCAACCCTACTACGAGATGCTTAGACAGTGGCACAAAGTTGAAAAGGATCTGCAATAATGTTTTAAAACAACACTTATAGATTTTTTTTAGAATACATCTAAAAAGTATTCTTACAGTCAATGATTTTGTACGATTTCCAGTTGAAATCCGTAGATATCAACTACGACCATATCTTGAAGAATCTCCGAGTGTCATGTATAAAATTGAAACGCGATAATCTCTTAACCACAACAGATATTGGCAACTATTTATGCCCACTGTTTGAAGTTTTCAAACAATCACAAAATATAAAAAAACACACAACTAAATACCGAAGCAAAACCTTAGTGTATTACCAAAAACAAAAAAAAAAAAAAACTTCCAACATAGTAAACCTTACACTTCTCTTTGCTAGTGCACAATATCAAAATTTATGACCCATGATAGCAATCTAGTATAATAATAATACATACGATACTTCGTACAAACAAAATGGCAACAAAAGATTTAAGACTCAAGGAGAGGAGTTCCAAAACTAAAGAAAATATTTTTTAGCAACATGAAAAAAAAAATCACAATTGCAAAACAAAAATTACAATTTATGATCAAGCAAAACAAATAGTGACATATTAAATATGTATGATACACGTTGTATGTTCAGCTAAATTGAGCTAGTTTCAGATAGAGAAAAAATAAACGGATTTTCCAATCAAATATTCAAAGTTCAAAAGGAAGGTCTACATTTCAAAACATAAATAAAAAACAAATGTGTTATCATATCCCATAACATTATATATGTTCCAAAGAACCGGGAAGAAATCCTGTTGTTTTATTGGACATGTTTTACTGAACTTGAAAACTTTTGTGAAACTAATTTTGAAAACTTTTTCGTTCAGTGTATGATAATTTATAAAAATAAAAAAATTTTGTTTATCTTATTTTATGAAAGTGCATTGAGAAGCATTAGAGGCAAAACAAACCGCACTTTGTACGTCATATTATACGATTAAAGGGGCTATGAGAGACGTTCAGGGTAATTTCATTAAACTTTGGTGGCTTATCCAAAACCGTAAGTGCCACTAAGGAATATCCACAGGCGGTGTTTTATTGCCTCTGCTATGAAATCCAGTCAAGTAGCTCAAATAACTGAACGATTCAGGGTTTAAAATCTATGACTACGATGAATGATCTTGTGATCTCCATTAGTAATTGGCGAGCAGAACAATTTCTAAAAAAGAAATTATCTATAATCCCCTTCAAGGTGATTTAGGTACCTTTCACTAAGCAAACCTTAGCTTCTATGGACTAGTGTGTGGGTGACCTGCAGGGCAACATGTGCATACCGGGTTGTTCCTTGACCACCCACTATCCAGGTGAACGGATAAAATTATACCAAAGCAGGTTTTTGCTAAGAATTACGAAGTGATTATTTTCGATAGGGGTATATGGACCAGCAAGTCTTGTGAACCCTAAATGGCGACCCAGGAATGCCTCACTGATGGCTTGAAACCCGTCAATGGGGAAGCGAGTGGGGGCAACTGTAAACCCAACTTTCAAATGTGCCCTTCCGATAGGCAAGTAATGTCCATATTCCAAGCGAAGATCTTCGCCATCTTTGTATGGGCGCCTGAGTGTCTAAGGAAGGGAGGGTGTTACTTAAACTGGTTACCGGTCAGACACACAGATGGTGCCACATATACAAAATGAATATTTTTTTTAAGTATTAACCTTCAAAGAGTAGCTGCAAAAATTTAATAACGATCTGAAGTTCCAGTGGTTTTATTTTATTTCAAAGAATATCGTATGTTGATAAAACATTTCCTTTTGATGAGAAAAAAACACGTTAAACAAAAAATTGGCTTGAAAAATGTTTTCACTAGTTTGCTAAATTCAAGCGTGGTCGTACGAACACCAATGATGCGCCAGAATCTAATCGCCGCAAAATCATTTTGGCAAAGCGTAAAGTGAAGACGCAGGAAATAGCTGACACTCTAAATACATCAAAGGAACGTTTCGGCTTTATTTTGCATGTACCTTTGTCTATGAGAAAGCCGTTTTCGAAGTGGGCAAATTTCCACGCTATTCTCCAGATTTGACCCTGAGAAATTTTAACCTGCTCCCAGATCTAAAAAATGCCCGTGAAAAAGAGGAGATGATTGTCAAAATAAATGCCTATTTTGAGGTCGAAGATTAATCGTTTCACAAGAAAGGTGTTGATGAAGTAAATCGAATTTTATGAAACAAGTTGTGTTTTCTTTATTAGACCGGATACTTATCAGCTGATGTGTTATTTACGTATGTTCTTTTGGACAGTCAAGCGGCACTACACGTCATAGTTTCCTATAACGTGTAATCTTTATTACATTGAGGATTGAATTAAGTCTCCCAAAAGACTCGGTGCAACAAACTAATATTAAGCTTGGTTCCTGGGCACGAGGAGTACGTAGGCAATAAACAGGCTGGCCGATTAGCCAACTGCCGGACTCGTCTTTATTTCGTTGACCCTGAAACTTTTTGTGTTGTACCAGGGGGGAATATCAAAAGGAAAACTTAGGATTTCAGCGCTCCAGATGTTCGCCTATCCAGGAAACTACTTTATCTGTATAGGAATGACATAAGGATCTTAACGGGATTTTTTACTGGACTTTGTAATCTAAGGTACCATTAAGAGACTATGGGTCTATCTGATACAGACACTTGTAGGTTCTGCGAATTGGATGTTGAGACGGCGAAACAAATTTTATGCGTATGTTATAGTCTTCGTGACAGAAGACTACAATTTTTTTTGGCGGATATTCAATATCCTCCTTAGAAATTTGGAAGTCAGTTAAAGTTAGGGTGATTGGCTGCATTGGAACCCTTAATATTTAGGGCAAAATTAAGCTGCAAAAGTTCTATTTTTGGCCGCAATCTCTAGGGCCATTTTAATCTTATCAGTTTAAAGTAGCTTATTGTTCACTACAATGTCTAAAAAAAATTATTTTACTCTAAAATTGAATAAATATCAAACGGCTAAATATAAATGCTTATAACATATATTTTATATTGAGTGTTTGGAAACAAATTAACAACAAACACTCAAAACAAAATAGACAATAATCAAAGCATTAACCCAACAAGGGCGTGGATACTGAAGAGCGTTGTGTTGCGGCAACCGAAAATACTTAGTATTCTACACTGCTGGCTCTGGTGAATTTTTTAGATTTTAAGCAAGTTTGCGTTTAACAGCTGTTCAAAACAAAAAAACTCGTGGATTTTTTTAAAAATGGAAAAAATTAATTTCAATTAAATGAATCCTTCCATTAAACCAAGGAAAAGCTTGATAAATACTATGGGGACTCTGCATCATCGATTTCAATGGTAAAAAGTGGTTTACTGACTTTCGTTGTGGTCGCACTAGTACAAATGACGCTGAACGTTCTGGACGGCCAATTGAGATCAATACACCCGAAAATGTTGAAAAAATCCACGATATGGTGTTGGGCGATAGAAGAGTAAAAGTGCGTGAGAGTGGTGATGCCATAGGCATTTCATATGGCAGTGTAGTTTCGATTTTAAATGATCAGTTGGATTTAAGAAAGCTGTCTGCAAGATGGGTGCCGCGTTTGCCCTTAATTGACCATAAACTTAATCGTGTGACAGCTTCAAAGGATTGTTTGGAGTTTTTTAAACGCAATTCGAAAGAGTTTTTGCGGCGTTTTGTAATTCTGGATGAAACATGGATCCAATACAACACTCCGGAGACCAAGCAGCAGTCTAAACAATGGGTTTTTCCTGGTGAACCAGCTTAGAAGAAGGCTAAGGTACGTTTGTCGGCCAATAAGGGGATGGCAACAGTTTTTTGTGTGTAGCAAAATTCCGTAAATTGGGCTACGAATTGGTACCTCATCTGCCATATTTAGCCCCCAGTGACTATTTCCTATTGCCAAACCTAAAGAAATGGCTCCGTGGATTTAGCTCCAACGATGAAATTATTGATCAACCAAATGCCTATTTTATGGACCTCGAAAAGTCCTATTTTTTGGAAAGGATACACAAACGTTGGACTAAGTGTATTGAGCTTAAAGGAGATTATGTTAAAAAATAATTTTTAGTTTTTGCAAAAAAAAACTGTGTTTCATTCAAAAAGTCACGGACTTGTTTATCCGCACTCGTATTTAGCAGATTGATAAAATATTGCTTATCAAAATTTAACAGAACATGATTCTGAACTTCATTGGTGATTCTGCAGGCCAAATATAGGTACCATTTTCTGTTATCTTAGCAGAATTTTTAAGTATTTCCATGACTAAAACAATATAGACCTCGTCCTGGAAGAGTTCCATAATTATAACAAAGTTTACACTTGAGAATAATTGTAAATCAAACTGTAGTTTTACTTATTGTTAGAAAATTTATGTTTGTTAAATTTAACCAAAAAAATCTGATTTACCTTTAAATCCTTGGGAAAGCAAAGTAATTTAACGGTTAAAATTAAATGTTCCTTGTAAGTTGTGTACTTTAGGAGAGGGGACATTGCGTAGCTTAAAAACTGTAGTTTAAAAAGTCTCTTTACAAATTTTTGATAAAACAGGTCCAATTGAGAAGTCCCCGGCCTGACACATAGATGGCGCTATGATTTTTAGTTAGCCCTAACCTTCAAAAGACACGTGTATAAATTTGACAGCTGTCGGATCATTAGTTTGTGAATTATAGCACTTTGAGTGAAGCATATTTTGTTATTGTGAAAAAATGGATAAAAAGGCATTTCGCGAGTTAATAAAATATTGCTTTTTGAAGGGGAAAAATACAGTTGAAGCAAAAACTTGGCTTGATGACGAGTTTCCGGACACTGCCCCAGGAAAATCAACCATTAAGGATTGGTATGCTAAGTTTAGACGTGGTGAAATGAGCACCGAAGACGGTGGGCGCAGTGGACGCCCAAAAGAGGTTGTTACGGACGAAAACATCAAAAAAATCCACAAAATGATTTCGAATGACCGTAAATTGAAATTGACTGAAATAGCAGGTACTCTAAAGATATAAAGATAAGTAAACTAAAGTACTAAATTTTAAGAACAAATTTACTAACTTTAAGAAAAACATTTACTTAATTTAAGTAAAGTATTTGTACTTGATTTTAAGAAAAGAGTATACTTCACTCAAGTTAAAATTTCTTTGGAGCCAAATCATTCCCAAATTTTAGTTAGATTACTTAATATTTGGTTAATATTTTTCTGAGTGTACAATGATTATAAAAAAAGTTTGTGACAATTTTTATTACAGATGTGCTTAAATGAACGAATATTCTTTTTGTTTAAATCACATATTATTTAGCTAATGTTTTTAGTTATCCCATTTTGCAAGATAATTTAAACCGCGGATCAAAACCAGATTTAGACTCTCCCAAATTTTAGGCGAAATTTTTAGTTAAATTGGATAAATTTTTTGTTTAATTTAACTAAAATTGTTTGGCCAATTTAATTAAAATTTTCTATTTAGCAGTTTGATAAAGTTACCAGATCATGATTCTGAACTTCATTGGAAATTCTGCAGGCCACACTCAAAAAAAGACATGAACTAAAATGTAATGAAAAATTTTCTTAAAAAAATTGTTTATAAATTGTCCTCAATTTAAGTAATAAGTTTTATTTAAACTTAGAAAATTTTTCTTAAAAAGAATAAAATTCCTAAGTTTGAGGAAAAACGAAATAGTTTATATACTTAGAAATAGTTCATTTTTTCCTAAGTAATATTTTTTGTTTTTAGGAAAAAACAAGTCAATTAAATAAAAATTTACTAATTTTAAGAAAAAACATCTTAGTTTTAAGAAAATTACATACTAAAATGTAATAAAATTAAGTTAAGTTCAAAAAAAAAATTAGGACATAATTTACTCCCATTTAGTTCAAAAAATGTGTCTAACTTAAATCAAGAAAGTACTTGAACTTAATATGTGTTTATTTTTTTCCCGAGTAGTATAATTAACTAAATTTTGGAAAGCCATTTCCAAATTCAGTTTTTAAGTATACCACTTACTAATTTTGAAGAATTGTTTTCTAAAAATTAGTTCAGACAATTTAAAACAAAAAGTAATACATTTGTTCCTATGTAATAATGAAAATTTACTTGATTTTAGAAACTGATGAACTATTTCTAAATTTTAAAAAATTTAATAAAATATTCTTATTTTCAAGTAAAAGTTTTCTAATTTTTAAAATATAATAAAATTTGGTATAGGATTTTTTTTTGTTGAAAAACGTTTAAATAATTTTTAATATTCTATTCCAAAAAAACATTCAATTAAAAACAAAGCAGTTAGTTTTTCTAATTTTCAAGAAAAAATATTATTAAATAAAAGAAATTAAAGTAACAATTTAAAAAAACTATCGTGCATGATAGTAATTTTTTGGTTCGTGATCGTGTTTTGTTAAATTTATGTTCGCCAAATTTATCAAAAATTGTATTAAAATGAAAGAAATCTGATTTCCCTTTAATTCCTTGCAATACCAAAGTAATTTAACGGTTAAAATTATATGTTACTTGTAAGTTGTGTACTTAAGGCCTTTTGCGTAGCCAAAAAACTGTATTTTGATATAAAAATTGAAATGCAAATAAACAAAAAATATTTGTAAGCCATTTTTCGGCAAATACATGTTAAAAACAAATTTTCATGAAAAACAACAATGTGACAATATTCATCTGTATACAAAATGGGGTAAAATGGGGCTTATTATGCTGACTTGGTATGCCATCACCTGAGACAATTTTACAGTATTCGTACTTATATGAGTGTTGTCAATTGTCCGGTTTATAACACTTTTGTTTGGTTCTTTTTTTTTCTGTTTGACTATTAAAGTTATCTTAATGGACTCCGGCTCCTTTATTTTAACCACCACCACACAAACGTTTGTACATATGTTATGTGGGTTTTGAGTTGTCGCTACAATTTCCTTTCATATGCATGTTTTATCATGTTCATGCTGTGTTTGTTTATAGTGTAGGTCAGTATAATATACTATGTAGTAAGTAAACTTTTAATATTCGCGTTTTTTATTATTTTCATTTTTTTGTAAATGTTTATTTTACTCATACTATTTTTGATGTGTAAGTTTTCATTGGTTTAAAATCCCAACTAGAGAAAAGTTCTACGTACCACACACCAATTTGTGGTACGTATGATGATGTTGATTGTATGTTTGTTGCAACTTAAAAAAAAAAAACAGTGTTTTTTTTTGGTTAAGGCAGGAAAATAAGCGATTTATGACCGGATTTGTGGCTTATTTCGCTTGTTGCCTTATACTTGTTGTGCATTCATGTTTTTAAAATATTTTGCGTTTTTTTTTTTCGTTTAAATTTTTTCTACACTATTTCTCCTTGACCATCAGTTTTGTTTTTTAATATTTTTTTCAATTTTTTTATTGCGGATATTTTTAACGTGTTGCGTTATCTGTTGATTGTTTTTGGCCACATTTGTTGCAACACTTAAAATATACAAAAATTGTATACAAATACTTTTTTATTTTATAACTTTTTATTAAATATACATTAAAGGACTATAGAAATTTTTTATGGAAAACCTATAAATGCAAAATAAAATGAACAGTTTTTATGTCGTTTTTTAACTAATGGGAGATTTGTTTTTTTTTTTTTTTTGAGTGCTTCAAATATAATATAGACAGCACTGTCAATAAATTTGATTTATAACAGCTGTTTTTGACTTAATTAAATAGCTTTTAAAATAAAGCACGCAGAGAAAAACATGGTTGCAACATGGTCACTGCTACTATATTATTATTTCTGCATTCGGGTATAATTGTCACAATCACGTTATTGGTTTATGAATATATTAGTAATAGCCACTTTCTATTTTATAACATGATTGGCTCTAACTATACTGTGCACTCAAAAAAAAAAAATGAATTTAGAAAAAATAACTTATTTAGAGGAAAAAATGAAATGAAAACGGCGCCAACGACACTTTTTACCAATATTTAATAAAATTTTCCTTGAAATTAAGAAACAAATTTTACTTAAAATTTGGTAAAAATTTCTAAATTATAAAAAAAATTTATTACTGAGAACTAAATTTTTATTAGAAAACAGTAAAAATTCCTTCTTATTAGTTCAGACAGCATCTTAAATTGTATTGTTAGTTAGCAAATGTTTTCTTGGTTTTAAGAAAAATTTTATTTTATGTAAGTTCATCAGCTAATTTTTTTTTACTAAAAACTAGGACTTAACTCCCTAAAAATAAGAATATATTTTCTAACAACAAGTTAAATAGTATTTCATTTAAGTGAAAATTATCTTTATCCTGCTTCTATGGTAAGCTTTACACTCATTGAGTTATTTCCCACTTTCGGAGGACTTCCGCTTTGTGAGGACACTGCTCTTAACAAGCTTTTTGCTATACAATTTTGTCTTAAAACTAAACTGAGTTATACTGAATTCATGTATTTAAAATATAAATTAAATTTCATTAGCAAAAAGATAAATTAATAAAATGTACTGCAGGATATCCTGAAACGTAATAAATTGTGACAAAGTCAGATCCCTTTCGTAGTTAGTTAACGGTTCTGCTTGAGAGAACTATAAAAAGGGACGCCCTACGTGACACACGGAAACACTGGGGGTCCTTTGTCTTCTTAAATTAACTAATTTAACGAAATTGTTGCAAAAATACAAAATATTACAGTTACATTTCTTGTTATTACTGGAAAATGGAAAAGTCATAAGTTTATTTTATGGGATTTTTAGCTTAAACTTTATTTGACATTTACAAATTTTAACTTTTTTATTATTAAGTGAAAAAAATAGTTCGATAAATATAAAGTTAAATAAGCGCTACGTCAATTATAGGAATGCCATTATGCCGTAATGTATAAAATGTGCCTGCAATAATTTGTATTGTAGTCAGCAAACAAATTTATTACATAAAAGCGCAAATTCGAAATGTTTTGCTAACAAAATTTTAAAATTTATATTCACGCACGATCACAGCCCAAAAATTACAATCATGCACAATAGTTTTTTTTAAATGGTTACTTAAATTTCTTTTATTTAATAATATTTTTTCTTGCAAATTAGGAAAACTAACTGCTTTGTTTTTAATTGATTGTTTTTTGGAATAGAATATTAAAAATAATTTAAACGTTTAACAGCAAAAAAAATCATATACCAAATTTTGTTATTTTTTAAAAATTAGAAAACTTTTACTTGAAAAAAAAAAAGAATATTTTATTAAAATTTTAAAAATTTATCTGAATTAAGTTGCATGAAAATTTTCCTTAGAAAAAGTTCATCAGTTTCTAAAATCAAGTAAATTTTTATTATTACATAGGAAAAAATGGATTACTTTTTGTTTTTAATTGTCTGAACTAATTTTTAGAAAACAATTCTTCAAAATTAGAAAGTGGTATACTTAAAAACTGAATATGGAAATGCTTTTCTGTAATAACTGCAACGGCAACAAATAAGCCACAAATTTCCGTCTTGTGGGTAAATTTTTATTAAATTTTAACCAAATGAAAAAATTAAATGAAACTGCAAAAAATCGGACAGTAAATAATTTTAAACAAATGTATAAAAAAGTTAAAACAAATTTTTCTTTGAAAAATAAATGTATGTTCCTTTATTTTTATATGAACTGAAAATTTATTTTATTAAACTAAAAACACTAAACTACATATTATTCTAAGTGTATTATTGTAATATTCTATGTGTATTATTGTAAATTATAACAATTATAATTCTGTTTTTAAGTCCAAAATTTTAAATGATTTTAGAAATGGAGGAAGACCTAGTATAACAGCTGTAAGAGAGGATCAAAAAATAAAGAATTTGTTTGCGAAATATGCCAAAGCAGAGAAGCAGGAGAAGCTAAACTTAAAATGTCGCTACATGTCAGCTTAAACACTTTTTAAACAAGAGCCCGAGAGAATATGGTCTCAAAAGTTTAAATTTTTCAAAAAACCCTTGTGTGAGAAAAAAAAAATGAAAAGCTCGGCTTGACTTTGCCTGGGTCCACTTTAGTTGGACACAACAGCAATGGAAAAATATTTTATGGACAGATGAATCAAAAATTTAGGTATAAAACTCTTTTTTTTTTTTTTTTGTAGGGCTAGAATGTTAAACCTTTTAATGCTGAAGATGTATCTGAATGAGTTCAAGTTCACACAAATTATGTTCGCAAAATTTGTGGTTGGATATCCCTGATCTAGGCAATTAAAATTTGACGTTGTCTTACATATCTAATGTTAACAAAAATAAGACTGAATGTACAGCATGTAAATTTCCATCACTAGATGTAGGATTATACACACAAAAAAAGATTGTAGTTGAAATTAACTGAAAATATAATTAAAAATAAATGAAAAATTACTTCAAACCTGGTCTACTTAATTTTCATTTGAATCAAAAGAACCTTTTTTATATTTAAATATTAATTAATTAACTTAGAATATCCGCAAATAGTACACGATTTTGCATTTAAGCAAAATCGCAGTTAACCTATACTAACCACAAATCCGTGAAATCAAATAATATTTATTTTCTTTTAACTGTCAACTAATTAACTACAAAATCCGTTAAAAATAAATGATATTTAGCTAATTTCATTTTTTTTAAATGTTTTTAAATTAACAACAGCCTATAAAAATAAACGACTTTTTATTTATTTTTGATTGGTTTAACTATCGGACAATTAACTATAAAAAACTAGTTAATTATAGCAAATAATTTTAAATGAAAAATATTACGTGTAACAGAAAATCCGTATTTAAATGTAATTTTTTTTCTTTATTTTATTTTATTTTTTTTTAACTATTTAATCATTTAAAAATAAATGTACGGATAACTTTTTAAATAAACTACAGTCAGTTAATGTAAAAATATTTTGAGTGCACAATTGTTATAAGCAAACTATCATAAAAATTTAAAACATGATATTAAAGTTTAATTAAAGGATAAACCAATTCTAGGAAAACATTTTAACAAAACAAAAAAAACTCATCTTAAACAAATGCTGATTTTTGATGAGATATGACAGACAGATAAGAAAATTAACAACACTATATAGACATACATACATAGGCACACATGAATACAAATATAACCATAAATAAGATGCATATTCGATTATTACTCCCTATGAGCCTATAAAATGGAATAAAGATAAGACAATGGCTATGATGACGATGATGATGTTGATGGGTTTTTGCAATATGTACAGTAACACATCTGATGATGAGGACGATTTTCGCCATAAAACACAATCATGATGATGGTGATGAGACTGATGGTGATGAAAATAAAAATGATGCCAAATAATGACTTCAAGTTTGCAAGTGAAGGAAATATCACACACAAAAGATTACAAATTGTATGAATGAGGCTACTGACGATTGACCAGTTAATATTACTTTACACATACATACATATTTATGTTTGTATGAATTTCAAATACAACTATGGTATTAAAACATAAATACACTAAAAAAAATGAACTAGAATTTAGAAAATTTAACTTATTTAGAGGAAAAATTTAAATGAAAACGGCGCCAAAAACTTTTTTTACCAATATTTAATAAAATTTTTCTTCAAATTAAGAAACAAATTTTACTTAAAATTTGGTCAAAATTTCTAAATTATAGAAAAATTTTACTACTGAGAAGTAAATTTTTATTACAAAACAGTAAAATTTCCTCCTAATTAGTTCATAAATCATCTAAAATTTTACTGTTAGTTAGGAAATGCTTCCTTGGTTTTAAGAAAAATTTTATTTTATTTCATTAGCTAATTTTTTTTTTACTAAAAACTAGGACTTAAATCCCTAAAAATAAGAAAATATTTTCTTACATCAAGTTAAAAAGCACTTCTTTTAAGTGAAAATTATCCTTATCCTGATGCTATGGTAAAGGTACTTTACACTCATTGAGTAAGTATTTTCCCACTTTCGGAGGACTTCCGCTTTGTGAGGACACTGCTCTTAATAAGCTTTTTGCTATACATTTTTGTCTTAAAATTAAATTGAATTATACAAAATTCATGTATTTAAAATATAAATTAAATTTCATTAGCAAAAAGGTAAACAAATTAAAAAAATGTACTGCAGGATATTCTGAAACGTAATAAATTGTGACAAAGTCAGATCCTTTTTGTAGTTGAAATGAACGGTTCTGCTTACGAAAACTACAGAAAGGCACGCCCTACGTGACACACAGCATCTATGGCTAAGGAGCACTGGGGGTCCTTTGTCTTCTTAAATTAACTAATTTAAGGAAATTGTTGCAAAAATACAAAATATCACAGTCACATTTCTTGTTATTATTGGAAAATGGAAAAGTCATAAGTTTATTTTATGGGATTTTTAGCTTAAACTTTATTTGACATATACAAATTTAAACTTTTTTTATTAAAAAAATAGTTCGAAAAATATAAAGTTTAATAAGCGCTACGTAAATTATAGGAAATTCATTATGCCGGAATGAACAAGATGTGCCTGCGATATTTTGTATTGTAATCAACAAACAAATTTGTTACCTAAAAGCGCAAATTCGAAATTTTTTACCCTTTCCTAACAAAATTTTAAAATATGTTTTAAGTTACTTTAAGTTCAATATTTAAGACTGTTCAGATTAGAGATGGGCACGTGAGGCATTTTTGACTCACACTCACGCACGATCACGAACCAAAAATTACAATCATGCACTATAGTTTTTTTTTTTAAATGGTTGCTTTAATCTCTTTTATAATATTTTTTCTTGAAAATAAGGAAAACTAACTGGTTCGCTTTAAATTGATTGTTATATTTTGGAATAGAATATTAAAAATAATTTAAACGTTTTCTAACAAAAAAAATCCTATACCAAATTTTATTATTTTTTAAAAATTAGAAAACTTGCTTGAAAAAAAAGAATTTTTAAAATTTATCTGAACTAAGTTGCATGAAAATTTTCCTTAGAAAGAGTTCATCAGTTTCTAAAATCAAGAAAATTTTTATTATTACATAGGAAAAATTTTTTACTTTTTGTTTTTAATTGTCTGAACTAATTTTTAGAAAACAATTCTTCAAAATTAGAAAGTGGTATACCTAAAAACTGAATTTGGAAATGGCTTTCTAAAATTTAGTTAATTTTACTACTCGCGAACAATAAATGAACACACATTTAGTTCAAGTACTTTCTCGATTTAAGTAAGACACATTATTTGAACTAAATGGGAGTAAATTATGTCCTAATTTTTTATAACTAAACTTAATTTTATTACATTTGAGTAAGATGTTTTTTATTAAAATTAATAAATCCTTTTTTAATTGACTTGTTTTTTTCCTAAAATCAAGAAATATTACTTAGGAAAAATATGAACTATTTCTGAGTTTTTCCTCAAACTTAGGAATTTATATTCTTTTTAAGAAAATTTTTCTAAGTTTTAATAAAATTTTACTTAAATTGAGGACAATTTATAAACTATTTTGAAGGAAATTTTTGATTACATTTTAGTTCATGTCTTATTTTTAAAGTGTATGTATTATATCAAATAACCAGAATGACTTTCATCAAGACATAGATTTTATTTTATATTAGCTTTCCATAAATTCCTTTGTCTAACTTACGATAACTGTATATGCACATGACGTAGCCGTTGTCGTCACTGGGAAGTACCTGGATACTATTAGTTCTGTGATGAAAACTATACTGGAGGCAACAAAACGGTGGGCAGCCAGAGTGGGACTAAGTGTTAATCCTGAGAAGAGGGACTTGATACTCTTTTATCAATATTGAGGAGATGGTCAGGGAGACCACAAATGCGTTTTATGCTCGGAGAAATTTGGGGTCTCTCACATAAGCTCATGCATTGGGTTTATACGGCAATTGCTAGGCCAATTTTACTTAATGGCGTACGCTTTTTGTGCACGTAAAGAAAAAACTTGGTTGGCGCAATCATAATCGAAGAGCATCATATATATGTAAATTGGGTTTATGGTTGTGCCAACCATAGTCATACTATGATATGGTTATCAAATTATGATAATAAAATAACCATATTTTTACAATAATATGGTCCCTATTGATTCAAAAATTACCATATTATCGCATATGATCGCATGAAATCATCGTTTACTCAAAATGTTATATTATAGTCCCTCATAACTATATTATGATTCCTGAATTATCATTATATGATCTAAGAAAACTTCTTAAGGGAAAAGTTCTTAGAAACTACGAAAAAGCTCTTTAAATTTAAGAATATTTCCTTTAGAAATGTTTTTTTTTTCTAAAAAAATGGGCATTAAAGACTTTTTGAAAAAAAATTGTTAAACAAAAAATCAAAGCAAACTGTGATTCTGTAAGAAAAATACTTAATTTCTTTTTAATTTTTAATGACTTTTTTAAATAAAAAAAAAATCTTTAAATTTTTAAATTTTTTTTTATAAATTCTTCTTTAAGAAAAAGTCTCAAGAATCTAAGAATATTTCTACCAGAAAAAGTCCTTAGAATCTAAGTATTTTTCATGATGAAAAGTCTTCAGAATTTATGAATTTTTCTTTCAAAGAAAAGCCATAAAATCTAAGTTTTTTTGGAATATATTTTACTAATATTTTGAGAACTTTTTACAAGAAATGAATTCAAAAAAATATTTTTTTTTATCCTTTGAGACCCAGCCACACAATTGTGAGCTTTGATGTTTCATCAGAAAAATGCAAATATTTTTACAAAACTAGTTGGTCAATTTATAAAAAATTATTTTTGTTAGATTCTTAACAAAATTATTTTTCACAGAGACTTAATAAGTTTTCGAAATATTTCAATGTAAAGTCAAACAATTATATTTTTTTCTTTCTTGGGTCTTAAAGGGTTTAAAAAAATTATAATTGTTTTTATTGAAAAGTTTTTGAAATATAAAATCTTTATATAGAATCTTTTTGACAATGAATTGATTAATGTATAAGGAATTTTCGAAAAAACACTTTAAAAAAATCGTCTAAAGCTAAAAAAATTAACTGGATCTAAATGAGTCAATTGATGAAATGTTTTAATGCCATATGAAAGGTAGTTACTACCCATCTGATATTAGTCCAATTTTAGTAAACAATATATAATTGTTTTTTGAAGACATTTTGTAGTAAAGCTGATCAAATTTTGTTTTTTACGAAAACAAGATAATATTATAACTGTAAATGTCAAAGTCATGTTTTATTTGATGTATTATTATTTATTGATTGTTGCCAGCATTTTATCGTTGCATAATTATTATATTTTCTTCATAGTCAGAATTGTTGTTACCACGTATGTGAAATATGTACTAAATAAAGATGGTAGCGACCATGTTAATGGTTAGAAAGCCAATAACTTGGTTGTGACAACCATACCCGATTGCAGCAAGCACAATATAGTAGCAGTGATCATATTGCAACCATGTGTTTTCTCTGCGTGTGGACTGCATTGAAGTGTAGAGTCTACTGTAGGCACCTGGAAAGCACTGGTGCGCTAAAAAGTACGCCAACTGCGGCACTGAATGTAATCTTGAATCTACAAACGATTAATCTGGTAGTGGAAGGGGCCACGCTTATTGCAGCATTTTTCAGGTGGAAGTTCTGGCGGCTAAAATGGCTGCTGACCTTGCTTTTGTCCCTGAGACAATTGGCTTCTACGTTAATTTCTACATATATTGATAGTCAAGCGGCTATTGGGGCGATCTCCGTCGATTTGACATATTCATCGATTGTACAAGGGTACAAGGGGTAGGTAGAATTTGTGCCAGTAGAAGAGTTCACACTGGGGCATTAAGCGTAACGGATTGCGGACAAGCTGACAAAGTGGAGGGTCCAGTTGCCCAGCGAATGGTGCAATGGACATTCGTGTGCCACTTTAGTTCTTAAAACGTGACATTGTAATGGGCAAATCTAAAAGGGTTGGCTGCAATACCGGAACGTGCAGGATGTGGAGGATCATGTGGATGTCTTACGATCCACCAGAAGCGATTGTAGAATTCTGGTGGGGGTACTGACTGCTGTTCTTGCCAAGAGAGTAGGAAAGCTGGCGAGTGATAATTTTAGATTTCGTGGGGTACCGGGGGACAGAGAGATGATGGAACATATTATGTCCCCGGCTCATACGGGCTCCACGGCAAGTTGCTTGGGAGATTATCTTTATCGCGATCTGGAAGAAATCTTTAAAATCGAAATTCAGAGACTCTTGGAAAGTGTTGGGCATCCTTGGTACCATTACATCTGACTGATTTTTTTTTTATGCGGGTTATCGTTTCTATCTGGTAACGCTGGTGACCAAATTGGTCTATGAGAGGTCTTTAACACTTAGTGGTCATAATTTTTACTACAATCAATAACAAAATTAATTGAATATCACTTTCTTATTTAAACTTTTTTGGGTATACAAGTTAATAATGTCGATTTGGGCAACAGATGGCATAACTTTCATATATGGTTCGTGTCAATAATAGCAACATCTGTCATTTGAATTCAGTATTCGATAGACGCCAAAGTGTTAACACACATTTTTGTCAATCGCTATAATATCGAATTTTGTGCCTAAAAAAGATGTTTTGCGGGGAAGTCTGATAACCTTCTTTCATTTAAAGAAAACGGCTGCTAGAAGTTATATATTGTTGGTAGAAGCTTACGGTCAACATGCAGCAACTCAAAAAACTTGTGAACGATGGTTTGCGCGATTCAAAAGTGGTGATTTCGACACAGAAGACAAGGAGAGGCCTGGTTAGCCGAAAAAGTTTGAAGATGAGGAATTGGAAGTGTTACTCGACGAAGATTCTTGTCAAACGCAAGAAGAATTTGCATTATCATTGGGAGTCACACAACAAGCCATTTCCCTACGCATTGGGATTCATTCAAAAGCAGGGAAATTGGGTCACATATGAATTAAAGCCGAGAAATGTTGAAAGGCTATTTCGCATGTCGGAAATGCTGCTTGTACGCTACAAAAATAAGCAATTTTTGCATCGTATTGTTACTGGTGATGAAAAATAGATACATTATGAAAACCCCAAGCACAAAAAGTCATATGTAAAGCCCGGCCAACTAGCCAAATCAACGCCGAAGCCGAATATCCATGGCGCCAAGGTAATGCTCTGTATTTGATGTGATCAGAAGGGTGTTTTGTATTATGAGCTGTTCAGACGATCACAGGGGACCTGTACCGAACACAATTGATTCGTTTGAAGAAAGCAATCAACAAAAAACGACCAGAATATTCGACCAGACACGAGGCCATAATCTTCCATCATGAAAACCCTCGGCCACATATTGCAAGACCGGTCAAAAACAATTTGGAAAACAGTGGATGAGAAGTTTTGGCTCACCCTCCCTATAGCCCACACCTTGCCCCTTCTGACTACCATTTGTTTTGATCGATGCAGAAGGCCCTTACTGAAATACGCTTCACTTCAAAACAGGGTATCACGAATTGGCTTGATTAATTCTTTACCTTAAATCCGGAGCAGTTCTTTTAGCGCGGAATCCATATGCTACCAGAAAGATGGGAAAAAGTAGTGGCAAATGATGGCCAATACTTTGAATAATGTATCAATTCAATATTTTTCAAATTCTAAACAACTTCTTTTTTAATGACTTTTATAAAGATTCCCTGATTATTCAAAAAAGTTCAAAAAGTAATTTTACTTTTTGTACAAAATTCACTTAAAAGTCCTTCCATATCTGTCTGGCTACATTTCCAAATTCATATTTCTTCTTTTGTTTTGGTATCCAAAGATAATAAACAAAAAAAAAAAAACATTTAATTTCCCTTTCATAATTGAATTAACCGTTTAATATGTGAGTACATAAGAAAGTGTATAATCAACAAAAGTTATAATTTTAAATCTCACGTTTTTTACTGATTATTTGTTTAGCTTGATATAATAATAATCATAAAAATACATAATTTCAGAAAACAGTATGATGACTAAAGATAGAATAAAGATATCGATGCAACAATCAGGCATCATTAAGTATTTATATGTTAACAAGAGATACAGTAATGTCCAACCTTGTAGGGAGAAACAATTTAAAAGAATAATGTTACAGATAATTCTGTAACTAGAAGTTTCATCTAGAATATGTGACTACTCATATAAATACGGGTACTTGGTAATACAGCAGGACAGTTTTAAATAAGACTCTGAAGTATTAAGAACTAAAGTGTGGCTAACGTTTAGTCTATTTACATCGTATGTGTCATTAAAGTATTTCAAACTTTGTTTATTATTTGCAATATAGAAAGAACTTGATTTATTTAAAAGGTAAATGAGCGCCCCGGTAGGCTAGTTGGTAGCGTGCTAGCTTATCAGTGCGGGGGTCGTGGGTTCGATTCCCACCAGAGGCTCTGGTCTGTTTTCGCTACAACGAGCCGATAGCCTTTGTTGCTAGTGCTCGGTTAAGGTATTAGGATATAATTTGTAATTATATGTTTAATAAAAATAAATTAAAGGTAAATAAATCAACGATTTTATACAGGGTAAAAATCGTAACAATATGTATAAGGTCTGTTCGAAATGTTTTTAGCCTGGCTTTAAATTGCAAAAAAAAAAAAATAAATGTATTGGAAACTTCCATCTGTCGTATGAACTCTTGTTAAATTTGATTTCGATCTGGCAACCCATTCCTTTAGTAACAGCTGTTTCAAAAAGACGTTTCACTGATTTTTTTTAAAAGGAAAAATTTAAAATTCGTGGAGTCATTAAATATTTGCAGCAAAAATAAATACGGATGTTGAATTTAAACATGAGCAATGAACGTTTAAAAAACTGCAACAGCAATTATATCTAAAGTACATGATATGGTATTACATGATCGACGAGTGAAAGTGGGTGAAATAGGTAATGACATATGAATCTCAAATGATCGAGTCCATTTTACGAATTAAAGCTGAAAATGCCTTCTGCAAGATGGGTGTCACATTTGTTAACAGTTGATTTTATTGATCGACTACTATCTTCTAAAAGTAAAACAATAAATTTTGAATATTATTGTAACGTTTTGCATGAAAATTCTAGACCTGATTTACAACCCAAAATCAAAGATTTAAGGTACGAATTGCTTGGCCACCCACCTTATTCTCCTGATTTAGCCCAAGTGAATTCAGCCTGTTCACAAATCTAAAAAAAATCCTTGCTTACAAACATTTCTTTGACTGAAGATGCAATTGCAGTTGTAAATAATTATTTTAATCAAAATATAGAACAGCTAAAATATAGAATAGCTAAAAAAAGCCTTAGACTAAGTGTATTGAAATTTTAAAAGCACAAATTTTTAAAAATCTAACTCTTATCTTTCATTGTTGGGCTAAGAAAATTTCGAGCTGCCCTCGTAGTATGAACAAATTCCATAAGCCGGTTTGCAAATAAATTTTACATGTATAGAATTTTTGCTATTGACCATCAGACCCGAAGCAAGCGAAAACTTTTGAAACATAACAATTTTCTATATATAATAGGGGAACATGGTATATTCTGGGAAGTGGGGTAATGTGGGAAATCGCAATTTTTTTGACATGTTTTTTAATATTTTGAAAAGTGAACAACTTCTAGTTAATTCTAGTCTGCATTAAATTAATATTTTTTTTCAATTTTGCCTTAAATTAATAAGTATTGGCCTTATGCAATTTTTTTAAAACATTTTCTTGTTTCATATGTCGCCAATTAGTTATTTATAAGGTATAGGGTAAAATTTTAAGCATTTCCCATTTTTCCTAAATTTTTTCCCCAATTTTCCCTTAAATATCCTGTTTCGAAGAACAACCAAAAAAATCGGAAAAGAGAAACAATTTTTTTGCTTATAAGGCAAAAGGTTATACCATGAACCACTATATGGACTATAGAATAATAATAAAAAAATATTTATACATTGTTTGTTTGGGCCAGATCAAAATTATTCCCAAATAACCCCAAGTTCCCCTACTTTTTTGTATAAGAAAAATTTACCATTTTAAACAAAAATTGTGGGCAAAGATTTGAAGAAATAATTCAATAATTCCTTTTTCTTGAACTCAATCAAAATTTTGAAAATTAATTTCCTAACCAAACTTAAGGAATTGAATCGAATACATTTTTTTTTATTAAATTTATTTTGAAGGAATTCATTCATTGTTTCTAATTCCTTCATAAAATTTGAATTTTAAAATTAAATTTGCTAAAAAATTTATAATTTCATGGTTAAAAGCAATGCAATGTGAAGCTTTTATTGCAACACTTATGGGTAACACATTATTTTATATTTTAAAATAATGTTGAAGGTAATGCGTTATCATTACAAGGTAATATTATCACTATTGCATTATTTAAAAAATAAAATAATTAAATTATTTTAAAATATAAAATAATGTGTTTCCTAAAAGAGTTAAAATAATAGGTTACAAATTGCAATGCTTTCAACTATAAAATAATGATACATATTTTGGGAAATTAATTATTAGACACATTATTTTTAGTTTAATTTTTTCCTTCAAGTAAATAATTCCATAAAGGGAATTAGGCCGAAAAGTTAATTCATTATGGAATTAAGAGAAAAAGTTAATTCTTTAAGGAATTAAGCAAAAAAGTTAGTTTCTAAGGGAATTAAGCGATAAAGGTAATCCCTTAGGGAATTAACGAACAAAATAATTCCCTAATTAGACGAAAAAGGTTTTAAGAGTAACAATAATTTGTTACAAATTGCTTTACTTTAAACTATAAAATAATGATACATATTTTAGGAAATTTATTATTAGACACATTTTATTTAGTTTTTTTTTCTTCAAGGAATTAATTCCATGAAAGGAATTGGGCCGAAAAGTTAATAACTTTATTAATTCAGGGAAAAGGTTAAATACTTCAGGGAATTACGCGAAAAAGATAATTTTTTAGAGAATTAAACGAAAATTTAACTAGAATAAAATGAATTCCTTAATGAAAGAATCCATTTCATTTTCATTTTTATTATTTTTCTTTGAATTAATTCTTAATTTTTCCTTATTAATGAATTAAAAAATTTATTAAAACTTTTGAAATTCATTAAAAAAAGGAATTGTTTGGAGCTCTGATTGCTGACAAATTTTGTGAATGATGTTGGAGGTGGAAGGTTGTTTGAAAATTTAATTTGTCACTTTACATTTGTTTAATGAAAAGGGGACTCAATGCCTACAACACATGCAGAAACTCCATCCTACTACATCTGTCCCCCATTGAACATTGTGAGAAGTGTGGCGGCTAGCAGCATACTTAGACTCTGTGAGTCTTCGTTGATTAGACCTAGGCGGGATGATCACACAAGAATTCTATACAAAGTGGGTCTGCTTGATCAGGGTAGTATTTCAGCGGAAATTTCGGATCATAGGAGTATGTCCTTAGACTTCGGTGTAACACCGGTGGAGTTCCCGGATAGGGAAGTTTGGTGTGCATCCAACACACTGTTTGAGGGGTTGGCAGTATTTACAGACGGGTCCTAGATCGACACTGGCACTGGTGCCGGTGTTTGAATTGCTAACACTGACGTTAAAAGATCATTCAGACTCCCGGATGAGTGCAGTGTCTTCCAGGCTGAGATCCTAGCGATCATATCGCAGGGGGGTTTGTGGTGACAAATTTACGTCGACAGTCAAGCTGCGCTAAGGGCATTGACAAATTATACGGTGCGATCGATCCTGGTCGCACAGTGTAGGAATGCTCAGAGGGAGCTCATGGTTGCATTCACAGTAAGGCTGTGTTGGGTACACGGACACTGCAAGGTGGATGGCAATGACGTGGCGGACGAACTCGCTATTGAGGGTTCGAGTCTGGATTTAGCGGTAAGGGACAGGGGGTAAAGCCCCCCTTGCGTCACTACTTTGGGGTGATACGGGAAAGGTTCCGTGATGCCGTTAACCGGTCCTGGGGGAATAGAGTGGATTGCAGGGTTTCGAAGGCGTTATGGCCCGGACTGGACGCAGGGGCAACCAGGGTCCTACTAGGGTTCTTAACGGGTCATTGTTCTGTTAGGGCTTTTAGAGTAAATGGGTAATGCCATAACGGACTTTTGCAGACTGTGCGGGGATGTTGAGGAGCTAGAGACGGTAGAACATGTATTGTGCCACTGTCCTAGGATGCAGGGTCCCATGCAGAAATGGCTAGGAGATCAGTTTCACGACGAACTGGGGTGTATCACTGGATGTAATCCAGCCGATCTACTAGGGTTTGTCAGGAAAATAGGACGGCTGTTTCTGATGAGGGGACTGTAGGGGGAGTCTTGTCTTACGTAGTTTCTTTATTTCCTCGGACCTCTCAACTTTTTTCTCCATTACTTCTCTTTCTCTCTCCCCCTCTCTCTCTCTCTCTCTCTTTCTTCTTCCTCTATACTGATTCACAATGGACCGCATTGGTCTCCGCGTGGAAATGCGTCCCTTGAGCGCATAACCCTTCTTAACCTAACCTAACCATTTGTTTAACATTTTAATAATAATGTAAAAATTGTATAAACTTTTTTCTTAATTTATTAACACAATTGTGCTATTAATGCTGATCTTCGAGGTATTAAAAACTTATTATAGTAAAAGATTTTCACTATTTTTTTTTTTTTTAGATAAATGGAATACTCCAATTTAAATTTATTTTAATTCGCTGATTAGATCATTTTGTACTCACATTTTTTTTTTATATTAACTTTGGATCATTTAAAAATCAATAAGACTTACCTAAAAAGAGAAAAAAAAAATATATTATTAAATAAAACTTGTTACTAAGAAATAGTTTCCTGAAATATAAATTAAAATTTTTAATTTCTAAAAGAGAAAAAATGCAAAAACTATTTAATATTTTTTATTACACAGAAAATATCATTCGCTATAAAATATAATTAATCGATTAACAGCGACAACAAAATTTATTATTCCCAATCAAAGCGCAATTTCATGTTTGTTTTATAAAATAAAAAATTCCATTTAGTCCTTAGCATTCTTTCCAACTTATTTAATATTTCCAGGTACCGTTGGTAGGACATTTTTTTACTTAAACAATATTTAGTTTAGTTTAACTGAAATCTTTTAAATTGCCATTTAACTATAAAAAAGATTAACAAAGCTGCCTGTTGGTTACTCCCCTACTTCACCTACTTCATCTCGAATATTGTGACTATAAACAATACATACAAAAAAATCTGAGGTCGTCTTCCAAAAACCACTATCTGTACTTATAACTATAAACATTAATACTCATAGCTCCATGTGAATTTATTATTAAGTTATTGTTAATGAAACTCATCAATTTTAGCAATTATCAATTTATCGCGGTTACAAAGGCGATAAGAAATTGCTTCATTTTGTCAGCTCGTTTATTTTTTTTTTATTCGTATGTTTCTGTTGCAAGTTGATTACATTACGATATTTACATAAAGAGTTTCCACACATGTTTTGAAAAAAGGGGGAAAATAAAAAAAATACTGTTATGGGACTAATTCACTGAAAAGATGCCTTTTGGGGGAGCCATTAAGGATAAATGTTACGCAAGCCATCCAGAGACAATTGAACTTCATGTTCGAAGATGCCACTGAAGAGATTCGAGCCGCAACAATCGAAAATGTACTGAAAAATTGGGTTGATCGGATGAGGTACTGCCGAGCGCCAGTCGTCTCCAAAATCGTTATATCGAATCTCCTACATCGCAGAAATGCTGTAGAACAAAACTTTTGCAAAAACTTTAAGCCAAAAAAACTGAAACATGAATTGAAGCAAAACGGGCAATGACTTCTTATGATCCTATTCCCGGCCAGTAATGCCATGCCATGGACACCGTGAAATTGCTATTTACACTCACCAAAAAAAGTCTGTATTGGCAACTCAAAATTTTGCTGTTATTACGGGAAATTCTGCTAATTTGATCCCAGCGGTATTTTTTGCTAATCTTAGCAACAAATGTCTGCTGACGTGTAGTACAATGAAATTAGTAGAAAAATTAGTAGCCGCTACTAAATTTTAGTAGACTTTTTGTAAAGTGGAATTCAAAATCTGTTTGCTAAAATCAGCAAAAAAAATTACTAAATATTATTAATATTAGTAAAAAGCTTTGAATTTATTTTTCTTATCGAGCATCAAAAATTTTGATTATATTTTTTAAAAAACGAATTGATCATTTTGTTTTAATTTGGTAATTTCTGTTTTGAAAAATATTATTGTAAATTTTTTTTTTACTTTTAAGGTTAAATTTTAATTGTTTTTAGGGCGGATTTTTAGAACTAAAAAACCTTTTTAGTGCTATTTTAAGTGGATGTCCTCTTTTTAGACATGAGTCGGTATCTTCACTTCCGATCCCTTTTTTAATATATGTAACATTTTAAGGAAATTTAAGTTTGTAGGTAAAAGTTTTAATTAGAAATAACTTTTCCTTCAATATCCACGCTTTTAAAAATTAGTAATTTTTTTTTTAATTTTAACAAATCGGTTTTAAAAAATTTGTAAAATGATTTCTGAAATTAGCAACAAAAATTTGTAAATATTCTGTAAAAATTCTGTAATTTGTAAAATGTAAATAGCAAAAAGATTTGCTAAATAATAATATTTTACTAAAAATCAGTACAAAAATAGTCGAGTGCGATTGAAAACCGTTTACAAATTTTTCTACTAACTTTTTTTTCTGAGTGTAGTTCGGCCGCGTACTACGAGTGCGTATCAGTAAGTCCGTGACTTTTCGAACTTCCCTCGTAGTTATATGAAATGCAACACTGCCCCCATCAAGTACCACCTGTTAATAGATTCCTGTCGAAAAACCCACGATATGGTGTTGGCCGATCGAAGAGGAGAAGTGCGTGAGATTGTTAATGCCATAGGCATTTCATATGGCAGTGAGGTTTCGATTTAAGAAAGCTGTCTGCAAGATGGTTACAGCGTTTGCTCTCAATTGACCATAAACGTAATGGTGTGACGTGTGTAGTCTCAATGGCAAAATTACATGAATTAAGCTACGAATTGGTACCTCATCCGGCATATTCTCCGGATTTAGCCCCCAGGGGCTATTTCCTATTGCCAAACCTAAAACAATGGCTCGGTGGAAAGAGATTTAGCTCCAACGTTGAAATTATTGATCAAACAAATGCCTATTTTACGGACCTCGAAAAATCCTATTTTTTTGGAAGGGATACAAAAATTGAAGAAACGTTGGACTAAGTGTATTGAGCTAAAAGCAGATTATGTTGAAAAATATTTTTTTTGCAACAAAAAAAACTGTTTCATTCAAAAAGTCACGGACTTATTGATCCGCCCTCGTATGAATACATGCGAACGTATTCGGACCCGGTTGTAAGTCCTTTAGACACCATCAAGCGGGAACAACACCTGTCTGACCAAATTTGTTTCTCCGGGTTTGGATTCGGGAATTTCCATCAACCTCCTCCACCAAAATAAAGAAAATAAATAATTGAAATTTTTACCAAACATATTCCGATATTTAAAACTACTAGTGAAGCATCGGGCTTTTAAGTCGGCATATTATATTTCAATTCTTAAAAAATTATTTGGCTATTAATATCTCAGCAAAACTTTGGTAATGGGTGCGATATTCTCATGCGTTTCCTTGTAATGATAGCTCGTTACCTTTTTCATTATTTGCAAGCATTAAGTAATAAGTTACTCATTATTGATTACGTAATATATGATTTATAAATGTAAAGTAATAATTGAAATATTTTTGAAAATCTATTTTTAGATACATTACATTGTGTTTTTTTTTTTTTGTAAGCAAAAGGGTAATGAATGTTTGTTTTGATAACACTCGCGAAAAACGAAGCGAACAATTCATTTAAGTTTAAAGCAATCAAATAATATATGCGTCGATAGCTCAGTGGGTAGAGTTCTTGGCTGGCAACCAGATTTCCCTGGATCGATTCCCATCTTGACATTATTTTTTTTTATAAAAATTATTTTTTTTGATAAAAATTCCTGTTTTAAAAATCTATTTTAAGACACATTACTTTTTCCATTCTCGTAACAATATAAGTAACCCCTTACATTATCACCTCTAAAGTAATGGGTATATAGATTACTTTGAGGCTCATCGCCTGTAAGATTCATTAGTGAAGTAAGGTGTAAAGTAATCCATAAGCCCCTATGGCTACACATTACCCGTCACATTATTTGGTAATGTATAGTTTTGCTGGGATTCCAGCAAAAACATTGTATTAACTACTTACCAGGCTTAATTACTCGCTTACTTGCTTTTGTTCGTGATGTCCCAAAAGTAATGAGTGGTCATTATCTTCTCACTTACAAAAAAACACAAAGTAATGAGTGGTCATTACTCTCTCGCTTACAAACAGCCGAAAAATAATGAGTACCCATTACTTTTGGGACATCGCGAACAAACGTAATTAAGCAAGTAAATAGCCTGGTAAGTAGTTGATACCATGTTTTTGCTGGGATTATTCATTATTTAGTTTAAAATGTTGAAATTAAAGTAAATATAACGCCTAAGGAATACACGATTAGCATCGTAATGATTTCGCCAAAATCTCAACGTTTGGTAACCCTAAAAGGGACAAACATCAAGTTTAACCACAGCATATGTCTAAAAAGATTATGAATTCGCAGTGCATACAACAACTTCAAGTTATGTCAACTTTTTGAAGGTAAAAATCGCAACAGAAATTTAAAAAGCGTTTAAAGAAACTAGAAAAATTTTTTTAAGCTATGTAAGAAATTTTCAAACTTTGTAAGAAAGTCTCAGAAATGTATGAATACTACTAATTATAATTTTTTTTTTTTTTGATAATTAAAATAATGTTTAAAAAATACACTTTCTTCATCTAAAAATTGATTTTAGACATTCTCTTATGGACTCAAGTTGAGCATAACTGGATTTTATACAAAAGGAATTTTCGAAATTACACTCAAAAAAAAAATGAACTTATTTAGAAGAAAAATTGAAATGAAAACGACGCCAAAGATACTTACCTATATTTAATAAAATATTCCTTGAAATTAAGAAACAAGTTTTACTTAAAATTTTGTCAAATTTCTAAATTATAGAAAAATTTTACTACTGAAAACTATATTTTTATTAGAAAACAGTAAAATTAGTAAGGAAATGTTTCCTTAGTTTTTAGAACAATTTTATTTTATTTAAGTTCATTAGATAATTTTTTTTAACTAAAAACTAGGACTTAACTCCCTAAAAATAAGAAAATATTTTCTAACATCAAGTTAAATAGCACTTCTTTTAAGTGAAAATTTTCCTTATCCTGCTTCTATGATGAAGGTAATATATTTTACCATATACTTTAAGGTACTTTACACTCATTGTGTAAGTATTTTCCCACTTTCGAAGGACTTCCGCTTTGTGAGGACACTGCTCTTAACAAGCTTTTTGATATCCA
Organism: Eustalomyia histrio; assembly: GCA_949748255.1. Lineage (NCBI taxonomy): Eukaryota > Metazoa > Arthropoda > Insecta > Diptera > Anthomyiidae > Eustalomyia > Eustalomyia histrio. The sequence continues at coordinate 48,942,780 of OX456525.1, forward strand.
TTTTTGTCTTTAAATTAAATTCAATTTCATTAGCAAAAATGTAAACAAATTCAAAAAATGTACTGCAGGATATCCTGAAACGTAATAAATTGTGACAAAGTCAGATCCTTTACGTAGTTCATTAACGGTTCTACTTGAGAGAACTACTAAAAGCGACGCCCAAAGTGTCACATGGCATCTATGGCTAAGGAACAATGAGGGTCCTTTGTCTTCTTAAATTAACTAATTTAATGAAATTGTTGCAAAAATACAAAATATCACAGTTACATTTCTTGTTATTATTGGAAAATGGAAAAGTCATAAGTTTATTTTATGGGATTTTTAGCTTAAACTTTATTTGACATATACAAATTTAAAATTTTTTATTATTAAGTAAAAAAAATCTTTCGATAAATATAAAGTTTAATAAGCGCTACGTCAATTATAGGAAAGTCATTATGCCGTAATGTAAAAAAGTGCTTGCGATATTTTGTGTTGTAGTCAGCAAACAAAATTTACAAAATTTTAAAATAATATTTTAAGCTACTTTAAGTTCAATATTTGAGACTGTTAAGATTAGAGATGGTTTTTTTAAATGGTTACTTTAATTTGTTTCCTTTAATAATATTTTTTCATGGAAATTAGGAAAACTAACTAGTTTTTTGGAATAGAATATTGAAAATATTTTAAACGTTTTCCAACAAAAAAAAACCTATACCAAGTTTTATTATTTTTAAAAATTAGAAAACTTTTACTTGAAAAAAAGAATATTTTATTAAAATTTTTAAAATTCATCTGAACTAAGTTGCATGAAAATTTTCCTTAGAAATATTTCATCAGTTTCTAAAATCAAATTAATTATTTTTATGTCACAGGAAAAAATTTATTACTTTTTGTTTTTAATTGTCTGAACTAAATTTTAGAAAACAATTCTTCAAAAATAAGAAAGTGGTAGACTAAAAACTGATTTTAAAAATGGCTTTCTAAAATTTAGTTATTTTTACTACTCGCGAACAAAAAATTAACACTCATTAAGTTCAAGTACTTTCTCGATTTAAGGTCGACACATTTTTTGAACTAAATGGGAGTAAATTATGTCCTGAATTTTTTTTTTTTTAACTAAACTTAATTTTATTACATTTGAGTATGCAAATTTCTTAAAAGTAAGATGTTTTTTTCTTAAAATTAATAAATTTTTATTTAATTGACTTGTTTTTTTTCCTAAATTCAAGAAATATTACTTAGGAAACATATGAACTATTTCTGAGTATATAAACTATTTCGTTTTTTCTCAAACTTAGGAATTTTTATTCTTTTTAAGAAAATTTTTCTAAATTTTAAAAAAATTTTACTTAAATTGAGGACAATTTATAAACTATTTTGAAGGACATTTTTGATTTCATTTTAGTTCTCGTCTTTTTTTTTTGTGTAACAGCAAAAATGGTTAAAAAGCAGCAAAGTAAAATTTTGAAGTTTTGGTTGGCATCACTATTTCTTACTTAAATTAGTTGGTATGGTTTATTTTTTGATAATAACATACTTGTATTGTTGATGGGAGTATGCATTTGCCATCATTACTCGTAATCAGTCCACTTCGGTTTGTTAGTCAGTCAGTGAAACACACATTCATTTAGTCGGTCACTTAGTAATTCTGTTATTTAAGTTATCAATGAAAATTCATGTGGTTTTGGTGCCCTACACAGCGCCAAGTAGTTATTTACTTTCATATTAGTTAATAAAGGAGGATTCCCTTACAAGATATGTGAGTTAAAAATTATTCATATGACATCCAAAGCATATTGATGGGAATATTGGGTATCAAGCGATAGGAATTTTAAAGTGCTGACAATTTCAAATAATTATAATTTATAAATTATATAAAAAAACTAAATTTTATGAGGTTTTGTATGGGGATGGGTATGACAACAGCTACCAAGTTTGTTAATTTTGTGGACTTCAGCGACCGGCTTTATTTGACTTTTTCTGAAGTAAATTATAGACCTGGTTTCATAGAATATCAATAAGTCCGTGAACATTCCTCCTAGTTATATAAAATTCAACACTGATCTCATCAAGTACCACCTGTTAATAGACTACTGTCAAATTTTGAGCAAGTTCCGTCATTTACTTTGCGTTTAACAGCTGTTCAAAACCTACAACCTCGTGGATTTTTTTAAAAATGGAAAAAAGTGAATTTCGAGTTCTCATTAAACATTATTTTTTGCGAAAAAAAGCCGATCCGAGATTAGATGTGCAATAGATTGTGAACAATAACTTGGGTATGAGAAAGCTTTCCGCAAGATGGCTGCCGCGTTTGTTCACAATCGACCACCAACGGAATCGTGTGACAGCTTACGATTTACGAATTACGATGTAGTTGGGTTGAGTAGTCTGTATCTCCAGAACCGCGACCAAGTAGATCTATTGTGCACCCTCTAATGTTTCCTTTAGTTGTTCTCCAGTGCAGCCTTAAGTAGCAGTACAATATTCTTCACCTCAAGTTTCTTGTATTGTTCCTCCATAATATCAGGTCTGCCAAATGTGATAAATCGTAGATATGCAAAGGCAGGACATTTAGCCATTACATGCTCCATGGTCTCCTCATCCTCCATACAATATCTGCATGTCGTATCTCGATTATGTTCCATTTTGTGAGTGCTCCGCATAGGAGTCTTAGATTTGGTCTATTTATCTGAAGGGCTTCTTTTGTATGATAAGAACTTCTTTGAATGTTTCAGTGGTTTCTGTTATTTCCAATATTCAATGGATTTCGTTGCCTTTATGCTTTTTCGTTGCCTTTATGCCCACTGTGACCGGGTACCCAAATAAGTGTTACCTTATTATTGGTCGCCAGTTGGTTGAGGGCTTTATGGTATTCTAGCACTGATCTATGGTGTTAGATGGGGGTTTTCAGGGCCTTTATTACAGCCTGGCTGTCCGACATTAAGTTTATCTTTGTTCTTACAAGATTCCTTTCCAGAAGTTCGGTCGTTGCTGTATAGATAGCATATAATTCTGCAGTAAATATAGTTGAATCTTTGTCCAGAGGTATGTGAATTCTGCACCTAGGTCCATATACACCGGCTCCAACTCCGCTAGAAGTTTTGGATCCGTCAGTATACCACTTCTGTGCATTTTCCTTCAACCATGGGGGATCAAGTTCCCATTCTTCTCTTGTTGGGATTTAAAACTTTGTATTCTCTTCCTAGTTCAATCACTGGATTTATTTGATCACTACATAGTGTCATGTTCTTTATGGAACTGGCCTCGTTAAGGATCCCCAGATGGCCTTTATGGTCACCTTCTTTGAACTTAAATAGTTTGTGGAGTTCAATTGCTTGCTTCATAGCTTCCCCTTTCGAAATCACCTCCAGTGATGCAGTTGGAGTCGAACTCATTCCACCTATAATGTGTATGTCTTGGTATCTTCGATAGCTTCTTCTGAGCTGTTTTCTGTGTTGTCATTTCCCATTATATGACCGATCCGTACAATATGCTGGGAAGAATCATCTGTTTATATATCCACATCGAAATTTTGGGGCTTAAGCCCCACGATTTGCCTAGAAGTTGTTTACTAGCCCAAATTAATTTTACGGCCTTTTTGCTTATTGTCTTCAGATGAGAATTCCAAGTGAGCGATTTATCCAGGGATATTTCTAAATATTTCACCTCCTCTCTGAATGGTACTTCAATGTTCTTCACTTCAATGTTCTTACAGACTAGGTAAATTTAAATTCTTTCTTCTAGTAAATGGAACAATTGTGGTTTTCGTAGGATTTACAGAAAGTCCTTCATTTTCACACCATTCCTATGTTAATTTAAGTGCATTCTGCATTTGGTCTCCAATCGTGACAGCTTAGTTTCCATGGCAAAAATCCATGAAGTAGACATCGATTGCCCCCTCATTCGCCTTATCCTGCCGATTTAGCCCCCAGTGACTATTTCCTATTTCTAAACCTAAGGAAATGGCTCGGTGGAGAGATTTAGCTCCAACGATAAAACTATTGATCAAACAAATGCCTTTTTTATGGACCTCGTAAAATCCTGCTGTTAAACGCAAAGTAAATGACGGAACTTGCTCAACATTTTACTTACTTTTGATTTACTAAATCAAGAAGCTCGCAGGGTATCTCTGTAGGGTCGACTGACAAAACTTAAGCTCAAAATCATATTTGGTACGACTTTAACTAAGCCCCATTGTGCGTAACAGAAATAAAAATATAATTTCATTTAATTTCTTGAAATTTGTGAATTGCCCTGTGCAAAAAATTAAACCCGACATCTGAGAGTGCAGCTCTTACAAAGTCGACTTATGTTTGCTCTAAAATGTTCCTGGTTATTATTTGCTTTCTGCATTTTCGCAAAATGCGTACGTTTCATTGCGTTGCATGGTTTATTATTGTTGTTGTTCCAATTTCAGTTAATTAGTATTTTGTGGTTTTTGTTATATTTACTTAACTGGTTGCAACAATATGTGTATGCATTTGTGTTTAAATAAGCGCGTGTAAGTGGTGTTGCATAGTAGAGATATGGGTCCAGCTTAACTATATTTGTAGGTTTAGTATGTTCTTTTTTTCGGGCATTAATTTATTGTTGTTATTTTCGGTAGTTCATTCAAACGGTTTAGAAATTCTGTGATGGGTGTGTGCGTACAAAGTATGCTGAAAAATAATGCTGAATTTTGAAAAAATAAAAAAACCTCATGACTTTTAAGACATTGCAAACAACAGTAATCTGACGTATTATAATAATTGAAAATGATGAAAATAGAGCTAATGTGAAGTGGTAAAGAAGTACAGTCGGGCCTCGATTATTCGTGATCCGGTTAACCGGTAACTCCGATTAACCGTGATGGCCAAAGATCAGTCTATTGTTTTTTGTTTACAATGTTTTCAAATTGTTTGCTTCGATTAACCGTGATTACCTCTATTATCCGTGATGACAGAATTTTTATACCCTCCACCATATATGGTGAGGGTATATATCAGTTTGTCATTCCGTTTGTAATATGTCGAAATATAGGTTTAAGACCCCATAAAGTATATATATATTCGTGATCCTTATGCAATTTTAAGTCGATTTAGCGATGTCCGTCTGTCTGTCCGTCTGTCTGTCTGTCTGTTGAAATGGCGATCACGACGCGAAGACGCAAGCGGTGGTGCCAATTTTTACCCAGATTATTGAACATCCTCCCGAGCAGTTTGGTATTTGAAATGAGCAAAATCGGTCAAGCGGTTCAAAAGTTATGAGTGAAAATGTGAAGGTACCTCTAAATTTTCCATACAAATTGGTAAAATTTTTCTGTATCTATTTTTTTTTTTCTGTTAAGTAAGTAAAAATGTTAAAGTCGCTAACAGAGCAGACCTCTGTAAATAACATTACTAAAACTAAATAGCAAAAGTTCTGTTACAAAAATCAAAGACATTAATTTGTTAAAGGAAGAACATTAGTTGAAACTATTTCCCAATAGGTGGCGCATCTGAAAAAAATTCTCCCTATTAGGCATATTCTGCTACAATATACAACAGGGTATTATTGATTTTTTATTTCGTTCGTAACATAAAAGAATGTTTGCCAAAAGCTATGCAAAATATATGTTTTATGTGTATATTATACTTTAATTTTCTAAATCAATATTCATTTAGATGTTCAAGAGCACAGTATTGCAATTTTTCGTATGTGTATTTATTTTTTTGAAAGAAAGAATTAACATAAATATGGATTTTCCAGTGCCTCAATACTTCAAAATTATACAAATTTAACGAAAAAATTTGATCGATGAAAATTTGTTTTTTTTACAGAAAATGTGAAACAAATGCTTTTATCACGTCGAACATTTCAAAAATTGACTTTAGTATTTTGAAACAAGTCTGCTAGTGACTGCTTAATGTACTAGAATTTTAAATATGTATTAAATCACATATCTGTGGTAACTAAGAAAATTGAAAGCCGAATCTAGGGCCATGCAACCTAGGCATGGCGCAGGGTATTGTTATCTATTTACTTAAGCGCCATCTACTGCTAAGTATAGACACTAAAGCAATTATGTATTTAGCTCTATCTTTATGTATAAATGTCTTTGGCCCATGGCTGGGTCCAAAGAAATTTATATATAAAGAAAGAGCAAAATGCATAATTGGTTTAGTGCCGCTACTTTTGAATAGGTGGCGCAAAATCACATTAAAACTATATTCTGCCCCATGGCGATATAGCCTTGGATTAAGCTTTCAATCAATTTATTTACCAAAAATATTAAATTAACTACATACTTAAAAATTATAATGCATTCAGATGTTATTAATGCTTGGCGTAATAAAAACATTTGTTTCACATTTTTATGTCAAAAAAGAAATTTTCATAGAGGAGAATAGTATTTTTTTAATTCAATTTGTGTTTTTGAGAATTGAGGGATTGACATATGTATATTTATGTTAATTTTTTCTTTTATACAAAAATACAGATGAATAAAGTGCGATATTGTGCTCTTAAACATCTAAATGAATATTGATTTAAAAAATTAAGGTATAGTATGCACATAAAACATATATTTTTATAGTTTATGGCAAATATTAATTTATGTTACAAAGAAAATAGAAAATCAATAATATTCTACTGCATATTGTAGCACAATATGGCTAATGGAGACTAGCTCTGCAGTAAAATATGCCTAATGGAGAGAATGCACCTTCGGGTGGGCCATCTATTGACAAATAGTTACAACTCATGTTCTTTTTTAACAAATAAATTTCTTTGCTGTATTCTTTCCATTAGACAAACACACTTCAATTTTTTAAAGAAAGAAAATTCGTTGCAATTATTTTTTCAACACGTGGCGCATCAGAAAGTGCATTCTCTCCATAAGGCATATTCAGCTGCAGAGCTAGTTCCCATTAGCCGGAACAAAATCGAGTATTTGACAAAAACTATGCTTTAAAATGTGTTTTTTGTGTAGTCCATGTTTAAAAAAACTAGTGAAAATGTAAAGGTGCCTCTAAATTGCCTATACAAATTTAGTACAATTTCATAGTAGCGACTGGTACATAACATATTCTCCTATATTTTTTCACCAGTCGCTTAGCAGTTAATATTTTGTATTCACCTCAAACATTTTTCCACCACTAAAATTGTTTTTCACCACAAAAAATTTTTCACCTTAAAAATTTTTTTTCACCTCTAAATTTTTTTTTTCCACCAAAAAAGTTCTTTTCGCATCTAAAAAAGTTGTTCACCTCAAAAAATTTTTTCACCTACATAATTTTACTTTTAAAGTTTTTTTTTATATTATTTGTATCAAAAACAGAAGAGAATATCTTTTTAGGATATTGGTGGAGGGTATTCAAAGATTCGGCACAGCCGAATAAAGCCCTTTTTTACTTGTTTTTATTAACTTCAAATTCATACATACAATATAATAAACATGAAAACGGGGAATTCCCTTGTTTGCATACGATGAGTCAGAAGCATTTACAAGTGATAAGTTTAATTTTGAAATTTGAGAAGTGCGGGTGGTTAGATCTAAATATATTTAGTATGGCATCGTTACCGGTGGTAAAAAGACAAAGAAACGTTTAAATATTGAAGATAAAGTTAAAATAATTAACGATCATTCAATAAATAATATGAGTGTTAAAAAGCTAGCTCAAAAATACGAAGTTGGGATACAGATCGTTTATGACATTATAAAAAACAAAGACAAGTTTTTAAAGTTTTGTGCAGTGAGTGATTCGGTGGTTTGATTTCGTAACCGAAAAACTTTAAAGACAGCTGAAGAGCCAAAAGTAGATTTGGCACTTTACGAATGCACTCCAATTACAGGACTGATGATACGAGCAAAGGCTAAAATATACCACACAAAACGAAACATTCATCCTGAGTGTTAATACTCCAACGGGTGGTTGGAAAATTTTAAGAATAGACATGGAATAGAAAGACTTAATGCTGAAGAAGAAAAATCTTCAGCAGACTATGTAAGTGCCACAATGTTTGTAGAATAATTAAATGAATTCATATCAACCAAAAATCTTACCAGTGAGCAAATTTATAATGGGGACAAGACAGGTCTTTTTAAGAAGTATTTCCCCGAAAGCAGTTTGGTTTGTCATAATGAAAGATTCATATATGGACATAAGGTGTCAAAGGAAAGACTAACCACTTTAGTTTGCGCTAATGTTGCTGGTACACACAAGTGTAAAGCTTTAGTTATTAGTCAAAGTGCTCGCCCAAGAGCCCTAAAAAATGTATACGAGCTTCTCGTAATTTATAAGGCCAATTCAAAAGCATGGGTAACGCAACAAATATTTTTAGAAAGGTTTAACAAAAACTTTGTGCCAAAAGGTTAGAGAGCATTTTAAGAAAATCGGTTTTACGAATGATAGCAAAATCCTTCTGTTATTGGACAACTGCCTGGCACATCCAGACGTTCCCGATTTTAAGGCTAAAAACGTTATTGTGAAATATTTTCCACCGAATTGTACGTCCTTGATCCAACCGATGGATCAGAGTGTAATATGGAGTTTTAAATGCTATTATCGTAAAACTATAGTACAAAAACTAGTCTTGTCAAATAATAGAGAAGATTTGAAGAAAGAATTTAATATAAAGAAAGCCCTGTGGTCTATTGATAATGCTTGGGACGCTGTTACTTCTAAAATTTTGAAAAACGCTTGGAATAATTTGCTCTGCCCGGATAATGTGTAGGCATATTTTTAAAATTTTATAAAATATTTTCATGCAAAAATTCATTGATTTTTGTTATAGGTATGGAAATATCGAATACGCTCGAGAATGTGGTACAAATAATCAATATTACGGATGACTTTACCACAGAGGATATAGAGACATGGCTCAAATTTGATGAAAATGCCTCCCAATTTGCTGTTTTGTCAGATGAAGAAATTATAAGCATGGAAAACAGTAACTCAAATAAACCTGAGCGAGACAATGGATTGGAAGACACTGATGAAGATGATTTAATTGTTTCAGAAACCACTTTAAAAGAAGCGATAGAGGCATCTAGCACATTACTGAATTTGCTGGATAGCCCTGGTTGTTCCGGAATTACAGAGCAGGATAAAATTCAAGTTTATCGCATCCCAAAAAAACTTATAAAAGAAAATTATAAGTTTAAAAATATTAGACAAACAACATTACACGACTTTTTTTTAAGAAGTTGTATTCATTTTTTGCTTAATGTCCTTTTTTGCCTCATCTTTTCAGTAGAAAATTTAATGTATACATACTTATTTAATTTTAAAATGGAGCGCCCCGGTAGGCTAGTTGGTAGCGTGCTAGCTTATCAGTGCGTGGGGCGTGGGTTCAATTCTCACCAGAGGCTCTGGTCTGTTTTCGCTACAACGAGCCAAAGGCCTTTGTTGCTAGTGCTCGGTTAGGGTATTCACATATAATTTGTAATTATATGATTTAATTCTTGAATTTTTTTTAGTGTAAATATGTATGTACACCAATGTTCACTTGTTAAATAATAAAAATATTATTCGATTAACCGTGAAAATCGATTATACGTAATGATTCTGGTCCCAATAATCACGGATAATCGAGGCCCGACTGTAGTTTTAAAAAGAATATTTCAATTTTAAGAATTTTCTTTTCGACTGGTATAATTATTTTTTGCCAAAATGCAAAAATTTATAGCTTTCTTATTGTAAATTTATAATACAAATACTTTTTGAACATAGTGTATGCATTCTGTGTTTGAAAGATAACAACTATAAAATATACATATGTATGTTTATTATTGCTTTAGAGTTCAGTTTTATTTGGACTTTCTTTGCCTTGGTTAGCCAGCTGTGGAGTGAGTATTGATTTAAACGTTCATATAAAATGATGGTCCATAGGCCAGTAGGTAGGAAGAGGATTTGGCTGTTGATTTAAAAATGCATAAATATCTCACGTATTTCGGGTGTTTATTTGTTTAAATTATTTAGTATATGTTGAAGTTATAAAGTACTTAGTAAAGGTCGTATATATATATTTATTAATATGATTTTTAACACATTTTATGATTTAGTTTCTTTTAAGGATTTGTTATTTTCGACAGTAGACAATATGGCATGAAAGTAAATAAAAATTGTAGGAAATTCAAATATGTGATAGAGGAAACAAATGTAAGAACAATTTGGAAATTCTTGGAAATTAAGAATTTTTGGACCTTGAATTTATAATGAGATTTTTCGTAACTAACGAATTTTGTTGTGCAAAAATGGTTACAAATACATTATTCAAAGTGTTGTTCATCGCTGGCCACAACTTTTCCCATCTTTCTGGCAATTTTTGGATACCAGCTCGGAAGAATGACTTGCCTTTTGAGGCAACGCAATCATCGACCAATTTTTTACATTGTTCATACAGATCGGTTGAAAAGTTCCTGCGCTCGAAATGAAAGAATACTGTTTTTGTTACGAAATATATTTTTTTATTCAATATAATCTCCTAGAAGCTCAATACACTTGTTCCAATGATCTTCCAATAATTTTATCCCATCCTTATAATGGTTTTCCGGAAGCTCTGCAAAATAACCGTCTACGGCTGCTATGGCCTCTTCATTCGACGAAAAATGCTTTCCACGAAGGTATTGTTTGCGATTTCTGAAGGGATAGTAGTCACTGGGAGCCAAATCTGGTGAATACGGTGGATGTTCAAGCAATTCGTACATTAATTCTTTGAATTCAGCCATCGTCAAAACACTTTTGTGAGCAGGTGCATTGTCTTGATTCTTTAAACCAGTTCTTTTCTCACGAAATTTTCATCCAGCTGATCCAAAAGGCTGCAATAATATTCAGAGTTGATTGTTTTACCTTTCTGAAGATAATCAATCAACAAAATTCCTTTTGCATCCCAAAAAACTGATGCCATAACCTTCTTTGCTGAACGTTGTGACTTCACCTACTTTGGAGCTGAACAACCAGCTTCAGTCCACTGTAAACGTTCTTGTTTCAATTTAGGATCATGGTGGTAGATCCAAGTCTCATCCATAGTTATAAAACGATGCAAGAAGCCGGTTTTATTCAGCTTAAAACGCTCCAAATTACGCTGAGAAATTTGTTTTCGATCCAGTTTTTGTTGAATTGTTAATGTGTGCGGCGCTAACTTTCCAAACAGTTTTTTCATACGTAATTCTTTATGTAAAATATGGAGTACTCGTTCGTCTGGGATGACTATGGCATTAGCAATTTCACGCTTAGTCAAACTGTGATCTTCACTAACCATATTATGTACCTGCTCAAAGATTTCTGCTGTGGTTGCAGTTTTTGGTCGTCCTTCGCGTGGATCGTCTTCAAGGCTGGTACGAACACGTTTAAATTCACCAGCCCAAAATTCAACGGTGCGTTTTGAAGGTGAGGACTCCTTATACACTTCTAACAAATGTTCATAAGTTTCCTTTGCTTTTAAAACCTTCAAAACAAAGAATCTAATGACTGCACGATATTAAATTTTGTCCATATCAAAAAAAATCAATGACACGTCAACTTCAAATGGCTTGTAAACAAAGAAAGAATTGACAGAATGACTTGCAACTTTGCATGTGTTCTCAGGACAGTTATACCAACTTGAGAAAAAAAAGTTTGGAGCTAGCAGTGCCATCTCTGGATGAGCGCAGGAACTTTTCAACCAACCTGTATGAAGTGTCATCGACCGAAGCAAGTAGTAGTCGGAAGGAGCGTTGTCTGGAGAATATAGCAGGTGGGGTAGGACTTTCCATTTCAGCGTTTCCAAGTAGGACTTGACTGGTCTTGCAACATATGGCCGAGCATTGTCATGCTGAAAAATCTCTTTGTCGTGCCTTTCTTTGTATTATGGCTTTCGTGCGTGGCTCAAACGTAAGAGTTAAGTCCGATAGCGTTCATTCGGTTTGAGCAGCTCCAAGTAGATCATACCGTGCCAAAAAAAGAGCACAATCTTCCGTGTCATGAATGACTTTTTGTGCTTTAGATTGTCGTAATGGATCCCCTTTTCATCGCCAGTCACAATGCAATGCAATAAGCCCTTACTTTTTTAAAGTTTTAAGGCTTTTCGGCTGGGAGATCAAAAAAGATTTTCGAAATGTAGCAAAGTAATTTTAACTTAAAAAACTAACGGCAAATACTGGCCTAACTAACTCGTATTAATTGAATGCTAACATCATGTGATTGTACGAGGGCGGATCAATAAGTCCGTGATTTTTCGAACTTCCCTCGTAGTTATATGAAATGCAACACTGCTCCCATCAAGTTCCACCTGTTAATAGATTACTGTCAAATTTTGAGCAAGTTCTGTCATTTACATTGCGTTTGAAAGATGTTCAAAACATACAACCTCGTGAATTTTTTTAAAAGTGGAAAAAAGTGAATTCCAAACATTATTTTTTGCGAAAAAAACCGTCAATCAAACCAATGAAAAGCTTGAAAAATACTTTGGGGACTCTGCGCCGTCGATTTCAATGGTGAAAAAGTGGTTTACTGGAAGATGCCGTTCTGGACGCCCAGTTGAGGCCTCTACACCCAAAACAATTGAAAAAATTTAGGATATGGTGTTGGCCGATCGGAGACTGAATGTGCGATAGATTATGAACGATCACTTGGGTATGAGAAAGCTTTCCGCAAGATGGCTGCCGCGTTTGCTCACAATCGACCACCAACGGATTCGTGTGACAGCTTAGTTTCCATGGCAAAAATCCATGAAGTAGACTACGAATTGCCTCCTCATTCGCCATATTCTCCGGATTTAGCCCCCAGTGACTATTTTCTATTTCCAAACCTATAGAAATGGCTCGGTGGAAAGAGATTTAGCTCCGACGATGAAATTATTGATCAAACAAACGCCTTTTTTTATGGACATCGAAAAATCCTATTTTTTAGAAGGGATAAAAAAAATTGGAGAAACGTTGGACTAAGTGTATTGAGCTAAAAGGAGATTATGTTGAAAAATATTATTTTTTTTTTGCAAAAAAAAACTGTTTTTCATTCAAAAAGTCACGGACTTATTGATCCGCCCTCGTATACCAGTTAAATTAAGTTAATCTTAATTTTTACTGTTAAATGATAATCGACATACAATATTTATTTAATAAAGAAGGTGTCATATAAACTACTGAACTAACTTTTGTAACCTTGCCCAAAAACACTTAAAAAAATCCCCTCTATAACACTTTCTTGTTACGAAAACATGTAATATCAACTAACTTAACACAAAAGGTTTTACAAAGCAACAGATGCCTCTAAAAAGCTGTACCATTTATAGCCACTACACCAACACTCGCCCTCAGAAACTCAAACTGAACAATTTATAACGGTCATAAACAGCATCCACAAAATAATATTGAGAAATAAGAGTAATAAAATGTTGAAAATAATGTAAATGTGAGAAAAATATGTAAAATTTATAATAAAAGGAGTTAAAAGAAAACAAGTTAAAAACAACCACCTGCCAAAATTAAAATTATTTCTATAAATGAGAAATTCCCCAAAGCCAACAAAGAAAAAACTATGGCGCAAGACAAAAGAGTGGCAATAAAGAGGTGAATTTGAAAATACGACACCAAACAAAAATGAGAAAGAGCTAAAGGTGACTGTAGGTAAAGAGAACTAATTAATGGTAAAGAGAGAAATGAGGAAAAATAAAGAGCATAAAATATAACAGTAGTAGCAGAGTTACAAACCATTTACATTTAACATTTCTTTAAAGGTATTTTTATTTAGCATCAGGTAGTTTTTCCTAACCAACAGATGGTAAATAGCTTCTTTATGTGGCCTTACTAAAGCAACATGTGTGTTTTATACCAGGTTCGATGAAAATGTTGTGTTTATGGTTTGATGGTTGCTACCAGGGAAAGATACTCATGCAGTTAATACAAACTGAAATTCAAATGCTTTGAAAATTTTTCAATGTCTGGTTTGGCTGGTTGGTTGGTTGGTTGGCTAAAACGTAACGTAAATAACCAGCAGCATCCATACGTTTTACATGTGTGCCTACTGTGTATGAATGGATTGGATGGCTAATGAATGACAGCCTTTTCGTGTGTTTATATGCGCGTGTATGTTCTATGCGCTTCATACCTTTAGATCACATCGTCATCTTCGTATGAAACAAACAAACAAACGTGTATGCGCTTGTATCATCTTGTCATGTGGCGGCTAAAAATGTGTTTTTAGTTGACTGTGAACAGGCAGCTGAACTTGACGTTTTCAAACGTCGCATGCAATTAACGCTTATTAACGGATAGATAAAAAAAAATTGTATGAAATTATACAGATAAAACTAAACATTTTTGTTTGGCAAAAAACGAATATTACGTACGAATAGCGGTAAATTAGTACTAGTAATTTTGAATGAACTTGCGCGCGCGTTTAAAAAAACGTTTAATAAACGAAGTGAAGTTTCCAAATAACGGTTGCAAATATTTGGCAGCAAAAATCCGAGAAAATTTTAATATTTCAAATTTTGAAAAAAAATTTTTAATTTCAAAATCGTGACATTTCATAAAAATTAAAAAAAAAAATGTGAAAAAATAAATTTTTTTTTGTTAAAAACTTGATATTTTGGAAATTTTATTAAAACTAAGAAAAAAAAATCCCAAAAATTATAAAACTGCAAATTTTTAATAATTAACAATAATTTAAATTTTTTAAAACTTGAAATATTTTATTTAAATATAAAACAACAATAAAAAATTCAAAAAATAAAAATACACGAAATTTTAAAAGAAAAATTCGACAAAATTATAAAAAAAAAATTAAGAAATTTAATACTTGAAAAAATTTTGAAATATACAACGAAATAATAAAAAATTACAAAATTTTTAAAAATATTTGTGTTTCGAAAAAAAAAAATTAAACCAAACAACTAAATTTAGAATATTTAACAAGAAATTATATTTAAAAAAAAAAAAATAAACGTAAAAGCAAATTCAATAAAATTTAGAAATATTATTATTATTCATACAATTTTTTAAAAATCGAAAAGGAAGTGAAAAAATATAAATACCAAATAAAAAACAGAAATTAGAAAACAAAACAAATAAATTATAAAATTTGAAACTCAAATTCAAAATAAAAAAATCTAAGTTTTCCCAGAAACCAAAATATTGAAAGTGTTTGATTGAAAAACCGAAAAAAATACAAAAATTTTGAAAATTATTTATTCTGCAAATCCAATATATTTCAAAAGGTGATTCAAATAAAAATCTAAATTGTTAGAAAACATAAATTTTAAAAAGGTTGAATAATATTAAAAAAAATTTAAAATCAGTAGAAAATTAAAATGTGTGATTAACAGTTAAATCCAGCGACTCACTCAAATCCTTATTTTTGAATAATCAAATAATCCAATTGATCTTATTTATCTATTTGAAGTTATAAAAGAAAGAAAAGTGTGTAAAGTGATCGCGATAGTAATCAAGTGTTCAAAAAAAAAAAAAAAACTCCAAATTCCCTATAAAGTAAAATTCTTTCCCCAAGCATTATGTTACCCAGGCTTTTAGGCCTTTTACTACCCATATGGGTAGCGGTCGTGACACTTCCTTTCACAGAATCCATACCCAGTGATATATATTTAAAAATGTTTGCCGCTCAGGCTCCTTCCGATCCCTGTTATGATGACGATAAGGCCCGCAAATGTATACCCGATTTTGTAAATGCCGCCTATGGTGCTCCAGTGTCGGCCTCAAGTACCTGTGGCATGGATAAACCTCAGCGTTACTGTGAATCGGCTGCATCATCGCCAAGTGTTGGTATACAACAACAGGACATGTCCTGTAATATATGTGACAACACAAATCCTCAAAGGAAATTCTCATCATCAGCTTTAACAGATTTAAATAATCCAAATAATGTTACCTGCTGGAGATCAGAACCTATAGCACCAGTTAGTAATCCTAATGCACCTCCCGATAATGTTACCTTGAATTTGTCGTTGGGCAAGAAATATGAATTAACCTATGTCAGTTTACAATTTTGTCCCAAGGCCCCCAAACCGGATTCTATAGCCATATATAAATCTTCGGATTATGGTAAAACATGGCAACCTTTTCAATTCTATAGTTCACAGTGTCGTAAGGTATATGGTCGGGCCAATCGGGCCACTATTACCAAACATAATGAACAAGAGGCCAGATGTACCGATTCTCATCGCCATACCAGTGATATAATGGGTGGTCTGCAAGGATCTCGTATAGCATTTAGTACTCTGGATGGCCGACCCTCGGCTAGAGATTTAGATGCTTCTCCGGTATTACAAGATTGGGTTACAGCCACCGATATTAAAGTTATATTTCATCGTTTACAAATGCCCGAATCTAATGCTCTCATTACTTTGGATAGCCCCGCGGAAAAGACCACAGATATGAAATCCGGAAAATACAATGAACCCAATTCTTTAATAATAAGCTCTTTGGATCAAACAAATTCCATTATTGGTGGCTCTTCATCCGCTTTGGCTGCTAGTTCCGGTTTACATTATGCTGTTTCAGATTTTTCTGTAGGTGGTCGCTGCAAATGTAATGGTCATGCCTCAAAATGCATCACCGATCATCATGGCTTATTGACCTGTGAATGTAAACATAATACCGCCGGTCGTGATTGTGAACGTTGTAAACCATTCCATTTTGATCGTCCCTGGGGTCGTGCTACAGCACGTGATGCCAATGAATGTAAAAGTAAGTACACACTGTATGTTAAGCACGTGTTACATTAGGGGCAATGCAACAACAATAAACTCACTTCACTTATGTGTTGGGTAAATGTTGTTGCAATAGTATATTATTTGTAGAAAGGCTTATATAGTTTTGTTTGCTAAAGTTCTTAATAAAAATTTGTGTATAGTTAGGGATGTTTTGTTAAACATTGTTTTGCCAAGTTTATACAAAAAACGAGCATGCCGACTATTGAATACGCTACACCAGCAGTTAGGTTGAACTAATGATGTAAATGGTTTAAAATAGGGCTTCAAGATTTTTCTCTAGATGGGAAAAATAATTAAAAAATTTGGTAGAAATTTTGCTTTTAGCTGAAAACAAGTAACAAGGTCCATATGGATACACTCACCAAAAAAAGTTTGTAATGGCAACTGAAAATGTTGCTGTTATTACGGAAAATTTTGCTAATTTGAGCCCAGCGGTATTTTTTGATAATCTTAGCAACACATGTCTGCTGACGTGTAGTACAATGAAATTAGTAAAAAATTAGTAGCCGCTACTAAATTTTAGTATACTTTTTGTAAAGTTAATTTTAAATCTGTTTGCTAAAATCAGCAAAAAAAAATTACTTAATATTATTAATATTAGTACAAAATTTTAAATTTTTTATTTTATTTTATTTTTTTTTTTTTCAAAAAATATTTTAGACAAAATTAAAAAAAAAATCAAAATCAATCTTAAAAATTGTTAAAACATAAAATAATTTTTCATTTTTATTTGTTAATTTCTATTTTGAAAAATATTTTAGTCAATTTTTTTTTTACTTTTAAGATCAAATTTTAATTGTATTTAGGGCTGATTTTTATTTTATTGGATGTCCTATTTTTAGACCTGAATCCGTATATTTACTTCTGATCTTTTTTTTAATAAATGTAACATTTTAAGGCACTTTAAGGTTTGTAGGTGTAAGTTTTAATTAGAAATAACATTTCCTTCAATATCCACTTTTTTAAAATTAGTAATTTTTTTTTGCTAATTTTAGCAAATCGGTTTTCAAAAATTTGTAAAATGATTTCTGAAATTAGCAACAAAAATTTGTAAATATTCTGTAAAAACTCTGTAATTTGTAAAATGTAAATAGCAAAAAGATTTTTTACTAAAAATCAGTACAAAAATAGTAAAGTGGAATTGAAAACCAAAGATACACCAATTATAATTATGGGACTATAAGTCGCTTCAGAACACATTTTGTATGACACTTGTATGCTAACTAGGTTCAAACAAGAACCGAATTCCACCAAATATGGTTGTTATAGAGCTCGAATGAGTCAGGGACCTTTATATGGACACTAGGTTCAAATATTGACCTATACCAAAATCAATAGCCTTTACACCCTTGGGCCCATATGAATCGCTGTATCAAATTTCGTTAACGTAAATTTAAATTTGTGACTTATAGTGTTCAATTAGCTATAAGGGCCAAATTTTTCAGCACCTTTATATGGGACCTGAGCCTAAACAAGGACCAGTTCTAACCAAAATCAAAAGGCTTTGTTCATGGCCGCATATGACTGAGTGTACCGCATTTCAATAAGATATATTTATATTTGTGACATGTAGCTATCAGACAAATATAGGAGCCAAGTTGTATTAAGACCTATATGGGCAATAGGTCTAAGCCTTGACCGATTTTAACCTTGGGCCGATATGAGTTGGTGTTCTTTAAAATCCTTAAAATATCGTTATATTTGGGAACTGTAGCCTGTAGCGAACTAAAATAAGGAAAGTCAGACATAGACCGCAAAATCACCTTAAAAAGTGATTACGAGTGAATTATTTAGGTCCAATACTTTTTGTTGTTACCAACAACATAACAAACACATTGTTTCTCGATTACTACATGAGTTGAGTATAATGTATGTAGCTGTATTAAATGCTTCATTAAGTTGATTAATTTAATAGAGCAAAATATTTGAAGATTATAACAAAAATTATTTAAAGTGTGCTTTAATTTTTTGAAAATTCATTTTATTCATTTAATCGCAGGTCACAAATTGAAATTTTTTTTTGTATTCATTTTCAACTATAATTAATAGAGTATTTCCCAAACGAAATATTTTATTAGTCAACACGTGCTGGATTATATTTATGGTCAGTGTGATTAATTGTCTTCTTGTATCTCAGTAGCCAAATTAAATAGGTCTCAATGAACACTAAGGCGGGTCAAAAAAAAATACAATCCCACAAAAACCCTAATTACCAACATCAACATCTCCCAGCCCTAACCGTTGTAGCTAAAAAGTTGAAATTTGGCTTATAGCATCCAGCGTAGAAAATTCTTACGTGTAGGAGCAACAAGGAGAAAAGTCAACCGCTTGACGGCCTGCTCACAGCATTTAGGCTGGAAACTTAAAATTTTAAATATTTGTATTCTGGAGTAAGTAATAATTTTAAAAATGTTGCCAGCAACGTAGTAAAAATGGGGGCCCAAAAGAGGTAAAGCTCTCACCCTGAACAGCCTGCTAAAACTGCTTTCGCAAGAATCCTAAAATTTTATATGTGTTCCCTGGAGTATGGCGAATTTCAACCAGGAACGTGGTAAGAATGGGGGGAAGGGTTAAAAAGACGAAAACTTCCCCTTTACTTGCCCGCCCAAAACGCTTTAACTAAAAACCTCATGTTTAAAGTATGTATTTCTTGGAGTAATTTTTTTTTTTAATTTTTCTGCAGGGACGTGGTAAAATTGGGGGGTTAAAAAGCCACCTTAACGGTCAGCCCAATATGCTTAGGATAGAAGCCTAAAATTTTAAATGTGCATTACCTGTAGTTTGGGCTAAGATACTATTTTTAATTTTAGTCAGGCACATGGTAAAAATAGTATTTAAGTGTATAAAAGGCTCCACCTTAACAGCCCAACATGTTTTTGCTATAAATCTGTGTTTCTTGGGATATGAGCTGATTTACTGATTTTTAATAAGAACCTTGTTAGTCACCCAACCCAAACCGCTGGAACTAGAAACTTGAAACTTGGTTCCTCCTGCTGTACAGAAATTCATCTAGAAGGAATTTTTGAAAAATCTTTAAGCTGACAGGCAAAAAGCAAAACTCTTTCCACTTCGTAGAGTCAAAGGCCTTAGCTGCTAGTACTCTTTCCCCCTTTTTTATATAATATTATTTATTGCATTATATAATCCTAATAAAATAAAAAAAAAGTTTCCACTTCGGCTTCAGTAATGTGGGAAAATTCGGTTTAGAGGACAAGATGTCCACCTAAAACCACTGGAGGTAGAAACTAGAAATTTGGGATGCATCCACTAAGAAACCATTTTTGCAAATTTTTTTCGGAGAGAAGCAATAAAGTTCTAACATAAGTGTCCTGCCCAAAAACCTTCGGTTAGAAATATGACATTTAAAATAAGTATGCGTGCCCTGACATATTCACTAAAAATATACGTTTCAGACTTTTAGTTAAAAAATATTTTACCTCGAATCTAGAAAGCTCATGTAAAAATCGAAATATATATGATCATACATGGGCATACATGATAATGTACGTACATGCATTGTTCAATATATGACCATACATGATGTCATATGTAAACATATATATTCGGATTCATATATTTTCGGAGGATATATGGTAATATATGACCATTTAGAAGCATATATGAATAACATATGAGAATATATGATCATATATAACCGTATACTGTCACATAATCTCAAATTTTGAATTCGAATATACATGGGCATATCATGTATGGCCATATATTGAACGATGCATATCCATGTAGGATCATATACAAGCCCATGTATGATCATAAATGTTCATCATGATTTACCTAAAATTTCTTTGGTTTTATGCCCATAAGTTTTTCGTTACCAAATGGGGAAGCAGTATACAATAAAACTAAAAAAGGATATTTTGGCTTTAAGTAGTATTTTACTGGAAAAACACATTTTTTCGACCCGCCTTAATGAATACTAATGCCAACATCCTTTTTCCAGTTTATCAGAATTTTCTTTTACCCTTTTCTAACTCATGTAATTCATAGTTGACTTTTGTTTATACATATATAAAGATTTTTTCATTTTTAAGATTCATCTTCGATATATTTTTTCCTTTAATCCTCTAACCGGTGTTTGGTTTTTTTTTGCAATAAAAATTGTACCAATAAGTTCTTCTACAAAAATATCTTTAGAATAATTTAAACACTTTCTCGCTTCCAAACCGTGCACAGTATACAAAAAATTTGTTCACAAAAAATTTAGTAAATTTTGTTTGTTACGGGAGGCGGGGTTGCCAGTTAGAGGGTTAATATTATCCTTTGTATATTAGTAACTAATACTCAGACCTTAAAATGTATAGAAATTATCTCATAGACTTTATCTAGTCTTTATGTCAAATTTCAATTACCTGTAACATAAAACTGTAGTTTAAAACATTAATTTTATTTGTTAATTTTTGCTCTGTCAAGATTAAGTCATCATAAGATAAAGTAACTCGTTTCGGTTACATTAATCCTATATAATGCTCTCTTTATTAACATTCCGATAAAATATTGGGAAAAAGATATTACAATTTCAGTTAAGTACTTAATTGTGAAGATAAATATAATGAAATTCAATTCATAAACAATTTTTTTTTCTAAAAATTAAATTATATTTCGAAAACTGCTAATATATTGATGTCCAACTTAAACATGTTGCGAAATACTTGAATTAACAAATTTTATTCGAATCAGTGATTGTCATTGCTTTTAACATATAAACGGATAAAATAATCGAATAAAATTTGCGAATTTAATATTCAAAATCACTTAAAGTGGTAATAATTTACTTTTTTCCCCATACAATTCGCTGAGGTGACCGCAAATAATCTGGGAAAATTATCAAAAAGTTGTTGCACTAAAAGGATTCTAATTCAGGGAAAGAAATCTTTTTTTCTGGTCACTTCAGCCTACGAGGATAAGAAAATTTTTTGTATATAAAAGGGGTGAGAAGTCCCTTTTTCCTTGTGTGCCAAAAATATGTCGTGTGAAACATTAGTAAAATTTTAAACGACTTTTTCCAGCGAAACATTTTAAAACTTTAAAAAAATTGTACAGAAATTTCTTACACAGAAATTGTTAGATTTTTAAAATTAATAATACTTTTATTTCAGGAACTAGATTACTTTTGATGTTAAAAATATACGCAAAAAAGTACGAAGTTATGTTTAGAAATACGTTAGTGTATATTTAAAATTTTGGGGTCTTATTGACCTCAAGAAAAATTACTTTGAATTTTTACCCTACACTACTATCGGGGTATTATTATTTGTTTGCAAATACCATAAGATATCAATCGGCTTAGAATCACTTTGTGAGTCGATTTAATGAAGTCAGTCAGTCCGTCCGTCAGTCTATGTAAAACTACAGCCTGCAACCGTAAAAATATTTAGATGAGCTTTTGTAAATATTTTACCAAGAACGAATAATGTTGTATCGGTTAGAATTGGTCCATATGCAGACCATAAAAATTTGGCTTAAATGGCATTTAAAAACTCAGAAAAAAAAAAGGCATGACTAAAAATGAATCCAAAATTTTCCTTTAAAATACTTTAAAATTTTTTTCTCAATATAAATCAAATTT
This sequence comes from Eustalomyia histrio, assembly GCA_949748255.1. NCBI lineage: Eukaryota > Metazoa > Arthropoda > Insecta > Diptera > Anthomyiidae > Eustalomyia > Eustalomyia histrio. Next base: position 48,965,020 of record OX456525.1, read on the forward strand.
TATTGACACTTAAAAATTTTTTTTTACAATGAATAAAAATTCGTCGTTTCATATCTTTCAACTTATTCTGTGATCATTTTTTCGCGAGTAGTTAAATGAACCAAATTTTAGGAAGCCATTTCTAAATACAGTTATGAAGTAAATCACATCCTAATTTTTAAGAATTGTTTTCTAAAATTTGGAGCAGACAATTAAAAACAAAAAGTAATAAATTTTTTCCTGTAACATAAAAATAATTAATTTGATTTTAGATGCTGATGAACTATTTATACACTCACAATATTATTTCGTTTAAAACAATCTAAAATACAGATTAAATTAATCGAAAATACAATCAAAAAGAGGACTACTGATTTTCCATTATGTTCAAACCATTTTGTTGTTCACTTTTCAAAGTAAAAACAATAGAAAGCCGTTTAAAATAACCATAAAATTTTTACTGACAAAAAGTTAGAAAAAACTACTTTTGTGGTTTGTTTTTCAAATTGAAAGTTTTTTTATTTGTATGTAATTACAAAACACAACACTTGTGTGTATGTATATTTGAATAATTTATTGTCATTTTATTGAAATAATTTTGTATATATACAAACTATTTTGGTAAAAAACAAAAGGGAATTATATTAATTAATATTTTTCAAAGCAAAAAACATAAAATTTTACATTTAACTAAAAATATCAACTCCTACTGAATGTCTGTAAATTTGTATAGTTTGTTTTTTGAATGACTGATTCAAATAGTTAAAAAATATATTTCTATGAATTTTAATTGATTCTTCGTTTACAAACAAACTTTACGTATTACTTTTTAAATAAACTACAGTCGGTAACAGAAAATATATTGTGAGTGTAGGAAAAATTTTCTTGCAACTTTGTTCAGATAAGTTTTAAAAATTTAAATAAAATATAAAGAAATTTTTTTTCAAATAAAAAAATTTGCTTATTTTTATTTAGTAGTCATGGAGAATACACTGAAAAAGGTATTAGGCACAAGTTGGAATGCATTTTCTGGTCAGCTACGACCTTCATCAACATTCTTCGTGCCTTTGAAAGTGTCAATTATAAATATCTCTATTTAACGCACAAATCAAAGGAAAAAGCTAATAAGAAATAAGAAATTTTTTTCATTTGCAAAAAAATTTTCTATAATCTCGAACCAGACTAAAAATACATTTTTATACATATAAGTATTAAAAAGATCAACTATAAAATAAAAACTTCAATATAAAATAAAGTATAATTTTTTTTCTAGTAAAAGTTTTCTAATTTTTTAGAAATAATAAACTTAGGTATAGGATTTTTTTGCCAAAAATTTCTTCAGATAAATTAATATGTTTTTCATTTGTTTGAAATTTAATGAAAAAAAACAAAACGAAAATTTGTGGTTTATTTTTTTCCGTTACAGTTTTAAAAATTTTAATTTTGTTTGCTGTTTTCAACAAAAAAAAAAAAAAATATTTGTATGTATTCAAAAAATTTTAATTTGTTTTTTTTTTATTTAAATTGTTTGTTTATACACAAAATTAGTGCAATTCAAATTACAAGAACTTTTTAAACACACACATACATAATGTTATTCACACAAAATATGTCTATAGACTGTGTGAGTATAGATTTTGTAGATTAAACTAGTTTAAAAAAGGCTTAAATATACTTTGAGTACCTTTCATCAACTTTCTAAAAAAAATTTTCCTGATTTTCATACAAATAATGTAAAAAATTTTGGAAGTGAAATTACGGTGAAAAAAATTTTTTTTTTTTTTTTTTGAAGTGAAAAACTTTTTTGAAAGAGTAAAAAAAATTTTGTGATTTAAAAAAAATTAGGAAGTGAAAAAAATTTTACGAGGTAAAAAAATTTTAGTGGTTTTATAAAATATTATTCAATTCTAAGAGAGAGAAATATTTTACTTGCCAGTCGCAACTATGAAATTGTACTCATAACTTCCTAACCGCTGGACCAATTTGGTCATTTTCAATACCAAACTGATCTAGCGGTTATTTTTTACAAAATTGGTGGGTAAAATTTTAACATTTATTTTTAACTGATTAATCATTTTTTTTTTACTGGTGTGTCAGTTGTTTAGACAACATTTAAAAATAAATTGCAAAAACCAATTGATTTAAATGAAAAGTAAGTAGACTGTATTTTAAATGAAATGTCATTTCTTTTAAATGGTATTTTCTGTTATGTTAACTTACAAACTATTTTAACTTCAGAATTATGTTACTGACCACCAAATAATATTAAGATATTCAAAAATATTCAATAAAACGTCGCGTGACACTCAAAATTCGGTTCATCTGATACCTAAATTAATCAATTTTTAAAGTCAGCCTTTATCATGCAATGGTCCTAATAATAAGTATTAAATTGTTTGTGCTATTTAATGCTTATAAATATCTAATTTATAAAATTTTTAGCAAATCCCGAATTAATGATACAAAAGCTAATAGATATTAAATGGTTTTTCTAAATATTTCCAATTTAAAGATATTAGAAAACCCCAAATATGTACGTTTCGACTGATGCCAACATAATCAACATTTTAATTAATTTTTCTATTCATACTCATAATCTGGGCAATTTTTTCTTTTGCGTTAATACCCCTTTTTACGCAATTCTGACCACCAACAACGCAGAATAAAACTAATTATAACAAATAAAATGGTTGAACATTTAAAAAATCATTAAAGCAGTAAGCACTAGGGGATTTTTAAAAGCTTTTTATTCGTATATATTCAAATAGAAAAATGACAGCTCATTATGATGGTTTTACTGTAAAAGATAAAAATAATGATAATGATGTTGATGCTGCCGCTGAAGATAATGTCAAAAAAAAGCAAGAGTTATTTAATATGAAATATCAAAGCCAATAAATAAATATCAACAGTAACAACACAGCAGCAAAAATGAAAAGTGATTTAATTAAACCATCATTTACACGCTTTAAGCTTCCGCTCATTCAAATAAAATTTCTATAAAGTCCTAAAGCTAAAAATCACTGAAATCCACATCAAACCAATAAGATGAAAATGAATGAATTGTAAATTGTTAATACCTACATACATATTTGAAAGTTAGTTTGTTGGCTGGTTATTGTTACACTCAGAAAAAAAAGTTAGTAGAAAAAATTTGTAAACAGTTTTCAATCCCACTTTACACTTTTTGTACTGATTTTTAGTAAAAAAATTATTATTTAGCAAATCTTTTTGCTATTTACATTTTACAAATTACAGTGCTTTTACAGAATATTTACAAATTTTTGATGGTAATTTCAGAAATCATTTTACAAATTTTTGAAAACCGATTTGCAAAAAAAAATACTTATTTTAAAAAAGTGAATATTGGAGGAAATGTTATTTCTAATTAAAGCTTACACCTACAAACTTAAATTGCCTTAAAATGTTGCATAGATTAAAAAAAGGTATCGGAAGTGAATATACCGACTCATGTCTGAAAATAGGACATCCACACTTAAAAAAGTTTGTAAGTTAAAATAACTGAAAATATCATTTAAAAGAAATGATATTTCATTTAAAAACCGGTCTACTTAATTTTCATTTAAATTAAATGCCATTTGTTATTTATTTTTAAATGTTGATTAAACAACTAACACATCCGTAAGAAACAACTGATATAATCAGTTAAAATAAATGTCAAAATTTTACCCACGAATCCTTAAAAAATAAATGTTTTTTTCATTTGTTTGAAATTATTTCCGTTTTTGTATTTTTTGTTATACCCTCCACCATATATGGTGAGGGTATATATCAGTTTGTCATTCCGTTTGTAACATGTCGAAATATAGGTTTAAGACCCCATAAAGTATATATATTCGTGATCCTTATGCAATTTTAAGTCGATTTAGCGATGTCCGTCTTTCTGTCTGTCTGTCCGTCTGTCTGTTGAAATGGCGATCACGACGCGAAGACGCAAGCGGGGGTGCCTATTTTTACCCAGATTATTGAACATCCTCCCGAGCAGTTTGGTATTTAAAATGAGCAAAATCGGTTAAGCGGTTCAAAAGTTATGAGTGAAAATGTGAAGGTACCTCTAAACTTTCCATACAAATTTGTACAATTTTTCTGTATCCATTTTTTTTTTTCTGTTAAGTAAGTAAAAATGTTATTAAGTCTTTTTATTGTTCGTTTACATTTATTGTCTTACATACTATGAGAATAATAACATTCTTAGAGCTATATGTGTGTTACTCTGATAACTAAGTTAACGTAAAAATTAACAATGTTAAAGTCGCTAACAGAGCAGACCTCTGTAAATAACATTGCTAAAACTAAATAACAAAAGTTCGTTACATAAATTGACAAAACATATTCATATTACAGTTCATGCAAAATTTAGTATATACGTATATCATCTTCAGCCCCTATGGTGGAGGGTATTCAAAGATTCGGCACAGCCGAATTTAGCCCTTTTTTACTTGTTTTTTTTTTTTTAATATACTCGTACAATACAAAATGTATGTATGCATATGAAGCTATAAACACTTTTTGTGTGAATGTATTTGTATATGTATGTGTGTTTATGAAGTTCTTGTAAATTGTATTGAAAAATTTTGTATATATACAACCAATTTTAATAAAAAAACAAATTGAAATTTTTTGAATATTTTTTTTTTTTGAAACAGACAGCAAACAAAATTAAAATTTGTAATAACTGTTACGGACACAAATAAACCATAAGTTTCCGTTTTGTGGGTAAATTTTTATTAAATTTCAAATAAATGAAACTGAAAAAAATCGGTAAATGATAGTAAATTATTTCGAATAAATGTATAAAAAAGTTAATATAGATATTTCTTTGAAAAATAAATGTATGTTCCTTTATTTTTAAATGGAACGGAAAACTTTTTTATTAAACTACAAACAGTTAACTACATAATATTCTGAGTGCACTTAAAATAGCACTAAAAAGTGTTTTTAGTTCTAAAAATCAGCCCTAAAAACAATTAAAATTTTTACCTTAAAAGAAAAAAAAAATTGACTAAAATATTACCAAATTAAAACAAAATGCTTAATTCGTTTATGTTTTAACAATTATTAATATTTTTAAGCCTTTGATTTTTTTTAAATTTTGTATAAAATATTTTTTGAAGAAAATAAATAAAATAAAAGAATTTTGATGCTAAATTTTGTACTAATATTAATAAATATTTAGTATTTTTTTTTTGCTGATTTTAGCAAACAGATTTTAAATTCCACTTTACAAAAAGTATACTAAAATTGAGTAGCGGCTACTAATTTTTCTACTAATTTCATTGTACTACACGTCAGCAGATATGTGTTGCTAAGATTAGCAAAAAATACTACTGGGCTCAAATTAGCAAAATTTCTCGTAATAACAGCAAAATTTTTAGTTGCCATTACAGACTTTTTTTTGGTGAGTGTAGAGATGGTGCTAGACATATAGACTCGGGTTAAAATCAATTTCATTTACTTCTTATTTTCATTTGTCTCCTTCTCCTACATTTACTTCCTTTCTCGACTCGTTGTTTCTATTTAGTTATGGTAATAAACAAACTAATGCATGACTGACTTGAAAGTTAAGAACACGAATACAACTGGACAGTATGTTGTTGTAATACGCATCCGTACTGTAAGATAGTTGGTAAAATGTAGTTTGAATGCCGTTAGCTAGAACCGTCAGTGTACGCTTGGTGTATGTTTGTATCTAAGAAAATTGTAGTTAAACATGCAAAATACATGGATGCCTAACGCAGTGTAAGGAGGAATAGCATTTTGTATTTTTTTTTCGGTTTTGTATATAATAATGTACTAATGGATTTGAATTTTACTGGCCTATTAGAGAAATCATAAAAATTTTTGTTTAATAGAAAAGTATGCATTTTTTAACAGAGCTGAACAACTTTAGACCCGATTACTTCCTTTAGTTAATATTGTAAGGAATATTTTATTCTGCGTGTTTGACTAAGAGCAGATTTATAAAAAAAATAATTCCTTAAATCAATTTTCAAATCTGATTTAAATTTTGACGAATTAATTCGCGAATTACTTTATCTGATTGAATTATTTACTATCGTACCATAATTCAATCTTTATCTTTTTAGAAGAATCAAGTTGATTTAAATAATTCTTTTTATAAATCAAACGAAAAAATTTAATTTGAATAATTCAATTTTAAATCAAAGAATCATATCAATTTTGATTTAATTCGTGAAGCAAAAAAATTAATATTATGATTCTCGAAAATAATTTGATTTGGAAATTAAAATAAAATTTTTTAAATCACTGTTAATTTAATTTTTAACCCGAAGGGTTTCATGGAATTTTTATAAAACAGTCTTCCGGACCTGTCCTATATTTATAATAGCAGTAAAAAATTTTGTCCGTTTTGCCCTAACTTGCATTTACGAAATGGCGAATATCTAGAAAACTACACTTACAAAAAATAATTAGTATAAAATTTGTAAATGGTTTTCAATCCCACTTTACTATTTATTTACTAATTTTTAGTAAAAAAAAAAATGATCATTAAGTAAATTTTTTGCTCTGTACATTTTACAAATCACATAATTTTTACAGAATATTTACGAATTTTTGTCGCTAACTTAAGAAATCTTTTACAAATTTTTAAAAACCAATTTGCTAAAATTAGCAAAAAAGAATTTACTACTTTTAAAAAAGTTGATATTAAAAGAAATGTTATTTCTAAAAGTTAAATCTTATAGATACAAACTTAAATTGTATTAAAATGTTACATAGGTTGAAAAAAGGGATCGGAAGTGAAGATACTTTTCACAACCGACTCATGTCCACACATAGGACATCCACTTAAAATAGCACCGAACATTTTTTTAGTTCTAAAAAGCAGTTCCAAAAACAATTAAAATTTTATCTTAAAATCCAAAAAATGTACTAAAATTATTTTTCAAAACAAATATTAGCAAATGAAAACAAAATTATAAATTCGTTTATGTTTTTCCAATTTTTAGTCTTTGATTTTTTTTTAATTTGGTCTAAAAAAATAAATAAAATAAAAAATTTTGCTCGATGAAAAAAAATATAAATTTATATATTCGAATTCCTGAAGAAAATTTTTTAATTTGAAAAAAAAATCTATAATTTTTTTATAAATTAAAATTTTGCTATATTTTACAATTCATTGAGTTTACAGCAATTTAATAAAATTTAGAAGCGCCTATTAATTTTTTATACTAATTTGGATTAATAATATTTTGTAAATTTTTTTTTGCTGATTTTAGCAAACAGATTTTAAATTCTACTTTACAAAAAGTTTACTAATATTTAGTCGCAGCAGCTAATTTTTTCTACAAATTTCATTGTACTACACGTCAGCAGACATGTGTTGCAAAGATTAGCAAAAAATTCCGCTGAGCTCAAATTAGCAAAATTTTCCGTGATAATAGCAAAATTTTCAGTTGCCATTACAGACTTTTTTTGTTGAGTGTATGCGAGAATTTAATGTTTTTTTTATATTGTTTTAATTCGCAAATCGAATCAATCTTTTTTTTAATTCGCGAATTAAAAAAAGAATTATGTTTGAAATGCTTTGATTCAATTGAATCAAAAAAGATTCAAATGAAATTGATTAATCAACAATTATTTTAAATTGATTTTTAAAAAATTTGAATCAACTCGCTTATTTACAAAAAGAATTATTTTTTTTTGCGAATTAATTCAATAAAGATTTATTTTTTTTTCAAAGAGCAAAATTGACCATAATCCCATAATACTTAAAAAAAATATTCACCACTAACAGTGCTTCTGAAATTAAAGATCAGGGTAGTCCAGATACAAATATGTATCTTCTTATTAAAATGTTTTATTGACACTGACAGATTTTTTGCTTTTCGCATGAACAACGTTGGGTAATATTGCAAACTTATTTGCAAAGTTAAAAGAAATTTTGTGCGAAATTAAGTAGAAAAAGTTCGTGAGACCTAGTGCTAGTGGATAACACTTATGCTTCCCATAGTCGTGTACGGTGCTTACCGATGAGTATGTGGCTGCTTAAAGTGAGGAACTCAATCCAAGAACATCGACTCGCCATCGATCTTAAGAACTCGTCTCTTCACACCCCAGCATGATGAAAATTTTGCACAAAGATCTTAGATTATTCGCTTACAAGGTCCATAGTACAAGGTACATCGTTGCGACTTCAATGTATGGGACTTATAGAAGCTAAAATCGGACATCGAATTTGGGCAAAAATTCATCATTTCTGACGAGGTGTATTTTTATCTCGGCGGCTATGTCAGTAAATAAAATTGCCGTATCTGAGGATCGGAAAACCCTCACGTTGTCGAGAAGGCAACGCAGCCACAGAGAGTGACAGTTTGGTGTGGATTTTGGAGAGGTGGCATCATTGGCCGATTTTTTTTTCGAAAATACTGCTGGAAACGCCATTTCAGTCAACGGCCACATGATGACGAACTTTTTGAGGACTGAAATAAAAGATATCTATAATGGAACTTGGCTAATCTTTGGTTTCAACAGCTCATTAAACATTTAATCTTTTGCGCACTAAGTTCGGTAATCATTTTATGAGAGCTGCGATTTTACCCCTTTAGAATTTTTCTTGTGGGGTGCCTTTAAAGACCGATGCTATGCGTGTTGATAAAAAAATTGCTTTTTGAAGGGAAAAAATACAGTTGAAGCAAAAACTTGGCTTGATGACCAGTTTCCGGACACTGCCCCAGGAAAATCAACCATTAAGGATTGGTATGCTAAGTTTAGACGTGGTGAAATGAGCACCGGAGACGGTGTACGCAGTGGACGCCGAAAAGAGGTTGTTACGGATGAAAACATCAAAAAAATCCACAAAATGATTTCGAATGACCGTAAATTGAAATTGAATTGCAATAGCAGGTCCACTAAAGATATTAACTAAACAACGACGAGTTGATGACTCGGTGCAGTGTTTGGAAATGTGTGACAATAGATGAAACATGGCTCCATCATTTCACTCTGAAGTCCAATCGACAGTCATCCGAGTAGACGTGATGAACCAACTGCAAAGTGTGTAAAGACGCAACAGTCGGCTGGCAAGGTTATGGCGTCTGTATTTTGGGATGCACATGGAATAATTTTCATGGACTACCTTGAAAAAGGAAGGACCATCAACAGCTACTATTACATAGCGTTATTGGACCATCTGAAGGACGAAATCACCGGAAAACGGCCGCATTTGAAGAAAAAGAAACTTGCTGTTTCGCCAAGACAATGCACCGTGTCACAAGTCAGTGAAAACGATGGCAAAAATCCATGAATTGGGCTTCGAATTGCTTCCGCATCCACCGTATTCTCCAGATCTTGCCCCCAGCGACTATTTCCTGTTCTCAGATCTCAAAGGAATGCTCTCTGGGAAGAAATTTTCGTCGAATTAAGAGGTGATCGCCGAAACTGAGGCCAATTTTAAAGCAAAGGACAAATCGTACTACAAAAATGGTATTGAAAAGTTGGAGGGTCGCTATAATCAGTGTATTACCCTTGAAGGGAACTATTTTGAATAAAAAAAACAAATTTGGCCATAAAAAATGTGTTTTACTATGATAGGCCGGGGACTTTTCAATTGACCCGTTATATATGATTTACCACTCATCATATTTTATCATATAAATCATATCTTAATTTTATATATGAAATAATTCAAGATAATTAAAAAAAAAAATCTAATATATATTTATATATGGTAATGCATAACAACATGTGTGACACGGAAAGTTAAAAGGGAAATATGGTCAGAAAAGTTAGCAAGTTGATTTTTATGCGCCTGAATGCGCATCGGGGGTTTTCGAGATCGCTGATTACGAATCTGGTATTAGATTTTGGAAATTCAAAATGGCGGATCGAATATGGCGAACTATTTTTTGTAATATTTTTGGATTTGCTAGAAACTCGTCACTCAGGGTTTTCTGAGCTGCTGATTACGAATCTGGTATTCGATTTTGATCCAATATGGCGGACCTTTTGTAATATTATTGGTCAATTTAAAAAAAAAAGTAATCCGCCATAATTTGTCCGCCATTTTGGATTTTTATAATCTAATACCAAATTCGTAATTAGCGACCCCAAAAAACCCCTGGTGTGACGAGTTTCAAGCAAATTAAATCAATTGCAGAAAAGTTTGTCACATCGGATACTTTTTTAATTTTTTTTTTTATCAAATTTGTGTATTTTAAAGCTAAATTATTAAAAAAACTAATGCAGTTAGAAAGCTGCGTTTTTTTGCATTAGAAAGAGCGTGTTGCCTACTATAAGAATCATCAAAAAAGTAAAAATCGATGTTTTCGACCCATAGGTCCCTTTTAATTTTCCCTGCCACTCATATGCATTTATATATAATGATTTATTTTTAGATAAAGTCGCATATGATTATAAATAAATTTTTTGTTTACTCGGATTGGCATAATTAATTTAAATAATTATTAATATCGGAATAACAAAGTTTTTTTCGACGACTTTTTATTTTAATTAAAAAGTTAAAATGAAAAGTTTTCCTTGCCCCAATAATAATTTTCTCATGAGCTAAATTTTTCAAATCTAAGTTTAAACATTCCCATGGGCCAAATGTTGCATTGAAAGGATTAATATTTTAGTATGCACAAGACAGCATGTCTATACAAACATGTGCATGTCTAGTGAAAAAAAAAAATAAACGCCTAAAGGATAAACAATTTTATTTTAAAGAATTTTAGTAAATATGTCTGGATAAATACATGAGAACATCTAACGTATAGTTATAAATTTTAATTTTAAATTGTAAAATTGATTTAAAACGGTTATTTCCAAGACGTATGTTCAGTGGTAATGTTTGCCCATTTAAAGCAACAAGAATAAGTGCTGAATTAAAACTACTGCAAGTTGAAAAAAGAAACCACTCAGGGGGTTGAATATAACTATTTCAATATTCAATTTCTTTCTTAACATTTATGGGCTATCAAAAAATTCTACTGCCAGCTTTGTAATGTAACACGTGTCTAATATTACACAATGATGGATAAGCTTAATCCCTTGTATAAACGTTATTATATGAGACCCACCAAAACACGCGTACTGTGTATTGACATTAAGTTGGTTAAATGTGAAAAAAGAGCAGTTTAATTGAAAAGTTATTTATGTCAAATAGAGAAATCAACAATAGCAGCAAATAATGGAAGGTGGTTGGTTGGATGGTTGGTTGGTTTCTGTAATAGGTTGGGTTAATCTCCAAGGGCGGGTTTTACATAAAAATTTGTTAATAATCGTTAACATAGTTATGAATATTTGATTAAAAACATATTTTGTTGTGTATATTTATTATAAGGATTATAAAAGAATTTGTAAACGGGATGTTATTACAAATACTACAAATATAATATGAATTTTTTTTTTTTCAAGAGAGGCAGTTAAGTTTGGGAAATTCTGATAGAAAACCAAATAAGATAAGAAAAGCTTGGAACTTATTCAAGTTTCGGCGGATTCAAAACAATGGACACATTTTTTTCGTATTCCAGAGATGCAATTTCGGCTCTGACGGCGGCTAAGTCAGCTTGAGCAGCAAGGATTTTTCAGAACGGCGGCTTTTATATTAACCTGTTTATTTGAGATTTAAAAAATATATTTAGGAAATATATTTAAAAAAAATCTAATTTATTGCTTAACAGGTCAATTGAAAAGTCTCCGGCCTACCATAGTAAAACACATTTTTTTTTTTTGGTAAAATTCTTTTTTTTTTATTCAAAGGTGATACATTATAGCGACCGTCCAACTTTTCGATACCATTTTTGTAGTACGATTTGTTCTTTGCTTCAAAATAGGCCTCAGTTTCGGCGATCACCTCATCATTCGACGAAAATTTCTTCCCAGCGTGCATTCTTTTGAGATCTGATAACAGGAAATAGTCGCTGGGGGCCAGATCTGGAGAATACAGTGGATGCGGAAGCAATTCGAAGCCCAAATCATGGATTTTCGCTATCGTTTTTCACTGACTTGTGACACGGTGCATTGTCTTGGTGAAACAGCAAGTTTCTTTTTCTTCAAATGTGGCCGTTTTTCGGTGATTTCGTCCTTCAGATGGTCCAATAACGCTATGTAATAGTCGCTGTTGATGGTCCTTCCTTTTTCAAGGTAGTCCATGAAAATTATTCCATGCGCATCCCACTATACAGATGCCACAAACTTGCCAGCCGACTGTTGCGTCTTTCCACACTTTGGATTTGGTTCATCACGTGTAGTCCACTCGGATGACTGTCGATTGGACTTCAGAGTGAAATGATGGAGCCATGTTTCATCCATTGTCACATATCGACGCAAAAACTCGGGTTTATTACGCTTGAACATCTCCAAACACTGCACCGAATCATCAACTCGTCATTGTTTTTGGTTAAAAGTGAGCTCGCGCGGCACCCACTTTGCACAGGGCTTTCTCATACCCAAACATTCGTGAATGATATGATGTACATGTTCAGTTAATATCTTTAGAGTACCTCCCTGCGGGAAAAAAGGAATCAGTTGGGAATTGGACCGGTTCTGAAAATACATATCACGAGATAGGTGAAAAGAGGACGGGTTCCTAAAGTACCTATCACGTGACCGGTTTAAAAGTCACGACATGTCCTTTTAGACCAGTCCTGTGACATGTTACAGAGGGCAATTGACCTCCTCCTAGGACAAGCCCATGTTCAAGTGAGCGGTACCGTGACCGGTTCTTATTACAATAAACCGGTCACGTGACGTGTCCTGAGATAGGTCCTTTTCCCGCAGGGTTGCTATTTCATTCAATTTCAATTTACGGTCATTCGAAATCATTTTGTGGATTTTTTTTTATGTTTTCGTCCGCAACAATCTCTTTTGGGCGTCCACTACGTTCACCGTCTTCGGTGCTCATTTCACCACGTCTAAACTTAGCATACCAATCCTTGATGGTTGATTTTCCTGGGGCAGTGTCCGGAAACTCATGATCAAGCCAAGGTTTTGCTTCAACTGTATTTTTTCCCTTCAAAAAGCAATTTTTTATCAACAATAACAAAAGTTGCTTCACTTAAAATGCTATAATTCAAAAACTAATGAGCCGACAGCTGTCAAATTTATACACGTGCCTTTTGAAGTCTAGTAGCGCCATCTATGTGTCAGGCCGGGGACTTCTCAATTGACCTGTTATTTGTATTTATAAGCGGCTCAGTCGCCAGCCAGTTCTAGTCAACAGGATCGGCTGCACCTAAGTCCTCCGTCCTGTAACCTATTTTCGTAAATACTCCTGAGTGTTGGTTTATCGTAAAAAAGTTATCGGCACCGACGGCTATTCGGCTACTAACTGGCGACTTGCACCTCTGTTTTAGTCATATTATTTAAATTTGTCTAGCATTTTAGAGATTATGAAAAGATTCGGTTCTATCGAATTTAATTCTTTATTCAAAAGTTTCAAAATTACTGTTCGTCGTGGACGGAGAAAAATATGGAACATAAAGATAAAAGTTTTATTTGTATTTATAGAAAGAGTTCCTATAATATTATTTAAAAATATCTATATTAGTTTTTAAAATAATCTCAGGTTATTTGCACGTAGTGCTGTTGTTGATAGAGAGAGGAAAAGAGAGAAGGAAGGGTTTTAGATTTGAAAAGACCAAATTATAATAATAAAATATTGTTGGCTCACTTTATAAACAACATACATTAAAAATCAACAAAATGGCGCCCAAACATTTACCATAAAATTAAAATAAGTTCCTAGTCCTATTTAGTATTATTTGATACTTAAGTTTGTTTTTTTTTTTAAATTGAGAGCTACATTAAAAACGATTTTTTTTTAATCTCAGTTTTTGTCTCTGCTCCGGCGCCTTTGTAAAATAAAGGTTAAAATTAATTTAATATTTATGTCATTAAAAAAATGTTAAAGTTAAACAAATAAACGTTGTCTTATTGCATGTTATTCTATACTTTACATTTCCTCTTTATCCCATTCACATTTTCTAATCAATACCTTAACAAATCAATAATCAGCGAAAAAAAACAACACCACAGCCTCAACTATAAATTCTGTATGCTCCCTATACGCTTAATCGAAAATTATCAACCCCTATCATTACCACAGCAAAAAATCAGCAGAAAAACAAGATCACCACTTACCTAAATTTCCAATAATGCCATAATTCCTATAATAATTTGTTATACTTTTAAGTTTTTGTTTTTCTTTTTTGTACGATCGAAAAACAGCAGGCGTTTACCAAATATAACACGGTGTTAATTTCAACAAAATTACCAGACGGTAATTTATGTTTTAGTAGAATAAGCGAGATATAACAGAATCACATTGTCTGTCATTTAGTGGTGTATACAAATCAAAAATAATACAAAAAAAAACTTTAGGATAAAGGATCTTTTTTTGTTCAAAATGAAGAGGTAAAAAAAAGATTTTTTCATTATTAAAAATTTAAATTTCAAGTGTAGCTCAATTACAAGATAACACAGACATACTTTTTTAGATTCCCGGTCATTATGCCATTATTTGAGATAATCCCAATAGCGAAAATAAGGGTTGTAACTATCCTGACTGTATTAGGATTATGTCCAAAAAGCTTTAGTTAGCAAAGCCGGAGTTAGATATACCCCAGAGGAAAAAATCTAAGAAGCAGGCTACACAAAAAAAGTCTTATCCACGAAGCTGTCATGCGGGAAAAAATTGGTCAGTTGGGAACCGGGACCTGTCCCGGGATAGTTGAAAACTGAACCGGTGTCGAAAAAACATATCACGATATAGGTGAAAAGAGAACCGGTTCCTAAAGTACCCATAACGTGACCGTTTAAAAGTCACGACATGTCCTTTTAGGCCAGTCCTGTGACATGTCACATAGGGCAATTGACCCTCTTCTAGGACAAGCCCATGTTAAAGTGATCGGTCCCGTGACCGGTCCCTACCACAATGAACCGGTCATGTGACGTGTCCTGGGATAGGTTCTTTTCCCGTAGGGTGGTATCACCCTGCGTGAAAAAATCAAATCAAAATGATTTAAATAATTCTTTTTATGAATCAGACGAAATAATTCAATTTGAATAATTCGATTTTAAATCAAAGAATCAAATCAATTTTGATTTGATTCGCGAATCAAAAAATGAATTATTTTGATTCTTAAATATGATTTGATTTGCGAATTAAAATAATTAGTTTTTAAATCACGATAAATTTTCATGGAATTCTTATAAAACAGTCTCCTCGGGATGTCTTCCGGACCTGGCCCATTTTTATTATCGCAGTATATTTACACTCTACTCTATCTCGCTTAGTTTTCGAGATACCGACCATTTTAAAAAATTACCATTTGACAAAATTTTTGAAAAGCTCAACAAAAGGTACACACTGGTGTGTCCCCAAAGAGTTTCCTGGAATTTTTATAAAACAGCCACGGGGTGCCTATTTTTTTTATCAATTTATATGAAAATATAAATTAACACACTTTGTGGCTTTTTTATAAAATTAGATACCTTAGGATGTCTTCCGGATCCGGCCTATTTTTATTATCGCAGTAAAATAATACTCTAGTAGAGCAAAAATTTTGTTAGTTTTGCCCTATCTAGCTTAAAATTAAAAATTACCATTTTACAAAATGGCGAATATCTGGAAAATTAAGCGAGATTTGCAAGTCAATTTTCATGTTTTAAATCGCAAATCAATATTTATTTATTCGCGAATTAAAAAAAATTATGTTTGAAATGATTTGATTCATTTGAATAAAAAAAAATTCAAATGAATTTGATTAAACAATTATGATTTTAAATCTGATTTTATAAATTGATTAATAAAATATTGAATCAACTCGATGATTTGCAAAAGGAATTATTTTTGTCGCGAATCAATACAATAAAGATTTGTCTTTTTCAAGGTCTGAGGGTCAATTCTCGTTCTGTGATAATGTGAAGTGAAAAAAAACTTTTCATTTTCGTTTTCATAAGCACTTTTCACTCGAACTTTTCACAAATACATAAATTGCGATTCTCGTATGTATTATGAAAAAAATGTTTCATTCGCACTGTACCCATGAAAATTTTGTAACTGTGTTACCCAAAATTTAAAACAAATGTCAAAACAGAGAAAAACGTAAACAAAAGTGAATTAAGTTCGTAAAATTTATTTTAAATAATTTTATAAAAATATCTGAATTAATTGTATGGATATTGCTCAAAGAATTCCGGATGAATAAAGGTAAGGCAATGATGTTACAAGCATTTAATTGCAGTAAATAATTTAATAATTTATAGGAATTTTTTGAGAGTGCTGAGACGCATACTTCGTGCTGACCACAATCCATTCGAGATGACAACCGACAAGCACTTCATTGATTTATATCGGCTTACTTTAAATGAACTATATTTGGTGCGCGTATGAAATATTACTTAAAGAAAAAAAATTTTATAAAGAATATAAATAAACTATAAATAAATATGCCATACTTTTGCCATTTTTCACTGTCCTTTTGGGTCCCACTAAAACTGGTGAGGCTCGCCGCTAATTCGTTACACTTTTCGTCTCTAAATAATTTGGCACCATCTGCAGTTACAAATCTGTAAATATGGGATTAATAAAAGTGTGATTATGGTTATTAAGCTACTTACTTATCGTTTGCAATGTCCACATGCTTTTCTTAATAATTAATTAAATACCCCTTTTGACTTTCGCTGGCACGCTTTCCTCTTACAATCTTCTCTTTTTTTTCACTTATAAATAGTCTGTGTAAACAATTTTTTCATATGAAAATATTTTGACAGTTGTTTGCACTGTTACACAAAACAAGAATCGCCAGTGCTGTGCAATCGTGAAAAAATCTTGTTTCGTTCCACTTTTTTTTTTCATATGAAAACGTTTTGATATTTCTTTACATTTTTTCACAGAACGCGAATCAAAAGTACTATGAAAACGTGAAAAAACTTTTCATTTCACCGTTTCACAGAACGAGAATTGACCCTCTGGTCAACACTTTTTTTGACAACTTGTCGCAACACAAGTGTTTTTATGTGCACAAATCGATGAAAACAATGCAAAGCAACTAATGAGGAAATAAATTAATAACTTGAAGAAGAAACAAGTAAACACAAGGCTTAAGTTCGGCTGTGCCGAATCTTATAATGCCCTCCAATCATATCCTAAAAAAAATGTTATCTACTGTTTTTGATACAAATAATGTTAAAAAACGTTTGAAGAAAAATTATGGAGGTAAACAAAATTTTTTGAGGTGAAAAACTTTTTTTTGAATGCGAAAACAAATTTTTTGGTGAAAAAAAAATTTTTTTGAGGTGAAAAATATTTGAGGTGAATACAAAATATTAATTTCTAAGCGACTGGTAAAAAATATGAGAAATACTGGCTACTATGAAATTGTACTAAAATACACCCATTTGTAGGAAAAATTTAGAGGTAAATTCACATTTTCACTCATAACTTTTTAACTGCTGGACCGATTTTGCTCATTTTCAATACCACACTGCTCGGAAGGATGTCCAATAATATAGGTAAAAATACGCACCCTCGCTTTGCGTCGTGATCGCCATTTCAGACAGACGGACATCGCTAAATCGACTTAAAATTGCATAAGGATCAAAGGATACTTTTAGGGCCTTAGACCTATAATTTAACATGTTACATACGGAATGACAAACTGATAAAAATTATCTAAACACTTAATAGATTTTATTTTATACTTTGTGTGACAAACAGCCAATTTCAGCATACATTTCGTTATACTTGTGTGGGTAAATATAAAAGGGGCTTTAACACAATCAAACCATTCGATTGCTAATAAATTTAGTTATCACACAGTTCGAATATATGCAAGAAGCAAGAATATATGATGTATCGTGTCTGAATAATTTCTTAATAAAAAAAAACAATTCTGAGGATTCCCAAAAATTTAGAATAAAATTTCCCAATCATAAAATATTTTATCTTTAAAATCATTTCTTTATACTTTCGTTCCTGGTCATAGCAAAAATTCAATTTTATTGTAAAATAAAGATTTTCGCAATATTTCCAAATAAATAAACAACAATAACAACAACAACATGTACAACAAATAAATAGCAGATATAAAGGTCATAAACTCAATTGCTTTTTGTTTAAAGAAAACATATGCGTGGATTTTTCGTTTTAAAACCATATGAAATTTTTCAAAAAGCATAAATGTAAAATGCGATGCAAATGTATTGTTCATACAATTTACCCTTAAAATAAATCTTTCTGGCAGCAACAATAGCCACGCTGTGGGTTGCTGCTGGAGGATGGCTTATGGTGGTGGTGGTAGTGATTTATTTTGGAAGCACAAAAAATAAGAGGAAGAAAAAAAAGAAAAGTAAAGGATTTTTTTTTACACAATTGACTTGCTGTTGTTGCTGATTGTGTATGTATTTGCTTGCAGGCAAATTAAGTATTACATTGTGCATATGTATTGTTTTACCTTGTGTATGCGTGTGTGATTGTGTGTTTGTACGAGTGTAATTGTATGGGTTTGCATGTTTGTTTGTTTGTTTTTTTTCTACGCGATTTCAAATTATTGCCAACGGTGGTAATTTTGCATAACATTGCATTACGCAGGATGTTTGTATTGTTTTCTCTGCCTGTATCAGGATATTTTGGTTGTAATTTGTTTTGTGTTTATTTTTTATTTTTGCATGATGCGTGCATCGGTTCTTGTTTTTGGGTAATAACGGATATAAAGTGATGTGTTAACATGTTTTTTTTTCTTGTTAATAAATGCAACAATTTTTTTTGGTATTGCACCAAGACTTTAGATTTGAGCCGATTTTTGACAGTTAAGAGATTCTATGTGAGTGCTGGATCACATTTATAAAAAGTTTTAAATTTTACTAGGAAATGTACCACAAATCTTTTGATTATATTTCCAAAATCATATTTTAAAATTATTATCTTTATAATTAAATTATTTTATAATTTTTATTTTAGGAACTTAATTTTCCAAACGATTTTCTATTTTTTTTTTTTTTTTTTGTGTTCATAATAATATTACAAGTAATTATAAAAGGCTTATGTGCATATGAGGCAACATATTCCCCGACCATTTATTTTAAACTAATTAACAATTACTAACTAACTAACTGCCTGCCTGCCTGCCTGGTTCGTTGGTTAGTTGACTGTCTAACCGTTTAACAAACCATGACAAAATTCTGTAAAGGTAAGCGAAAATTGAAAATTTATGAAAATTAATTGAATTTACGCTAAAAATTTTGTTTTTGTGCAAATTAAGCAGAAAATATTTACCACACGAATAATTGTACGAGATCTAATGTAAATGTGGGTGGATAAAATGATAAAGGGCGGGTGAGGTACATCACACATAGTATGAGACTTTCCATATTAACTAGCAGCTCAAAAAAAAAAAATGAAATCGTATCATAAAAATCTTTCCAATTTTTCTAAATACTGGACAAAGTATTTGAAAAAAAGCCCGCTTGGTTTGAGACTTGCTTAAGACTTGGCGTGCCATTTGACAGCCATTGAAAGCAAACTACCGCGTGGTTTGATTAAAGTATTGATGAAAAAATGGAAAATGGCAGTTTCCGTGGCAAAAATATCGAGTATTTGAGTTAAAGAAGTGGAATGTCCTATGTGGGCATAATTTGGTTGTAAAGTGTATTTTAACTTTCGAACCTTTATAGATTTACATGTTGGGCTCATCGATCTATTTCTAAAGTATGAATATCCCTGCGGGAAAAAGGGGTTGGTTGGGTATTGAGACCTGTCCCGTGATAGGTGAAATCTGGATTGGTTCCAAAAATAGATAGACAGCTCCTTCTAAAAATCAGTATTTCAAAATATATCATTCCTGGAGCATATGCAGGTATTTGGGGGGTCAGGTACCTGGGGGGCAGGTACCAGGGGAGGTCAGGTACCGGGGGGGTCAGGCACCTGTGGGAGGAGGCAGGTCCCTGGGGTGGCAGGAACCTCGGGGGTTAGGTACCTGGGGGGTTAGGTACCTGGGGGGTCAGGTACCTGGGGTCAGGTACCTGGGGGTCAGATACCTGAGGGACAGGTACCTGGAGGTCGGATACCTGGGGGCAAGGTACCGGGGGGCCAGGTACCTCGGCGGTCAGGTACCTGGGGTGGTCATGTACCTGGGGGCAGGTATCTGGGATGGCAGGCACCTGGAGGGGTAGGTACCTGGGAGGGGCAGGTACATGGGGCGGGCAGGTACCTGGGAGGCAGGTACGTGGGGGGGTCAGGTACATTGGGGGGGGACGTAGTGAAAATCGAATTTCAAAAGCGGAAAAATAGCTCCCTTAACTGCCAACACAAAAATAATATAAAACCTCCTAAAAGGTATTAAAATAGGGGGTTTCTATAAATCTGAAATTTCCAGATTTTTGGCTTTGTCACCAATAAAGTAATTTAATTAATCTCCACCACGAACACGGTTAAAATGAGCACTAAAAGTGATCAAAATGGTCCCCTTTGGCTAGAAATCAGAAATTTTAAATATGTATTCATTGGGGTATGAGCAAATTTACTGAGGATATAATTTTTGGAATTTACAATAAAAATGTGGTAAAAATAGGGTTAAAAAGGGGAAAAAGTGTTCGCTATTTACCCAGCACAAACTGTGAACTTAAAATTTGGTATGCAGATTTAATCTCTGGGATTTTTTTTTTGCAAATGTTTTCTAAAGTCAACCCTTCAGGCTAGAAATCTGTGGCTGATTTTAAATATGACTTGTCATTGTTATTGCCTTAAGAAAAATTGTCAACTAAAGCTTTGTAAAAATGGAATTAAAAAGAACTAAAATGCCCCTGAAACTTGAAATTAAAACAAACAAGTTAAACAAATTTATTAAAAAAGGATAAGAAATTTGTTCCTTATATATTCAGATATTTAAGTATTGGGACCTTAAATTAATAAGCGTATTGTCCATCGCTGTCCACAACTTTTTCCCATCTTTCTGGCAATTTTTGGATACCACCTCGGAAGAACGACTCGTCTTTTGAGGCAATTCAATCATCGACCAAATTTTTTTTATTTTGAAGTGAACTTTTGCTGGGACAGGTCGTGGCTCACTTCTTTGTCTAGTGCGCGGCTCAAACACATGAGTTGAATCCAATAGCATTCCCCTGTGATCGTTTTCTTCGGTTTGGCCAGCTCGTAGTAGATCGCGCTGCGCTGGTCCCACTAAATACAGAGCATAAGGCATTGCGAATGATGTTGATGGCTGGTCGGGCAAAATCCATGACTTCTGCGCTTGGAGTTGTCGTAATGGATCCGCTTTTCATCACCAGTCACAACGTGAAGCAAAAAACTCTTAATTTTTTGGCGTTTGAGGAGATAACAGCTCCAGCGAAAAATCGCGTTTTGACGTCTCAAGGCTTCAATACGTATGGCTCCCAGTTTTCTATCTTTTAAATCAATCCCATGGCTTTTAGGCGTTTACTGACTGTCGACTCATCCACTCCCAATGATTTTTACAATTCCTAAAGCATTTGTTCACGCAGAGCAATGATTCCAATTCTTCGTCTTCAAACTATTTGGGTTGACCCTGTCGTTGCTTGTCTTTGAACTCAAAGTCAACACTTTTCAAGCGACCGAACAACCACCTCTGATACGATTGTACGCAATTTTCTTCATATTAAAGTAGTAAAGAGCTCCGCGCAAAAACACTTTATCTGGTACGGAATTCGACATGTTCGAGAAAATATTTATTATTGTTGCTTACGTTTCAACCAAATGACATAATTGGCGCTTATTGACAATAGGTTTTTAGCGGCAGGGTCATTAAGAACTGGAATACTACTACTGGCGTCCTTTTGTTTGTTAGGATTGTTATTAATTAAATTCAGTACGTACACTCAATATTAATTATACGTACTAATGTTCTAACTGATTCTAGAAGGAATATTTAAAATTTTATTGAAGCCAAGTACTAACATGCTAAAACTTTCGGAATCGATAGAAAAATTTCAGAATTTTTTAATAACCTAAAATAAAAAACATATTTTGCCCGATTTTTGAATAAATTGAATTATCCATTACCCTAAAAATTTGAATTTGAAAAATAACTGTAAATTTGACATTAATACCATATACTTCTTTCTGTAAAGGGACAGTTGGTGTGGAAAGCCACATATATAGAGAATAAAGTATTTAGAAACATATGTCAGCTAACAAAATTTTATATTATTTTAATCTACATATGTATAAACCCAGCAAACAAAAAAGGAAGTTTCATTAAAATATGTCAATGTTCGATTAAAATCCCAGCTTTGATGACAACATTTATTTTGTTTTTTTTTATTAGTTTTTCACTGATTTGTTATTTAATTTTTTTGCTGGGTACACTATAATAGTCAATATATATTATAAATATTGTATATTGACCAAAAATTACCCACACAAACACGATTTTAAGCTACATGTGCAAATTTTCATAAACTTGTGGTTATTTATGTTTATTTATTTGGTATGAAAACGTACGTAAATGGAAAATAAGTCATGCATACTAAAATACTTAATAATATTGTTTTTCTTTTTTTCTTATTTTTTTTTGGAGGTTATTAAAACGAAAATAGATTTAAATACTACTTTACACTTGTCCCTTATATGACATTGAGTAAAAAAAAATATATAATAACACTCGGATAACAGGTGGTATGCCAATCGAATTTGTTGGCAATCCAATGGCGTCAAATGACAAGAACAACCAAAACTTTTACTGGCAATTTTAAATCTTTTAAAATTATAACTGAATATTTCTCTTTCACAACAATATACATCCCATAATTCCCATCGTATTTTTAAAAGAAAATTGTATCAATAACACCATAATAATACCTTAAAAACAAACGATATTTAGGAATGATGTTTCTGAATCAAATCCACAACTTATTAAACTAATACTTGATAATAAAAATGGTGCTCAACGAGGGATATATGTAAAAAAAAGATCATAGTATAATTTTTGCACATGCATTTGTGCTATACACGTATGGAATATAGAACCGATTTTAATTAACATATGTGTGTGTGCTTCAGTGCTTTCTATAATTTGATTTCGAATCTAATAAACATTAATAGTGGTAATTGTTCTAAAATCTGCTTATAAAGCACAAACATAGCAGGGATATAATGATTTTTAAAACGAGGGTGGCCAGTTATGTACTTTTTCATTAAGGGTACTTTTTTAATAAAAGATACTTTTTTAATAAAAGGTACTTTTTTAATAAAAGGCACTTTTTTAATAAAAGGTACTTTTTAATCAAAGGTACTTTTTAATAAAAGGTACTTTTTTAAAAAAAGGTACTTTTTTAATAAAAGGTACTTTTTTAATAAATGGTTCTTTTTTAATAAAAGGCACTTTTTTAATAAAAGGTACTTTTTTAATAAAAGGCACTTTTTTAATAAAAGGTACCTTTTTAATAAAATGTACTTTTTTAATAAAAGGTACTTTGTAATAAAAGGTACCTTTTTAATAAAAGGTACTTTTTAATAAAAGGTACTTTTTTAATACAAGGTACTTTTTTAATAAAAGGTACTTTTTTAATAAAAGGTACTTTTTTAATAAAAGATACTTTTTTAATAAAAGGTACTTGTTTAATAAAAGGTCCTTTTTAATAATAGGTACTTTTTTAATAAAAAGTACTTTTTTAATAAAAGGTACTTCTTTAATAAAAGATACTTTTTTTAATAAAAGGTACTTTTTTAAAAAAGGTACTTTTTGAATAAAAGGTACTTTTTTAATAAAAGGTACTTTTTTAATAAAAGGTACTTTTTTAATAAAAGGTACTTTTTTAATAAAAGGTACTTTTTTAATAAAAGGTACTTTTTTAATAAAAGGTACTTTTTTAATAAAAGGTATTTTTTTAATAAAAGGTATTTTTTAATAAAACTTACTTTTTTTAATAAAAGGTACTTTTTTATAAAAGCTACTTTTTTAATAAAAGGTACTTTTTTAATACAAGGTACTTTAAAAGGTACTTTTTTAATAAAAGGTACATTTTTAATAAAAGGTACTTGTCTAATAAAAGATACTTTTTTAATAAAAGGTACTTTCTTAATAAAAGGTACTTTTTTAATAAAAGGTACTTTTTTAATAAATGGTACTTTCTTAATAAAAGGTACTTTTTTAAAAAAAGGTACCTTTTTAATAAAATGTCCTTTTTTAATAAAAGATACTTTGTAATAAAAGGTACGCTTTTATTAAAAGGTACTTTTTAATAAAAGGTACTTTTTTAAAAAAAGGTACTTTTTTAATAAAAGGTACTTTTTTAATATAACGTATTTTTTTAATAAAAGGTATTTTTTTTATAAAAGGTACTTTTTTAATAAAAGGTACTTTTTTTAAGAAAAGATACTTTTTAAATTAAAGGTACTTTTTTAATAAAAGGTACTTTTTTAACAATAGGTACTTTTTTAATAAAAGATACTTTTTTAATAAAAGGTACTTTTTTAATAAAAGGTACTTTTTTAATAAAAGGTACTTTTTTAATAATAGGTACTTTTTTAATAAAAGGTACTTTTTTAATAAAAGGCACTTTTTTAATAAAAGGTACTTTTTTAATAAAAGGTACTTTTTTAATAAAAGGTACTTTTTTAATAAAAGGTACTTTTTTAATAAAGGGTACCTTTTTAATAAAAGGTACTTTTTTAATAAAATGTACTTTTTTAACAAAAGATACTTTTTTAATAAAAGGTACTTGTTTAATAAAATGTACTTTTTTAATAATAGGTACTTTTTTTCATAAAAGGTACTTTGTAATAAAAGGTACGTTTCAATAAAGGTACTTTTTCAATAAAATATACTTTTTTAATAAAAGATACTTTTTTAATAAAAGGTACTTTTTTAATAAAAGGTACTTTTTTAATAAAAGGAACTTTTTTAATAAAAGGTACTTTTTTAATAAAACGTATTTTTTTTAATAAAAGGTATTTTTTTAATAAAAGGTACTTTTTTAATAAAAGGTACTTTTTTTAAGAAAAGATACTTTTTTAATTAAAGGTACTTTTTTAATAAAAGGTACTTTTTTAACAATAGGTACTTTTTTAATAAAAGGTACTTTTTTAATAAAAGGTACTTTTTTAATAATAGGTCCTTTTTTTATAAAAGGTACTTTTTTTAATAAAAGGTACTTTTTTAATAAAAAATACTTTTTTAATAAAAGGTACTTTTTTAATAAAAGGTACTTTTTAAATTAAAGGTACTTTTTTTAATAAAAGGTACTTTTTTAATAAAAGTTCTTTTTTAATAAAAGCTACTTTTTTAATAAAAGGTACTTTTTTCAGTAAAAGGTACTTTTTTAATAAAAGGTACTTTTGTAAATGTACCGGTTTTTTTTAAATAAAATTTGTTTTTTTAATAAAAGGTACTTTTGTACTGGTCTTTTTAAATCAAATGTTTTTTTTAAATAAAAGTTAGTTTTTAAAATAAAGTGTACTTTTTCACACTTTTCGTCATCCCTAGCAAGATTTTTGAATTTTGAATATTTAAAAGCTGACGCTAATAAAAATTTAAAGCAAATTGATGTTAAAAGAAGTGAAATGAAGACATGATTTTTTTTAATGAGTTAAATGCCTATAAAGAAAAATATAAAAAAAAACTAATATTTCCCTATAAGTTTTAGTCCTTTTTCCCTTTTTAATATCATTCAATCAATATTCGTATTTTGTATGCAATTATCACATGATAATTGACTTAACCACATTTAAAACAATCAATACAACATAATGTTTATAAGAGTGCCGGCACTAAGTAGTAAATTAACATAAACATTTTTATGGAGTTTCTTAAAGGTCTACTGAGAAAAGTAAAATTTTTTTCGCCTACAAAAAACATACCAGAGCATTATGATTTCATCATAAAAATACATAAAATATCCATACAAAACATAAGTAAATATTTACCACTTATGGTACAAACAAACAAACATTAACCATATTTTAACGATTTAAACAAAGTGATCAAAAAAAAAATATATGGAAGAATAAAAATTACAAAAAAGGAAGGGACTACTGCAGTAGTCCCCAGCCGCTGACTAGCTGGCTGTAATAGGATAGATTATTATTAGCTTAAATGGAGCTAAACAAATAAACAGTGAAAATGTTATTTAATATTTGCTTTATTATAAAGAAGATACTCGTATATAAAAAATTAAGATATTGTGTTTTTTTGAGAAATATTTATGAGTAAGCAGAAGTCTTTCAAAAAATCATTTGTTTATTATAAAATTTGTGTTTCAACAAATTGTAAGCCAATTAAATTAAAATTTTAATTGATTTGAAAAAAATATTTTATTGGTTAAAGAAAATCTTTACGTTATTCAATTACTTTTTGAAATTTTTTATTGCTTAAATAAAATTTTATTTGCTTCAATTTAATTTTTTATTGTCAATTAATTATCTCTTTTTTAGTTTTTATTTTGCCAATTAAATTTTTGTGTTTTATGAATCAAAAATTTAATAGAAATTCAATGAACATAATTAAACGTTTAATTGAATGATTAATCTTGTTCAAATATGAAATGAGTTAAATTATTATAGTATTGTAAAATTGCAAATTGAAAATTTTTAATTGGATCAACAATTTTTTTAATTAAAACAAGATTTTATATTTTTCTGTAAACTTCTTTCAAAGTTTTGTTAATGAAAGTTTTGTTAATGAAAAAATTTGTTGAAATTAAAAAAAAAAAAGTAATTTTTAGCTAATACCAGATATATTCCATTAAAATTTATTCGTCCCTTAAAACATCTTTTAAGGGACGAAGCAAAAACATAATAATAATAATAACAACATTTTATGTACTTAAAATTCTGATCCAATTAACTGCTTATAGCAAAGTAAACAAGCAAATTGCAACAATAGAAGGAAAAAGTAGCAAATATACAACAAAAACAATATCAACAACTAAGGACTATACAACATAGAGATAATAAATAAATACAAATGCATTATAAATATTTTAACTAACACATGCTCACATATATTTGTATACAAAATACTGTGAATATGGAGTGTTTAATACAAATACAAACACTGTGTATAATAAAGGAAACGAGAAGGACGAAAAAAAAGAAGGCACCAGATAAATACAGACAAACAACAACAAAAAAAGGAGTCCACTCTTTGCACACACACTAATACAACAAGCTGCATGGCTAAAATGTTGTACAAAATGTAAAGGAGAGAGTTTACAATCCCTCGCTTTAACACCCATTTGGGAAAGGGATTGCCTTAAGGTCATGTTTATATAGAAATCATATGTGGCTGGTCATTGTTAAAAATAAAAACTGTATACTGAAGTCCTTTTATTTCGTTTTTTTTATTTCAAAATACATAAATAAATATTTTTGTATATTTTGTTGCTAATACATACTTATAAAAATGCTTTAAGCAGCAATTATAACATCAAGGATTTAAAATAATATATAAATTTATGTAACAATTTTCAATACCCTACACTTTACAGAATGAGTTTATGATTAGATTTGAGTCAATGTAAGACAGTGAGGCATAAATGATTTATATAATATTCATTCACGATCTCGGTTTCCGATTACTAAATGCGACAACTAATAAATCGTATATAGAATGTGCAACCAGTTAGTATTCGTTCTTTGGAGTGTCCGAACTACATTTAAATGGAAGCAAAGCTGTATTATTTTTAGTTTTTCGCAAACACAATAATATGTACGCTGGAAATTCTCATTTGGTTTATTTTACACATCATACAAGTGATTTAGTTTGGGAAGTCCCTTCATGGAATACAAGTAAAGGGTGGTTAAATTTTAAGGGCCGATGTTGATTTAGAATAAAACACAAATCATTAAGGAAATTATTGTCATTTCTTTTTATTATGATAATATGGTGTGGTTTAATTATGTATGGAACAAAATATCGGCCAAATGGCCGCCGCGACCTCGGCGGTACACCTCCATCCGATGGTCCAAAATTTCGATGACGCTGAGGCATAATTGAGGTTCTATGCCGTTAAAGTGCCGAATTATCTCATCCTTTAGCTCTTGAATTGTTGCTGGCTTATCGACGTACACCTTTTCTTTCAAATAATCCCAAAGAAAGAAGTCCAACGGTGTCAAATAACATGATCTTGGCGGCCAATTGACATCGCCACCACGTGAGATAACACGGCCATTGAATTTGTCGCGCAAAAGAGCCATTGTTTCGTTGGCTGTGTGTCAAGTGGCACCGTCCTGTTGAAACCACATATCGTCCAGGGTCATATCCTCAATTCCTGGCCACAACAAGTTCGTTGTCAACTCGCGATAGCGAACACCATTCACGGTAAATGCTTGGTCGACCTCAAGACGCACTATCGCGAACAACAGCAATGTTTTCAGCAGAACGAAGTGGGCGAGCATGCACAGGTGTTTCCACAGACCCGATTTGCAGAAATATGTGCACAATTATCCCGATTGTGGACACATTTGGTCGATTATGCTGACCAAAAAAATCACAAAGTGCATTTTGATTTAAACGCCCATTTTCATAATAAGCCTGAATAACTTTAACGCGTTGCTCGATTGTGTATCTTTCCAAGGTTCAAATTAAGTTAGTCTAAAATTGAGAAATGTCAAATGAAATGCAGAAAAAACTTGACGTTTAGGTGTGGTTCACATTCAACATCGGCCCTTAAAATTTAACCACCCTTTATATAATAAGATATTCCTTTAAGAGCTGCGTTGTAGGCGGCCCACTTTCAATATACATTCCTCCGCAACTTCGGTTAACCACTCTGCAGAAACATCGGTTGACGTTTCTCAGAAACCTCGGTTGACTGCTCCTCAGCAACTTCGGCTGATTTCCCCTCAGCAACTTAGGTTGAGAGCTCCTTAGCAACTTCGATTGACTGATTCTCCAGGAAACCCTGAACAAAGCAAAGAACTTTGCTGTTTTTTCCGACAACTGCCGATTGTACCACCCTCGCCAAAAACCTCAAGAGTTGCCAATTGTAAGAATAAACCATGGATTGTATACCAAGAATTACCATTCCTGACGAATGTTATGCTTCAGCCACACAGCTAGTCACCGATAACCGAAGATATTCTCGACCTCCTCAAGAGTTGCGGGCCGCCCATACAAGTTACTAGCCCGCCTATTGTCAGCACTAGTACCGGTAGTCCCGCCTCGTCGATTGTCAGGACTTCTGCCGTTAATGCTTATATCGACAATAAAACCAAACTCATCCGATCACCGATATTCTGCCGATTCCCAAAATTCCTAACACCTTCAGTGCCGATAGTCCCGATCTGTCAGTTTTTAGAAATTCTTCCGAAAGTACTAATCCTGACAACAAACCCCGAACGAATTCGATCACCGATATTCTGCCGATATCACACATTCCTGTTTACTTGTTAACTTCCAGAAAAAATACATATGGTGTGTTTTTAATATTTAAAGTTAGAGACCCTCAAGTTAAACTGGGTATCTCAGCCTTCGTGGCAGCCAATTTTATTTTTGAATCGAAAGCATTGGTTGTATTTATTAATTTTTGTAAAACTTAAATTGGAAAATGAGCAATAATTCATGTTTTTTAACCTACGGTAAACCATGGAGGGAAGAACACAGCTGCCTGGGGCACAAACATGCTGCTAATATGTAGAAAGCCCTGCAGGACTTATAAGACCTGAGGAGTTTATAAGAGGGAGATTATTACAGCTAAATTGGAGACTTCAATAGTCTCAAGGATTTCGCTACCTTTCCGTATTCTTTGGGCTATCTAAAGGACTCAAATGAGGAGTGGAAAACTTCCAGTTTGGTAACAATTGTACTGCTGCTTGATACGAGGGCGGATCAATAAGTCCATGAATTTTTGAATGAATCACAGTTTTTTTGCAAAAAAAAATATTTTTCGATTGTGAGCAAACGCAGCACCCATCTTGCAAAACTTTCTCATACCCAAGTGATTGTTCAAAATTGAAACCACTGAGCCATGAGAGATGCCTATGTCTTCCAAAATCTATCGCACATTCAATCTCCGATAGGCCAACACTATATCGTGAATTTTTCAATTGTTTTGGGTGCAGAGGCATCAACTCGGCATCCAGAACGTTCAGAATCTTCCGTGCTTGTAAAGCCACAGCGAAAGTCAGTAAACCACTTTTTTATCATTGAATTCGATGGTGAAGAGTCTCCATAGTATTTATTAAGCTTTTTCTTCGTTTGATTGACAGTTTTTTCGCAAAAAATAATGTTTAATGAGCACTCGAAATTCACTTTTTTCTCATTTTAAAAAAATCCACGAGGTTGTATGTTTTGAACAGCTGTTAAACGCAATGAAAATGACGGAACTTGTTCAAAATTTGACAGTAGTCTATTAACAGGTGGTACTTGATGGGAGCAGTGTTTCATATAACTTCGAGGGAAGTTCGAAAAATCACGGACTTATTGATCCGCCCTCGTAAGTTTATGAAAACTTCATTAATATGATGAAGAAGTAATGAAGCAGTTTCATTAGTATGATGAAACTAGTTTCCCTTGTAAACAGAGAGACGTTTCAGGTAGAGTCCACTTTTCACTTTTGTGGAATCTGCATTGAATTTTATGATTCTATCTTTGGGAGGTGGTAGAAGTATAGAGGCCGATGTCGTGGTGATAGTGGTGAGAGGGAAATTTCCGGGGACATTGAACACGCAACTCATACGGAGTTGCTTGTCTGGGTAAGGGGCTGTGGACTTGAACTTTTTCTTTATAAAACGGAGAAGGAACATTTAATTTTTCAGAGTTGGCACAGAGATTCCGCCACAGAACCTACTTGTAGATGGTGTGGAAATTCAAGTATATTGGTATGTTTCTAGACAGGAAATTACTTTTTAAGTTAAACTTCACACATCACAACGAACCTCAGAGTCCAGATGTCCTGGTACATACATAGCGACGGCTGCCACTCCAAACTAATCCCAACTCTCACCCATATTTGCTTTTTCCCTTTTTTTTTTAATCTCGACACAATTTGCAATAATGGAAAAAATATTAAAATTTTTTTTAATCATAATCACTTGAGAGCACCAAAAGCACAATACAGGCTACAAATAAATAAAAAAAAATATTAAACAAATAAATCCTTTATCCTTTTTTTGCATAACAATACTATGTTGTAGCCATTTAATAAGGTCTGTACTTTCCACACTTATTATTATATATATTATACTTATAACTTTTGGCTACAATATTAGAAAAAAAAAAGTAAATGGGGTAAAGGATAAAGATTTATATTTTTCGACTTCCCAGTATTCTTCTTCCAATGGAGATTATTTTTATTATATAAAAAAAGGACAAGTGCCTTTTTGCAAGAGATTGTTTACTTTTGTATACACTTGTGAGCAAAAAATAAATAAACTTTTTTAAAAAAGATAAACACTCAGGTTTTTTTTTTCTTTGGCTTTTATTCATCCTGTTTACACAAAAGTGAAAGTTAATGAATACATAACATATAAATAAAATTTACTTTTTAGCACAAAAAAATACATATTTTATATTTATTTATGTAAGGAGTTAGAAACGAATTCGTTGTACTCTTTTTGAAAAAGCTTTTGATTTAGAAAGGTTTATTTAATCTTCCAACTAACCAGGAAAAACTTCTTTACTTTTTGTTTAAATTTACAGGTTTTTCTTAAAATTTTTGTAAAGATATAGAAATATCTAAATATTATTTCCGCTACATATACTTCTTTTAAAATCGAAGATGAGCGCCCCGGTAGGCTAGTTGGTAGCGTGCTAGCTTATCAGTGCGGGGGTCGTGGGTTCAATTCCCACCAGAGGCTCTGGTCTGTTTTCGCTACAACGAGCCGAAGGCCTTTGTTGCTAGTGCTCGGTTAGGGTATTAACATATAATTTGTAATTATATGATTAATAAATAAAATAAGTAAATAAATAAAATCGAAGCTGTTAAATGTTACAAAATATTGCTTCAATTGATTATACCTCACCAAAAGTGGTAGTGTAAAGTCAACATAAGTCTTTTAATAAAATGACTACAATTTATGAAATATTATGTTAATTAGTTTTTATAAAAAACTAATTTTTTCAAAGGATATACATATTCCTTTTTGATTTTATAATATTTATTAGGGACGTTCATATTAGTTCGTGATATTAAAAAAAAAATTATATGAGCAACTTAAATTTATCATCCCTATTAATAGTATACTTTGAGTGGAAAATTGTTAAGTATCTCTTAAAATATTCCGTTATAAGGGCCCAACTAAAATTAGGCCCTGCGTATTCTAGCTTTTAAAAATTGTTGGGTCAATTTCACTGAAAGTATATTAAAGACTAAATCTGTATTATATTTTATTTATAATTAAAAATGTTTACTTTTATTATGCAGATATTTGATTGAAACTGACTTTTTAACATTAAAAAGTATTGGGTCATAAAAGGGTTAATTCTTATTTTTTATTTTTAAATATTATTATCCAATTACAGAAAATAGTTTAGTTAACTTTCATCAAAATATAAAGATAACCCGCTATATTTCGTTATCAATTTCATGAAATATTTAAAATTTCAAAAAAGTTGTCTTTTGACCTTGTGATTTGACCCTTGACGTGCTTCGATTTTGACCAAATTTACAGAATATAGTCTTTGTAGTTTGTATTATAAAATTCTGAATAGAATTAATTGGAACTTAATAAAAGTAAATGAATTTTACCCTATTAATCGATTTTGTAGCAAAACAAAGCATTTTTTTCGAAATCCGCCAAAATTAAATAGCTGCCCGCCCACACTAAATTAAACTATGGATATATTTAATTTTTCGTATTTTTATTTCTTGTGGTGTACTTAATGAAACTGCAGTGTGCAAAATTTAACTTTTGTAATTTTGTTTCACAAAATTTAAAAAAATTTGAAATTAAAGTTTTGAAAATGCTTTAAAAAAAATTTGCATTTTAAGTCATGATCAAAAATTTGTTAGCCCTACCGTAAAGGAACCAAACTTCATACCTGAGTATTTACAGATCTAAAAAATAACCCAGCAAAATTTTGGTAATGGGTGCGCTATTTTCATGTGTTACTTTGTAATGATAGCTCGTTACCTTTTTGATTATTTGCAAGCATAAAGTAATAAGTTACTCATTATCAATTACGTAATATATGATTTATAAATGTTAAGTAATAATTGAACTGTTGTTGAAAATCTTTTTTTAGATACATTACTTTGTGTTTTTTTGTAAGCAAAAGGGAACCACAACAATTCATTTAAGTTGAAAGCAATCAAATACTATATGCGTCGATAGGTCACTGGGTAGAGTTCTTGGCTGGCAACCGGATTTCCCTGGTTCGATTCCCATCTTGACCGCATTTTTAAATAAAATATTTGTAATAATTTTTTTAATAAAAATTCCTTTTTTTTAAATCTCTTTTTAAGTAACCCCTTACATTATTACCTCTAAAGTAATGGGTATATACATTACTTTGAGGCTCATCGCCTATAGAATTCATCAATGAAGTAAGGTGTAAAGTAATCCATCGGCCCCTATGGATATACATTACTTTACCTATTATTTGGTAATGTGTGGTTTTGCTGGGGTATAAATAATGTAGCTTTAGAAAAATTCTAATCATGCTGATGCATGAAATGCCGATTTGTTGAGATCGATGTTGTTGAATTGAGTTGCACAATTTCGGACACAACAGCCACGAAGACGGGAACTATGAGTGTTGCCTACTAGCAAGCCAGTCTCATAGACTTATTGCAAGGACCCTATTAACCAGTATGAACAAACTAAAAATTTTTAGCCACCCATGATGCCATGATGCCAAATGGTGCGACTAAAAAAAAAATCTTAGTCGAGACCACGAAATTCTCAGCGGATTTACAGAAACATTTAGCCTCTAGCAAGAGTTGTACCAATTCAAACATGTATACATTCACATAACAATCACTGCACTTGTGCTACAAGCCTTGCTAGCGGTTAAATGTTTCTGTAAATCGACTAAGAATTTCTTGGTCTCGACTAAGATTTTTTTTTTGTAGTCACACCATTTGGCATCATGGCATCATGGGTGGCTAAAAATTTGGTAGTTTGTTCATCCTGTTTGATAGGGTCCTTGCTTATTGCACAAACCTGCACTGTACAAACGGTGGATGCATTATTTCGGCCTAAACTTTATTTCAACAAACGCGAGTTAGGAGAAACAGCACTCCCTTTAAAAATAAGTTTACAATACTTCTCAACGATGTTCAAACGTAAAGCGACTTATTTTGGTCCGCGAAGTTACGATGCTGAGTCAATGTTTTCTTCTTTCTTTTAGAGAGAAGCAACACTAAATATTTCTTCCCAATAATTAATAGGTTGCTTTCTTGTGAAATATGAAGGGCTTCAAATATAGCAACACTGTAATTGTGCGACATGATAAATCTTAGAACGATTGTTACCCGCCGTCTGATGGAGAGATCACGCAACGAAAAATATATGGTTGGGGCAATCATATTCGAAGAGCATCATATATTTTTGAGATTATGATTGTGCCAACCATAGTCGTACTTTAATATAGTTAT
Organism: Eustalomyia histrio; assembly: GCA_949748255.1. NCBI lineage: Eukaryota > Metazoa > Arthropoda > Insecta > Diptera > Anthomyiidae > Eustalomyia > Eustalomyia histrio. Next base: position 48,999,502 of record OX456525.1, read on the forward strand.
CATATTATGATAATAAAATAAACATAATTCAATTATATTATGATTCGAAACTATGAACAAGTTCTTAAAAAATTAAAAACATTTTTTTAAAACATGCTTTCCCTACAGCAAAAAATTGATATTAAGGACTTTTTCAAGAAACTTTTTTAATGCTATGAATTTTTTTTAATAAAAATACTTCAAAAAAATTTTTAAATTCTAATGACTTTTTTAATAAAAAAGGCCTAAATTTGGCTGTGCCGAATATTTTGAAACCTCCACCAATATCCTAAAAAAATGTACTCTATTGTTTTTGATACAAAAAATGTAAAAAACTTTTGAAGTAAAATTATGGAGGTGAAAAAATTTTTTTGAGGTGAAAATATATTATGTACCAGTCGCTACTATGAAATTGTACTAAAATACACCAATTTGTATGGAAAATTTAGAGGTACTATCACATTTTCACTCATAACCGCTGGACCGATTTTGCTCATTTTCAATACCAAACTGCTCGGGAGGATGTCTAATTATCTAGGTAAAAATGACACCCCGCTAGCGTCTTCGCGGGACATCGCTAAATCGACTTAAAATTGCATAAGGATCACAAATATATATATTTCGACATTTTTCACCATGTATGGTGGAGGGTATAAAAATAGGTTCTATGAACTGTTTCTGATAGAAACATTCATAGATTCTAAGGACACTTTTAAGATTTTTTTTAGATAGTCCTTAGAAGAGTCCTTAGAATCTAAAAATATTTCTGCTACAAAAAGTCATTTTAAAATCTTAAAATTTTGCAGAATCAGAATCTAAGAATATTTTTATTAAAAGGAAGACCTTAAAATATAAGTTTTTTAAGAATATATAAATTTATATTTAAGAAACAGTTTGCAGAATCTTAGAATTTTACTTTAAGGGAAAGTCCATAAAATCAAAAATATTTTTATCAGAAAGATTTCTAAAAATCTAGCATTTTGTATAAGAAACTTTGGGTTCTACAGACTTTTTCTTCTAAAAAAAAATTTTTGTTTAATATTCTGAGTACTTTTTCCACAAGAATTACATTAATAAAAATATATATATTTTTTTTTTTTAAATTATTATTGTTTTTATTGAAAATAATTAAAACATGTAAAAGCGTTAGATTAAATCTATTTGGCAAAAAATCTTTCCACAAAGAATTGATAAGTGTAAACTATAATATTATATGTATAAGACTTTTTCGAAAATAAAACTCCCCAGGTGAAAATATTATAATTTTTACATGGGTGACAGAACTGATACAGTTTTTTAAGGAATACAAGACAGAATTATGACTGTAAATTTCAAAATCATATTTTATTTGATTTATAAAAATTTATTAATTGTTCTCAGCATTTTATAGTTCCATAATTATCATACTTTTTTCTTGGTCAGATTTTTTGTTACCACTGCATGGTTACAGCCAATTATGTTATAAAATAGAAAGTGGCAATCATGATATAATAAAATATTTATTATAATAATGATGGTAGAGACCATGTTGATGGTTAAATCATACTTATAAGCCAATAACTTGATAGTGACAACCATACCCGAATGCAGCAAGTATAATATAGTAGCAGTGATCATGTAGCAACCATGTTTCTTCTCTGCGTGTTGGCGAAATGTTTGAAGATTTTTAGTGGGAAACACCGAAGGAGGGCGCTTTAATATGTATGAGTAATAGAAAAGGCGTCTCTAGGGATCGAACCCGCAATCTTCTGAGTAACAGTTCAACCCGCTAACCTTCATATTTCGAACAAAAAAGATCTATCAATGTCACAATAGCACATGATTTTAAAAGATTGGAATACCCTGTATATTCAAAACCAATCAAAGTATTATGTTGGTTATTTAAAATTTAACATTGAAATATTTTTCTAAAATTGCCGTAATTATTATCGTGCAATTATACATAAAACACAAATCTTTATAAAAATGTCAAAAGTGTTTATACATAAAAGGCAAAATACTTTTATAATTGGATTTTTTAAGTGACCATAAAAAGTATAACTCATACGACTTACAAGGAAGGTGTCTTTTGGGGAGATTAAATTTAAAAATTTGGATATGTTAGAAAACTATTGTAGGGTGAAAGAAATGGGATACAAAAACGTTCAGAAATTTTTTAGGATTTCTTAAGTACCTTTCATTTAATACCCATTATATCTATAATTAATTTTGATATGCATAAAAAAAAGCTTAGAAAACCGGTATATTTCTTTCCCCTTAATGTCAAACTGGACCATTTAAACAGTCACATGGTCGCTTACTTTGTCTCATCTATCATACAGCAAAATTTACAGCCTAATCGGTGGGTGACACCGACGATATCTTCCTTGTCAGTTTGGTAAAAAATTAAAGCAATAAAAAAAAAACAAGAAAAATTCTAAACACGCAAATGTTTAAAATAGTATGAATAATAATTATATACAAACAATAAAAAACAAAATCATACTACAAAATATTCTTAAACATTTAATAAGATTAATGACTTAATGTGTGTGTTTGTTAACAACCCCTCTCTTTTTTATATGTTCTCGTTTTATTTTTATTTAAATGAACCATAAATATATATAAATGTATATAAATTAGCAAAAACAAGAAATAAAACACAAATTTTAAAATTTTTTAAAATTTATTAAAAGTCTGATGGTAGAGGGCAGTCTTTAAAACTTATAAATGAAAACATGAAATAAATTTATGAATGTAATAATTTATAAACGACACAAAAGAATATTTAACAACAAATTTAAAGCAGAAAATAAAAATAAATAAAAAACTAGACTGATGGTTAAACAAGAACAAAATTTGTTAATAAATTAAAAAAAAAAAATCTAAAAATAATAAAAATGTACTAAAAAAGTACCAATAGCTAACTCAATATTTATATATTTCTACAATCGCAAACGTTTACAAAGTAGGTACTTTTTAAATACATTTTAAGTACCTAAATCTTATGTTATACATACTACAATTTTTGGGGATTTATTAACAAAGTACTAAAATCTAATAAATTATTTTCAAAATTATTACTTTATAGAGAAGGTACTAATAAAAAAAAAAACAAATTTTAATGAAATAGTTCTACAGTAAGGGATTAATATAAAAGGTACCACAAAGTATCATATACTTAAAATAAGCTACAAATATGGATTTATAAACAATGTACAATATAGTAGTAAAAAGGTACCAAGGTCCCTAAACTGTATAAAATATTATCGGTTTATAAAAATAATTAGCAAAATCTTACAAAATATTGGTAAAGTCGTGGATTTATTACAAAAAAGTATCAAAAGATACCAAAATCTAAATAAATATTCCTACAATGAAATATATCTATGTTTGAAGAAGACACCCCCGACCACCAAAATCTAATACAATATTAACACAGTTGAAGATTTTTGACACAGGTACCTTATAAACCAGAATGTACAAAATGCATAGTTTTTAGCTTTCACAAAGTACTGAAAACTGACGAAATATTGCAATAATAGGGAATTTTTAAAACGTACGGGAAAGTACTAGAATTTTGTACAAATAAAAGTTCCAAAATATTGCAGCAATTGTGGACATTTAAGGAAAGATAAAAAAGTACCAAAATATTGCAGCAATTGTGGACATTTAATGAAAGACTAAATAGTACCAAAATATTGCTAAATAGTGAATAACGTACCAAAAAGTACTAAAATATTGCTACAATAGTGGCTTTTTAAAGTAGATACTAAATAGTACCATGTGTGGACTTTTAAAGAATATTCTAGAAAAGTACCAAAATATTGCAAATAGCTAATTCTTAAAAAAGTTACCACAAAGTACCAATTTATTACCAGCTAGAAACAAAAAAGTGCCAAAATCAAATAAAATAATTTTACAATTGTGAATTTCAAAAAAAAGATACCAAAAAGTGGCAAAATATAACAAAATAATAAGACTTGTAAAAAGTACCAAAATATTGCAGCAATTGTGGACATTTAACGAAAGATAAAAAAGTACCAAAATATTGCTAAATCGTGAATAAAGTACCAAAAAGTACCAAAATATTGCTTCAATAGTGGTCTTTTAAAGTAGATACTAAATAGTACCATGTAAGGACTTTTAAAGAATATACTAGAAAAGTACCAAAATATTGAAAATTGTGAATTTTTAAAAAAGTTACCACAAAGTACCAATTTATTACCAGAATCGTAGGTTTTTAGCTAAGAACCAAAAAGTGCCAAAATTAAATAAAATAATTATACGATCGTGGTTTTCAAAAGAAAAAATATACCAAAAAGTGGCGAAATATAACAAAATAATACCAAAATCGGGAACTTTTGGACAACGGCCTAAAAAGTACCAAAACTGAGAATTTCTTAAAAAGTGCCAAAATTTAATGAAATAATACTACACAGTCGTGGAGCCAAGATCGAACAAACTAATTATAAACTTAATAAATTTTTTTAAAAAAATTGCAAAAACTAACGAAAATCATAAGTTTTTCAAAAAGGTCCCAAAGAGTACCAAAACATTGTTACAGAAGTGAGTTTTTAAAGAAGGTACCATAAAGTACCAAACATTCACAAATATAGTGGATTTTTAAAGAATGCACCAAAAGGTACCAAATTTTTACTCATATAGAGGATTTTTAAAGAAACTAACAAAAAGTACTTATGTTTTACTAATACAGTGGATTTTGAAAGTACCAAATTTTTACTAATATAGTGGATTTTTAAAGAATGCACCAAAAGGTATGAAATTTTTACTAATCCACTAGATTTTGAAAATACCAACATATTTTTTTAATCACGGATTTTTAAAGAAAGAAACAAAAAGTACCAAGTTCTATTCTCATGGATTTAAAAAAAAAGGTATCAAAAAGTATATAACGTACCAAATTCCAACCAAATGCTATAGAATTGTAAATTTTAAAATACATTGAAAAAATATCCACAATTTTAAAGAAACTACTAGAAAGTACCAAAATATTGCCACAATTGTGAATTTAAAAAAAAAGCTACTAAAAAGTACTAAAATTAAAAAATATATATACTTATATAATCTTTGATTTATAAAGAAGGTACCAAGAAGTACCAACGCCTTACAAAAGGTACCAAATTCTAACAAAATATTGTGAGGATTGTGGGTTAATGAAATATGTACTAAAAAGTCTCAAAATCGTGGTTTTCTAAAAAAAATGTGGCAAAAAGTGCCAAAATCTAGATAAATAACACTAAAATTGTGGATTTCTAAAAAAAAGGAGAGAAACGTACAAAATATTGCTTCAGTCGTGGAATTTTAAAGAGAGTATAAAACAGTACCAAACTGTTACCAATATATTGAATTTTTAAAGTAATAAAATATTTTTATAATCATAAATTTTTATACAAAGTGACAAAAATTACAAAAATAATTTTATAATCATGAACTTGAAAAAAGTTAGTATAAAATTGTAGCAATATTTTGATAGATTTATTAAGAAGAAAATATCAAAATATTGCCATAATTGTGAACTTTTTTAAACCAAAACCAAATAAATAATTTGTACAATCATTGATTTATAAAGAAACTACCAAAAAGTACCAAAATCTTACAAAATGTTGCTTTACCAAAATATGCTGTACCAAATTCTAGACAAAATATTCTGACGCAACGAAGCGCAACAATTCATTTAAGTTTAAAGATTTCCCTGGATCGATTCACATCATGACCACATTATTTTTAATAACGTTAAAAATATCTGTAATCATTTTTTTTTTAATAAAATTCCTCTTTTTAAAAAATCTATTTTAAGACACATTATTTTTTCCATTCTCGTAACCTTGTAAATAAAATATTTGTAATAATTTTTTTTTTTAAAAAATCCACTTTTTTAAAAATCTATTTTTAGTCGCATTACTTTTTCCATTCTCGTAACCATATAAGTAACCCCTTATATTATCACCTCTAAAGTAATGTGTATATACATTACTTTGAGGCTAACGGCTGTAAAATTCATCAATGAAGTTTTCACCTTACATAGGCCCCTATGGCTATACATTACTTTACCCATTATTTGGTAATGTGCGGTTTTGCTGAGCTGTCTAAGGCCAGATTACTGAATAAACCAACAACAAATGTGTTACTTAAAGTCTCAACTAGTAGCTAAGGGAACATAGTGCAAATGAGACAAAAAGTACCACATTGTAACAAAATATTGCCTCAATCGAGGATTTTTAAAATATGTACTTAAAAAAAATCTCTGTTTTGATATAACTTTCAAAAAGCAACAAACATTAACAACTTTATTAAAATATAGAGATTTTAAAATTAAAGCCTCTGGGTGCAAATAAAGGATACACTAATCGTACCTCCAAAAAAAAAAAAAGGATAACAAAAGATATAAATATTCAGAAAGAAGAACAAAGTGGACAGACGAATGGACAAAAATTTGCAATATATGAAAGATACACAACAAAACCAAAAAAAAAAATTCTTATTAAAACGAGAATGTAATAATTCCACCAAAAGCTATATAACATTCTAAAAGGACGCACACATACACCCACACACATGTTCATAGAAAAACAAACTAGACAAGTGGTTTTAAACAAATGCCCTAAGGATATTTTTGACAATTTTTTGTTGTTTGAAATGTAACAACAAAAAAAAAAAAATACAAATGGATAAAAAATGTCAAAACAATGCATTATTTGTTTTTTTTTTTTTGTAAAAGGCTACCAAAGAAACCAACAATGGGGACTCAATTGTATGAACAATTTTGACAAACAAACATTCATACATGGAAACATACAGATAGACAAATATACAAAAAAAAAACCAAAAAATAATAATGATGATATTATGGATTTATTTATATAGAGATGATCATTGCCATCATCATACAGGTTGGTTGAAAAGTTCCTGCGCTCACCAAGAGATGGCACTGCTAGCTCCAAACTTTTTTTCTCAAGTTGGAATAACTGTCCTGAGAACACATGCAAAGTTGCAAGTCATTCTGTCAATTCTTTCTTTGTTTACAAGCCATTTAAAGTTGACGTGTCATTGATTTTTTTTCAATATGGAAAAAATTGAATATCGTGCAGTCATTAGATTCTTTGTTTTGAAGGGTTTAAAAGCAAAGGAAATTTATGAACAATTGTTAGAAGTGTATAAGCAGTCCTCACCTTCAAAACGCACCGTTGAATTTTGGGCTGGTGAATTTAAATGTGGTCGTACCAGCCTTGAAGACGATCAACGCGAAGGACGACCAAAAACTGCAACCACAGCAGAAATCATTGAGCAGGTACATAATATGGTTAGTGAAGATCCAAGTTTGACTAAGCGTGAAATTGCTAATGCCATAGGCATCTCAGACGAACGAGTACTCCATATTTTACATGAAGAATTACATATGAAAAAACTGTTTGGAAAGTTAGTGCCGCACACATTAACAATTCAACAAAAACTGGATCGTAAACAAATTTCTCAGCGTAATTTGGAGCGTTTTAAGCCGAATAAAACCGACTTCTTGCATCGTTTTATAACTATGGATGAGACTTGGATCTACCACCAGGATCCTTAATTGAAACAGGACGTTTACAGTAGACTAAAGCTGGTTGTTCAGCTCCAAAGCAGGTGAAGTCACAACGATCAGCAAAGAAGGTTATGGCATCAATTTTTTGGGATGCAAAAGGAATTTTTTTGATTGATTATCTTCAGAAAGGTAAAACAATCAACTCTGAATATTATTGCAGCCTTTTGGCTCAGCTGGATGAAAAAATTCGTGAGAAAAGATCTGGTTTAAAGAAGAAAAAAATCATTTTTCATCAAGACAATGCACCTGCTCACAAAAGTGTTTTGACGATGGCTAAATTCAAAGAATTAAAGTACGAATTGCTTGAACATCCACCGTATTCACCAGATTTGGCTCCCAGTGACTACTGTCTCTTCAGAAATCTCAAACAAATCCATCGTGGAAAGCATTTTTCGTCGAATGAAGAGGCCATAGCAGCCGTAGACGGTTATTTTGCAGAGCTTCCGGAAAACCATTATAAGGATGGGATAAAATTATTGGAAGATCATTGGAACAAGTGTATTGAGCTTCTAGGAGATTAAATTGAATAAAAAAAATATATTTCGTAACAAAAACAGTATTCTTTCATTTCGAGCGCAGGAACTTTTCAACCAACCTGTATCTTGAATGATGTTGATGTTGGCGGTTGTTGTAGGCAAATTTCAAGTGGTCGCGTTTTTTTTTTTTGTATTCATTAACTAGAAATTCTTGAGACATCACAAAAATTTTACTTGATTATATTTTGTCTTAAAACAAAGATATCTGAACAGTCTATAAAATATATTGACAATTTTGTGGCCTAAAGGGATAAATAAGATTTCTCTTTTTTTTTTTTTTTTTTATTAAAATAATATTTTGTTTATTTATTTTATGTTAAAAAAAATACACACAATTTTTAATAAAGTCTTTTAAAAACAGATTAAAGCATTTTTTTCAAAACATGTGCTGATTTATGTTATTATAATAGATTGTTTTGCCTACACTAGCATTTATTTATATTAAAGTTTTTTTATAAATATTTATTTTTATAATGAAACAAAAAATTTATATTACTCATTATATTTGGGGAGTTGCCAAATTGATGTCAAACATTATTTTTCGCATAGTAAAGTAAATATTTTAATTTGTTAAAAGGTTTTGTGAAAACTTAGCATCTGCTGTAATAGTTGTGGATTTCGAAAAGTTTTTTAAAAGTACCGAAATTCCTAAAAGTGCTAATTTTTACCAAACAATACGAAATATTTAAAGTAACGAAAATTCCCCAAACTGCCAGATATCTTTCTACTAAACAATGTGAAATATTTTAAATAAAAAATTTAATACATTTGTAGATTTATAAAAAGAAAAAACGTACCAAAATTTTAAAACTATTAAAATTATTTTCAATATTGCCATAGTCGTGGATTTGTAAAAAAAAGTACCAAAAAGTACCGAAACTATACCACCTGTTGTTACCAAAGAAGACAAAACTAAACAATGCGAAATATTTTAGTTAAAAAATTTAATACATTTGGTAGATTTATAAAAAAACGTACCAAAATATTAAAAATTATCAAAATTATTACCAATATTGCTACAGTACCAAAAAGTACCGAAACTATACTACATGTTTTTACTAAAGAACACAAAAAAACCAAAATTAAATGTATTTAAAGTAAAAAAAATCTGTAAAAGCAAAAAAAAAATTTGTTGTGAAAAAAAAAACTAAAAAAAAATATTTTTTTTATTATTACACTCACCAAAAAAAGTCTGTAATAGCAGCTTAAAATTGACCTGTTATTGCGGGCAATTTTGCTAGTTTCAGCCCAGTGGTATTTTTTGCTAAGCATGTCTGCTGATGTGTAGTACAATGAAATATGTAGAAGAAATTTGTAGCCGCCACTAAATTTTAATAAACTTTTTGTAAAGTGAAATTTAAAATCGGTTTGCCGAAATTAGCAAAAAAAAAATTGTACTAAATATTATTAATATTAGTACTACCAAATTAGTAAAAACATTAGTAGGCGTTTCTAAATTTTAGTAAATTGCTGTAAACTCAATGAATTGTAAAATATAGCAAAATTTTAATTTATAAAAAAAATCAGAAAAAAAATTTTTTTTTTTTTTAAATGCAAAAATTTTTATGATTGATTACTAATCATGGAGAATACATAGAAAAAGTTATTAGGCACAAGCTGAATGGGGAATGCATTTTCTGGTCCGCTACGACCATCGTCAACATTCTTCGTGCCCTTGAAAGTGCTAATTATAATTATCTCTACCAGACTAAAAATACATTTTCATACTATAAAAAAATTATTATTAAAATGCCCAAACTAACACAATTATTTTTAGATACACTTTAAAGCTGCTCATATTTTTTAATTTCCTTACGAATTTGAATATACAAATTTATACTTTTTTATCGAGCAATATTATTTAATTTTATTTATTTTTTTAGACAAAATTAAAAAATATATATATATCAAAGGCTAAAAAACAGTGAAAACATAAACGAATTTCTCACTTTGTTTTAATTTGCTAATTTTTGTTTTAAAAAATATTTTAAGTAATTTTTTTTTGGATTTTAAGTTAAAATTTTAATTGTTTTTAAGGGCTGATTTTTTAGAAATAAAAAAGTTCTCAGAGCTATTTTAAGTGTATGTCATATTTTTGGACATGAGTCGGTTGTGAAAAGTATCTTTACTTTCGACCACTTTTTTCATTTTAAGGTAATTTAGGTATAAGTTTAAAATATTAGAAATAAAATTTCCTTCAATATCCATTTTTTTTTAAAATTAATACACTTTTTTTTTGCTTATTTTTGCAAATTGGTTTTCAAAAATTTGTAAAATGATTTTTGAAATTAGCAACAAAAATTTGTAAACATTCTGTAAAAATTATGTAATTTGTAAAATGTAAATAGCTAAACAAATTTGCTAAATTATATTTTTTTTACTAAAAATGAGTACAAAAATAGTAACGTGAGATTGAAAACCCTTTACAAATTTTTGTACTAACTGTTTTTCTAAGTGTAGAAAAAACCACTTTGAGGCAAAAACCAAATGTGAAAAAAACCAATTTAAAGCATAAAAATCTTTAAAAAAAGCTGCTTTAAAGCTCAAAACTGGAAAATCCAAAAGAGCAGAAAAAGGTAAATATAAGCAACAAAAGCAAATTTGTCTACTGTGGCCGTAGATTTGAAAAATATGTACTAGAAATCATACATAGGACTAAATAATTGTTTGTACAAATTAATTTCAGATTTCATTGATATCAATGGTAATGAAATAATTTTTTATACCCTCCACCATATATGGTGAGGGTATATATCAGTTTGTCATTCCGTTTGTAACATGTCGAAATATAGGTTTAAGACCCCATAAAGTATATATATTCGTGATCCTTATGCAATTTTAAATCGATTTAGCGATGTCCGTCCGTCTGTCTGTCTGTTGAAATGGCGATCACGACGCGAAGACGCAAGTGGGGTGCCTATTTTTACCCAGATTATTGAACATCCTCCCGAGCAGTTTGGTATTTAAAATGAGCGAAATCGGTTTACCGGTTCAAAAGTTATGAGTGAAAATGTGAAGGTACCTCTAAATTTTCCATACAAATTGGTACAATTTTTCTGTATCCATTTTTATTTTCTGTTAAGTAAGTAAAAATGTTATTAAGTCTTCTTCTTGTTCGACTACATTTATTGTCTTTCATACTATGAGAATAATAACATTCTTAGAGCTATATGTGTGTTACTGTAATAACTAAGTTAACGTAAAAAGCAACATTGTTAAAGTCGCTAACAGAGCAGACCTCTGTAAAAAACATTACTAGAACTAAATAAATAACATTACTAAAACTAAATAACAAAAGTTCGTTACATAAATTGACAAAACATATTCATATTACAGTTCATGCAAAATTTAGTATATACGCATATCATCTTCAGCCCCTATGGTGGAGGGTATTCAAAGATTCGGCATAGCCGAATTTAGCCCTTTTTTACTTGTTATAATTTGATTTCATTTATTAAAAATAATGCAGAAATATTAGCAGCCGACTTAAAAAGCCTTTTTTTGCTCGAGCAAAAAATAACTAAATTAACCCTTAATGAGTAATCTTGAATTTGTCTGATTTTTGGTGTTTGTGTTAAGTTTTGGACTTTGGTGTGTTTTGGCTTTAAAATGGGTAAAGTTTTATGTAATTTTACGAAAATTTGGTAAATATAAACACCAAATGTGTAAAACTTTTTTGCGCACGCTTTCATATACACTCACGAAGTATTTTTAGACAATATGTGTTTACCATTAAACATATAATGCCTAAAATTATTATTATTTTGTTGAATAGAAATTTTAAGTACAAAGTTTGTAAATATACTAACTTATAATGGTAAAACAATTTTGACATATTGAATTTAAAAAAAAAAACATTTTCAAAATTTAAAAAGAAAAGTTTATTAGTTTTTTTAAATTTATCAATTATTTGGAATTATTAAACAAAAAATTTATTGTTTTTATTACAAAACAAGCATTTTTGTTTAATTTTCAACATCGTAGTAGAAAATATGCCAATTTTTTAGGATTTTTACGAATTATTTGTGTACATTTACAGGAATTTCGTATTTCTTTACGCAAAAATTTGGAAAATTCACTCTTCAATTTTAAAATTTGATTTAAATTTTAGGCACTTTTAATGTAACTTTACCTATTTTGTATTTTATTAACACTCACAGAGTAAATTTACCCAACTTATAGTAGGAGTACAGTTTCCTACTATAAGTTGGGTAAATTTCAACAGAAATTAATTAGAGTGTAGAACATTTCATTCCCGCCCTCCCCTTTTTTAGTGGTGTTGTTTTCGATTTGTTAAAATAGAGCCAAAAATTACCACCATGTTGGGGAGTTAGAGGGTTAATATGTTCTAGAAAAAGATTTGCGTTAAAATTTTCTTCAAAATTGCTGAACATACCCTACACCTCAGATCTAAAGAACGCAGTTTCATATGCCGATATACTGCACGAACAGGCCAAAGGGGGAAAATTTTAATCCCCCTAAAAAAAATTCCGATGTGATCTTTCAAAACTCCGATACAAGGATATTTTTTTCTGTCTCCTCTTCCAGAATCCATTGTCAGAACCCCATAATTTTGGAAAAGTTTGAAATTGTTGTACAGTGTAATAACTGAATTAAAAACAAATAATTGCAATTGACAGATAAGCTTTTTAAAAATCATTAAAATGGAGATAAATTTCTGAACTCAGATAAATGCTCTCTTGAGCTGGTGATCATTTTAAGAAATGAGGAACAAAATGGAATGATATGGGGTACGAGTGAAATTGGAACACTAAGCACTGTAAACAAAATAGAGAAGTAAAATACTGTAATAATAAAAATAGGTCCGGGTCGGAAGACATCTTGAGGGATAAATTTTCATAAAACAGCCACAGGTTGATCCAATTTTACACGAATGAAATGAAACGGACAACGAAATTTTTATTATCGGAATGACTCTGGGGCTGCTTTATAAAATTTCCATGGGATCTCTCGCGGACATACCTAATCCGTATTATGGAAGGGTCGAACTTTGAAAAATTTTGTATGTGCAAAATTTTTGTTTTACTACAGTATTAATATACTGTGATAATAATAGGAGAGGTCCGGGAGAGATTCCGAGGGATCTGTTTTTATAAAAAACCCTAAATAAAGCCAATTAAAAATCTCCTTTTTTTTTGAAAACTAATGCTTTTTTAAAACAAATGTAATTAATTTAGTACAATTTCATTAGCATTAGTAGGATAAATTTTATTTCTTGGCATTAGCATTAATCAACTATTGCTAATGAAATCTCAATGCCAATGAAAAGAAATCCCAGGTATGGCAATCGTGGATTTTTTTTAAAGGTACAAAATTATAACACAAGTAAATCAAATTTCAAAATCCAACTAAATCTTACTAATATTGTACGAGTTTTTTTTCCTTAAAAAAAGTACCACAATTTATAGAAATTTGTTACGGCCACGAATTATTAAAGAAGATAATAAAAAGTACCAAAATCTATTGATATATTGATTCAGTTGTAGACTGTAACAAAATATTGCTAAAATAAAATATTGCCAAAAAAAAAGTGCCAAAATTTAACAAAATATTGCTATGATCGTAGATTTTTAAGGAATCTGACATAATATATAACTGCAAAAGTGAATTTTTAAAGAAAAGGGCCTAAATAAAACAAAGTACTAATTTTTAAAGAAGGCATCAAAAAGAACTTAAATAAAATTAACTACTGCTACATATGTAGTCGATTTTAAAAGCAAAAGTACCAACATATGAAAAAAAACTGTATCTGCAATCGTGTTTTGTTGAAAAAGATATCAAAAAGGACCAACATCATTTGGAAAAAATGTACCAAAAAGCACCAAGATTTAACGAAAAATTAATAAAGAAAATACCAAAAAGTATTAAAAAATTATTTAATATATCAAAATTTTTAGAAGCATTTTTACAATCGTTAAAATCTAAAAGTAAAAAATATATAAAATACCAAACTCTAAGATTAAAGGTACCAAAAAGTACCAAAATCTTATAAAAAATCAACAAATTCTTTCACAGTTTTCATATGAAAAATATTTATTAGTAGAAATAAAAAATATATTTTTTCAAATTCAATACCAACAATAGAAACTCCTATTTAAAACGAAAAATGAAGAAACAAAAAATAACAGATGCTTATGTAATAAAACTAAATGTGGAAATAAAATACAACACAATATAGAAGGTGTAAAAGTAGGAGTGTCTGTAATAACATCCATATAACACACACTTTGAAAATCATACAAACTACAATTTGCTTGTGATACTCGTACTTATGGATACCGCCTAAAAACACCTTCCTTCCTTTCTACATTTTGTTGTTGATGTTGTTTGGGTGATGCAGCAAAAATATATTTGCATACATATTTTATATGCAGCTGTTTATTGCATACAGACAACTCCTAGGAATTGTATGTTTTACATAAATAAAATAACAATAATACAGCAAAAAAAAAAAAACAGTATTGATATTTTTGTTGCTCTTAAAGATACGCTTGGTCAACGTAATATTTTACAGCCTAGTGGGATGAGAATGATGATGGCAAAGGCAACGGCAAAATTCATTGTTGCAAATAAATATTGTTTGTAAATATTTCTTATTCTTAAAAATGTTGTAAATGTTAAAAACTGCTAAATGTTAATGTAAATAAATATTTAAAATTTTAAACACTATAAACCAGGAGTAACAACAAATTATAATTAGAGAATCAGCAATGGGACCAATAACTTGGGGTCCTTTGTTTTTTTTTTTTTTTTTTTTTTTTTTTTTGGTACTTCTTAGGTTTGGTACAAATTTGTAAGTTTTTGACACAATTATGTACCTTTTTTTAGAAGTTGACGATTATCAGGCCTTCGAACTTATTGGTACTTTCTTTATACTTTCATGATTTTAGAAATATTAAATTTTGTTGGTACTTTTTGTTACCTTATTTTTTTATAAGCTCTAAATTGTTGCCTTATTTTGTACGGTTTCGGTTCGTTTTTAACATCTTCTATAAAAATCCACCATAGATAGAGCAACATTTTTCAAGTCTTTCGTATTTTTTTTTTGATTTTACGGTTGTAACAATATATTGTAAGGGGTTGGTACTTTCTTGTATAAATTCACGACTGTAGCAATATTTTGTTGGATTTGGGTTTTTTCTTTAAAAATAATAAATTAAGCACAATTTTTTTCAGTATCGGTACTATTTGGTACCTTTTTTATAAGCTTGTAGTCATAGCAATATTTTGTATGGTTTTGGTTTTCAAAATCGCCTACTTTATTTTTTTTAGTACCTTTCTTGCATGTACACGCAGAAAAAAAGTTAGTAGAAAAATTTGTAAAAGGTTTTCAATCCCGCTTTACTATTTTTGTACTGGTTATTAGTGAAAAATAATTATTATTTAGCAAGTCTTTTTGCTATTTACATTTTTACAAAATTATTTTGTCAGATTTAAATTGTTTTTGGTATCTGCTTTAAAAATCAGCAATTGTGGCAAATTTTTTATATGGATTCGGTACTTTTTGTTACCATTTTTATAACCGCACAATTGTACTAATATTTTGTATGGCATTGGTAGTTTTTGGCACCTTCTATAAGCATTTGCCATATTAGCAATATTTTGCAAGGACTGTGGCAACTTTTTGTAAGACTTAAGTTTTTTTTTTTCTTTTTCTGTACAGCTTTAAAAATCCACGACTGGGTGAATATTTTATTAAATTAAGGTTGGGTTTTGTATCTTCTTTAGCAATCCACGATAGTACACAGTTGTAGTAATATTTTAAAGGCCTTTTGTACCATTTTTACTTTTCGGTACTTTTTTGAATGTTATTTATCAATCCACGATAGTACACGGTTGTAGTAATATTTTAAAGGCCTTTTGTACCATTTTTACATTTCGGTACTTTTTTGACTGTTGTTTATCAATCCACGATAGTACACAGTTGTGGTAATATTTTAAAGGCCTTTTGTACCATTTTTACGTTTCGGTACTTTTTTTAATGTTATTTATCAATCCACGATAGTACACAGTTGTAGTAATATTTTAAAGGCCTTTTGTACCATTTTTACGTTTTGGTACTTTTTTTAATGTTATTTATCAATCCACGATAATACACGGTTGTAGTAATATTTTAAAGGCCTTTTGTACCATTTTTACCTTTCGGCACTTTTTTGAATGTTATTTATTAATCCACGATAGTACACGGTTGTAGTAATATTGAAAAGTCCTTTTTTATCATTTTTTGGTTTCGGTACTTTTTTCGGTACATATTTACAAATCCATGATTGTATCAATATTCTATAAGGTTTTGGTGATATTTGGTATCTTCTTTATATTCGTTAAAAATCAAGCTTGCAGAAATATTTTGCATGTGTTTTGGTACTATTTAAGTACCTGCTTTATAAATCTAAGATTGCAGCAATATTTTGTAAGGATCTGGTATTTTTTTGGTATATTTGTTCAAACTCATGGCCATAATAATATTTTGTGTGGTTTCGGTACTTTTTCGGTACCAGTGTTATAAATCCACGATTGCAGCAATATTTTGTCAGGTTATTGGTACTTTTTGATATATTTTTTTAAAACTTACGATTGTAGCATTATTTTTTATGGTTTTGGTACTTTTTTGGGTAAAGCAGTATTTTGTAGGGTTTTTTGTACTTTTTAAATCTTCTTTAAAATTCACGATTGTTGCAATATTTTGTTAGATATGGGTTCTTTTTGGTATCTTCTTTATAAATCTCTGATTGTAGTAATATATTATAAGGCTACGGTACCTTTTCTCCATATCCCCGTATCTAGTACTGTTTTGCAAGGGTTCTGTACCTTTTTTTCAAAATACTCGATTGTAGCGATTTTTATAAGGTTTCATTACTTTCAAGGTACCTTCTTTTTTATAAATCCATGGTTGTAAGCATATTTTGTTAGATTTTAGATACTTTTTGATTTCTTTTCTAAAAATTAGCGATTGCTAAAAAAATTTTAAGGCTTCGATATATTTTTAGTACCTTTTTTTATAAATCTACATTTGTAGCAATGGCTTCAGTACTATTTGGTATCAAAAAAAATCTTTATCATAGCAATATTTAGAAAATTTTAGTACTTTTTGGAACCTTCCTTATAAGGCCACGATTAGATAGTAAAGTTTCGATACGTTTTGAAAACTTCTTCAAAAATCTACCATTGTAGGCATACTTTATAACATATTGGTATTATTTCCTCTTCTATATAAATCCACATTAAGTATAAAGTACTTTTTTGGTACTTAAAAAAAAAAAAAAAAAATATCCCCTATTGTTGAAATATTTATTTAAATTTGACTGCTTCTAATTTTGTACTACAACTTGGGGCATATTTAACACCTCAGAAGTAACAACACAATAAATAAATCGCATGTTATTATTCAAAATTATTATAGCAAACCGCCAACTTCTTTCTAACAGCAACACATTGCCAAAGGATTTATGAATGTTTTGGCATCCATGGGATGGTGTTTATCATAACAACCATTGAACATTGTTGTTTGGTTGTTAATGTTGCACTAAGTGTTGTTGGTTGGTTGGTGTTCTTGATGTGGTCATGCGATTTAAGATTTTAAGTTATAGAATTTTTAATAATTTTCAACTCATGTTTCAAGTACAGCTCTTGTACATAGATAAACAACAACAACAACAAAAACTACTTAAAAGCAAGCCGCTAATAAATATGAAAAGAAAAAATTTAATTCAATGTCTTAAGCAAGTGTTTTGTTAAACAGCAGCATCATCATCAGGCTCCTTACATAAGAGCATGTGGCGGTGTATTCAAATCCTAATCTCAAAACTCATACAGGGAAACTATAAAATACACACTTAAGCAAATTATGACTCAATATGAACAACATTAAATTTTTTTTCTATATAATTGTTGTTGAATTATTGGCGACATGCAACAAAAAAAATACAATAAACTACAACTTCCCATATACGAATGACAAGTTATGGTGTTGTTTAGTGCTGTTGTTGTTGCTGCTGCTTGCTTCTTGTTGCATACTTGAAATTTTGTATTTGCTTTTAACAACAGGTTGATTGCCATCTTAAGTATGTATCTTTTTAAGATTTGTTTTTTTTTTTTTGTTTGTAGTTGCTGCTGTGGTTTCTTAAAATGATCTCTACTGCAGATCTTTGATTTATTAATTTGTTACTTTTGATGTTATTGCTGCTTGTTTGTTGTTGTTCGGCTTTTA